>CM051024.1:62583326-63070826 GCA_027627225.1 Congeria kusceri
GCAATCACTCCACAATCTAACAACGATAATAATATTCGTCCCTTGCATTACTCAACATGACGTGTTGTGTTTTCACGCGGTATTTTTAGACTCGTTATATCGTTCGTTGTTCTTTGCGATGTAAGTTCTCGCTGTAACGAGATAAGGCAGGCATTAATGGCGGACCACTTAATTTGTGCGTTTTTTATTGGAAATAGTTAAAACCGCCTGTATTTTAACTTGTCGTGTACCTGTTCTAGCATTTTCGGATTCACCTGTACACAATGTATATAATGTATAAACCCTTTTCGACGTGATTTAATGTGTACATTTTACCGATTAACATGTACGACATGCTTTATCGTTTGATTATGTTTTATTGTATGACATATAGGATTTGTAGCGATATTCGTTTTGTTTCGAAATAACACCATAACGGTTCTGTTTCAAATTCACTGTATAATCGGACCAAGATAAAATAATAGTAACACAACATACACAAGCGAAGTTGAGCGGTCACAATGACTGGTAAATTCACATTCAATATCTATATTTTCGGCATTGTGCTATTGCGGTATTCGTGGCGCAACTGGTAACGTGTCGGGTTTGTAATACTGAAAAATTGTATGCATGCTTAACCTTCCATTCTCAGAACAAGGTTGAGATGGGTCAGTTGTAAACATTGATTTCTGATAGCACCGGCCACTACCGGTGAAGCTGTCTTTCCAGGCAATATCATGCATAAATTTAAACAAAACAAAAATTGCAATATTTGGTGCAAGACAACTACAGAATTTAAATTTTAAACTAGGTAACAATCCTTTAGAAATTACTGACCGCTATCACTACCTAGGCATAACGTTATCTAACAATGGTTCTTTCCTTAATGCGAGAAAACATTTAGCTGAGCAAGCAACAAAAGCGATGCATCTCCTATATATGCGGGCCAACAACGCAGACCTGCCAATTGATCTTACTATGAAACTATTTGATCATACTGTCTTACCTATTTTAACCTATGGCTCTGAAATATTCGGCTTTGAAAACATTGACATCTTGGAAAAAGTTCATAACGACTTCCTCAGAAAACTTACTAATGCTCGGAAATCAACTCCCATGGCTTTTTTATATGGTGAACTTGGCAGATACCCTATAGCAATTAACATCAAATGTCGAATTATCTCTTTCTGGAACAGACTCTTAATAGGCAGTGATCAGAAACTTTCTCTCCAAATCTATAAATACATGATGAACTTGCCAAACTCAAATTTTAAATGGGCCAACAAAATTAACGAAATTCTCACCTCAGCAAACCTAAGTCATTTATGGGACAACCAATTCCTGACAACCCAAAATAATATCCACGGCTTAGTCAAATCCAAATTATTAACCCAATGTAAAACCCAATGGCACACTCAACTACAACAAACACATAAAGGACAAATATACACAAGCTTCAAACAAGCACCATCCTTTGAAGACTACCTCATTAAACTTACAAAAACTGAATAAACATACCTCTTTAAATTCAGAACTGCTAATCACTGGTTTCCAGTTAAAACCGGTCGATACGACGGAACCCCATTTGATGAAAGAACATGTAGACTTTGTAACGCTGGTCAAGTTGGCTCTGAACATCACTATCTACTTAACTGTGATTTCTTTAAATCTGAAAGAGAACAATTCCTAGGGCATGATCTTCATGACGCTACTCTTAACACAATCTTATCATCTGATTCCCTACAACAATTAAAAAATACAAGCAAATTTATTCGCTTCATATTTAGCAAGTTTAAGCGGTAGTTATTTTCCTGCATAACTACTTGAATTAACCAATGCCACCAGCTACAAATGTTTTCTTGAAACAATTAATAATGTTCTATTGATGTACTGACACATTTCCCGGTTATACTAATTTAAGTGACTTTAGTCACTATTTGCATCTGTGTATCCAATAATTCCAAACATTTGACTCGTCACAAATGTATTTCTTTTACTGGCTACATACTAATCGCATTCTATACCATAATTTCAATATGAATTATGCATATATCAACCGAGCAATGTAAATTATTGTTGCTTTGTACGTTTGGTACTATTGTGTCAATATAATAATAAGATTTGTATTTTGCAGTTTGTTTGTTGTTGTTGTTTTTTTTTGTTTTTTTTTACTGTCACAAAAAATCTTGTGTTTATTGCAATACTTGTCAGCGCCTAGATATTTGTAATTAATAATAGGAAATTATTTATAAAAAAAAATAATATTAATAAAAATTTTTGAAGCAAATGTTTATATGTTCAGGTCATAGATATAATAATTATACTTACTCCTTAATTAAATTTGATATATGCATATATCAACTGTGCAATAGGAATAATTGTTGACAAAATTTATCTAAATTTACTTAGCATACAAATCATAGATTTTATTTGCCTCATTGACCTAAAACTAACGGTATTATCAAATGTCACGCTGCTATACAAAACTGATTAAGAGTAATTACCTCACATAATAGGTCCACCATCTTGCCTTTGTTGTCAACATATCGCCCTCGTGTGCTGGTGCACTCAAGCGTAAACTACGATTAAAATAACTCTCATTGTTTGAAACCGCTACGAAGATAGCTCCAGTGTATTACGGCAAATGCACACTGTCTCTTCCCCTTGATTTAAGTAAAAAGAACTAATTAATTTTTTGAAAGAAAGCACCGCACAACTACGGTCACAAACCACTAAAAAAGTATTCTTACAGTGCTGGCTAAAAATTGCTCATATCGAATTGTATTATTATTTGTTTCTTTATAGCTATGATAATGACGTTGATTACATGATGATTATGATTACGATGATGATTATGATTATGATTACGATGATGATTATGATTATGACTACGATTATGAGTATGATTATGACTATGATCTTGATGATGATGATGATTATTATTATTATTACTATAATTATTATTATTGTTATTATTATTATTATCCTTGTATATATCCTATCATTGGAAGTAGCCCCCGTATATCGTTTATTATATTTTGTCGAACGTTAAAATTATCGAAGTTAATAATTTACTAAATATTTTCCTTTGTTATATTGCCCTTATTGTATATGCTGTATACTTGGGTGAAATAAATGTCGTGTTCTGTTCTGTTCTGCAAGAAAACAAAGTTTGTAATTAACATTGTTGTGTATACATATGTTACTCAAATGTAAGATATGATTTACAAATTAGCTTTCATTGATTTCCTGTTAATGAGGACGTAAAGAAGCAATGGGTGGTGAAAATAAGAAGAGATGTATGCAAACATTTCCAATGTATGCACACAAAATAATATTTTATTTGTGAGTATTTATATTGCTTTTTCCAATGTTTCTGTTCCTTAACTGAAATTATTTTGCACAATATCAACCACGAAATTAAGCATTATTTTAAATAAAACCAAAATACTGTTATTACGTTTAGAATAACATAGTTGAATACATATTGCACGGTATTATATGAAGTTAGAATAAGACATCAAACATAGAATGGAACTGTTATGTGTAGGTTTCTCACATATAACTGGGCAATTCATTCTCTTTTATTATGGTTATTTAACACTATTAATGATAGTATTCACATTCTTTAATAACTCTTTCTTTAAAACTTATTTTGTCTTTGATTGTTTTCAAAACCGTGTTATTGCATGTTAAACGTTTCTCGATGTATACAAATATTCTGTTTTGTTCATTTTTTCTGATGCAGTCATAAATGAAGATGTTTACTGTAATAATTACTTTGCAAAACCTCTGACTTAAATACTGCTAACTGCATATAAAACATTCGTGCATTAAAACAGTCTATTCAATGTTTGATTTCTTATTCTAACTTCACATAATAGTGTATTTATAATACAACACGGTCAGTGTCATATTTACTCAAACATCACGATTTTTAGACCTCAAAGACAACAACAGTGTTTCCTAACTTGAATGTCACGTGATAGCGCGGTAAAGATGTGTTTTTGAATCGGGAGTGAAAAAATTGTTTTTTTCTTAATAAACTGAGCTTTTGTGAGTGTAAAAGTGGTGGATTCATACAATGTGTTTATTTTTATAAATTGCTCAGTTTGTTAATTATGAGCAAAGTTAGAAAGGCTAAACGAAAAAACAGAAATAGTAGTGGAAGTACTTCGGATATTTCGGACAATACAAGTAAGTGTAAACTATCAAAACATAGAGGCCCGTCTGATGAGTGTGAGGATGTGAGCATCAGCGTTAGCGATATCTTGGGCATTGCAAACTCAGTTCTTTATGAAAGTAATAGTAGTATTGATATTGTGGATTCTAGCGTGTTTAATGGTCATTGTGGTAGTGAGAACAAGATGGCTGAAAGCGGAAGAGAGCCAACCAATAGGGATCTCATGGACTATATGAAGAGTATTGCAGACAGCTTCAATGAAAGGTTAACTAAAATAGAGAAGCGACTAGACACTATTGATATTCTTGAAAGGAAGGTTACGGACTTTGAGCGTGAGCTTAAGAAAGTCTGGTTGGCGCTTGATGACCGATGTAAGCGCACGGACGAAAAGGTAACTCGCCTAGAAGTCAAGGTAGAAGCCGCCGACGTAGGAGTTGGTATGCTGGATTCCCGAGTGGCGGATATCGAAAAGCAGCGGCAGCAGCTTAGTGACGAGGTTGCCTACCTAAAATCCCAATCAATGCGGAACAACCTGGTCTTCACTGGAATTGAAGAGGATAACTCCCAGGGTAATGAATCCCAAGTCATCACCGAACGCAAGCTTAGGGAACATATGCATGAAAAGCTTAAAATCCCTAAAGAGACGGTGGATGGGCTACAACTCGAGCGAGTGCATCGTACCCCTTCTCAGCCAGTGCATGGTAAGGTACGGTCAATTGTGGCGAAATTTGCATTTTTTAAGGACAGGGAGCTAGTCAGGCGTCAGTGGCCACAACTTAAGGGCACAAATTATAATGTGTATGAACAGTTTCCCCCGGAAGTGCAAGAAAAGCGTCGACGTCTCGTTCCACAAATGAAGGAGGCAAAGCGACAGGGCAAGCGTGCTTGGTTGGCGTATGATACGCTGTACATCAATGGACAGCCGATAAAGCAGTAGGGGTACGCAGGAGATGAACTGTCTGTTTTATCGTGGAACATTAATGGTCTGTCGCAAGATAAGAAGGAAAGTGTTGATTTTGTTGGGATATTGGCAAATTATGACATTTGTTTTTTGTATGAATCGTGGTGTAAATCAAATCCTAACGTAGAACTAAATGGTTATATTACCCATAACTTTTACAGGACTTTCCAAAATAGAAATGCCAAACGAAGTAGTGGCGGTCTATTGCTTTGTTACAGGGATTATTTAGAGGGCGGTATAGAAATTATAAAAAATCATTATGACGCCATAATTTGGTTAAGACTAGATCATGTATTTTTTAACATGGAACAAGATATTTTTATATGTGGCGTTTACATTTGGGGTGAGGATTCGCCAGTCTATAACTATTTAAGTGTTGACTTATTTCAAATTTTAGAAAACGATATTTCAGATTATGATAATAAGGGCGCAATTTATATATGCGGTGATTTTAACAGTCGTGTTGGTGAAAAGAATGACTATATTTTGCATGATAGAGTGAATATTTGCATCGATGAAATCGATTATAGTCCAGATTGTACTCCTAGCAGGGCCTCGTTAGATCAAAGGCACAATAATCATGGTATTAAGTTGCTAGACTTTTGTAAGGCAACCGGTATGCGTATTGTTAATGGCCGGCTAGGAAACTCAAATCAGTATACTTTTTTGTCGCATAACGGCTGTTCTGTAATTGATTATCTGCTCACTGCCGATTGTAATTTTTCACAACTATCTCGTTTTTGTATTGATAGTTTTAATGAATGGAGCGATCACGCCCCAGTAAACTTTGCATTGTGTTGTAATAAAAATAGACGTGATAAAACTAGTCATGCGGAAATGAAATATAAGTGGAATGTGCATTCTAGGGAGCAATTTCGCTCAGGAATTATAGGTAATTTGATCAAGTTTAATGCTATTGTGGACAACGTTGATTGCTCAAACAGAGATTCTGTTAATAATATGCTAAATGATTTTACTAATACAATACGAAGCGTAGCAGATCCCCTGTTTTGTAAAACGTGCTATTTTAAAGATGAAATGTGTTTCAAAGATAGTATACAATTTAAAAATGTGTGGTTTGATAATGAATGTAAAACAGCGCGTTCTTGTTATTTTGACGCTCTTAAATTATTTAATTCTCAGAGAACTGAATCTAACAGGATTAATTTATGTGAATGTAAAGCTAGGTATAAAAATATAGTTAGGAAAAAGAAACGTTTACATTATAAAAGTAAAATGCTTGAGCTTGAACAGATGAAGAAATCTAAACCTAAAGATTTTTGGAAACATTTTAAATCCCGATCACGTAAACATTCTGAAGATATTTCCTTAGGGGACTTTCGCGAATATTTTGAAAATATTAGCAGTAATCTTTTTAATTGCAGAAATGAGGAATCAGAAACTTTTAACGAGCAAAACGATTTTAACATGCCTAATGATGTTTACCCTGAACTTGATAGGTCGATCAGCGTTGATGAAATCGTAAAAGCTATTAAATCTTTGAAGCGTAACAAATCAAGCGGTACTGATTATCTGTGAAATGAATATTTCATTGAAACAGTTGATATATTGTCTTCGCATATATGTGACTTGTTTAACACAGTTCTTAACTCTGGATATTTTCCAGACGCATGGGCAGAAGGTATTATTATTCCAATTCACAAAAAGGGTCCGGTTAATGACGTTAATAACTATCGGGGGATTACGCTTGTGAGCTGCCTATCTAAACTATTTACAACTGTATTGAATAACCGTGTCGAACAAGTTTGTAATGAAAATAATCTTATTTCGGACGCGTAGTTCGGATTTCAAAAAGGGCGATCTACTATTGATGCTGCGTTCATTCTTTTGTCTTTAATACAACATTACTCATATAAAAACAAGCGTTTATACGTCATTTTCGTCGATATGATGAAATGCTTCGATTCTATATATAGAAATGGGTTATGGTTTAAATTGTACAAATCAGGAATTCAAGGCAAGATCCTAAGAATTGTGCGCGATATGTACGGAAAAGTAAAATCATGTGTAAAATCGTTGTCTTCCTATTCTGATTACTTCGTATATGCAGTAGGACTACGACAAGGGGAGGTAATGTCTCCTCTGTTGTTTTCTCTCTTTGTTGAGGACTTAGAACTGTATTTGCAAAATGATATTGACTCAGGTCTACAAATTGATGATATAATTTTGTTACTTTTACTCTTTGCTGATGACATGGCTATTGTTGGTAAATCTCCAAACGAAATTCAAACTCATTTAGATTATTTATACGAGTACTGCAATACATGGGGATTGCAAGTTAATGTAGAAAAAACAAAAATTATGGTTTTCCGAAAGCGAGGTGGGCTTTTGCCCACCGAAAGTTGGTCTTACAATGGCCAACCAGTAGAAGTAGTAGATAATTTTAATTACCTTGGACTGGTGTTTAAATATACCGGTAGTTTTAACCTAAATGAAGAGCATCTGGTTGGAAAGGCTCTTAAGGCAATGAATATTTTGCTTACTAAATGTAAAATGTATGACTTAAAACCAAAATTATTATGTCAATTGTTTGATTCGTTTGTAGGTTCAATTTTAAGCTATGGGTCTGAACTTTGGGGTCACACCAGAAGTAAAGAAATTGAAAGAATTCATTTGAAATTTTGTAAACGATTGTTAAATGTTCCTTCTAATACCTGCACCGCCGCTGTCTACGGTGAACTGGGCAGATACCCCCTGTATATAAGCAGATATGTTCGTATTGTCAAGTATTGGCTTAAAATTGTATCCACGGATAACATTATTTTAAAACGTGTATATGTTCAAGCTGTAGCTGATTGTGACTATGGTAATCGTAACTGGGTATTTCAGTTGAGAAAATTGTTAAACGATTACGGATTATCTTTTGTATTTGATAATGTACATTCCATAGATGTTAAAACATGTATAAGTACCTTTAAAAATAGAGTAATTGATGCATTTAAACAGGAATGGTTTAATTTACTCGAGAATAGTTCGATGCTGGATGTTTATAGACAATTCAAAACTTCTATAGAATATGAAATATATTTAAATGTTGTCCCGAGAAGCCTAAGGTTTTATCTGTGTAGATTGAGAATGTCTGCTCATCCTTTACGGATTCAGACCGGTAGATATAATAGAAATAATACACCTAGAAATGAAAGATACTGTTTATATTGTTTACAAAATAACAAGTTTGACGTCGAAGACGAATATCACTTTATTTGTATTTGTCCCTGCTTTTCTGATCTAAGAAATAAATATGTTAAACTAAAATACCGTGCACGCCCATCGGTTTTTAAATATGTCCAATTGTTGAAAACTAATAATAGAACTGAACTTATAAATCTTTGTATGTTTTTAAAAGAAGCTTTGAGTGTACGTTCTGCATTCCATAACACTTTTGCCTAAATGCTCATCTCCATTGCAAACATGTTTAGTCTTATATATTTCAGATAGCAAATAAAATACATATATACAAGTATATACAAGTATGTTAGGTTAATGTGGTATATATTGAATAACTAATTTTAAATATATTATTTAATATCCAAAATATTGTTAACCCATGCATTTCACGTTGACATTGTATTTATATTATTTTATGTGTTGTAGACGATGTACAATGTACAAGTCTGAAATAAAATATCTATCTATCTACCTAAATATTTCAATAAGATGATGATGCCTGATGGATACCTATTACAGAAGAAAGGGCCAGTTCCTAACAATCACCATTCTAGTCCAATGCCGGCCATTTGTGTCAACACCTTATTATAATTAATAATCATGGTTCATCTTCTTACATCCCAAATTTGCTGGTTGAACTGAGGAACACAATACTATAGTATGTATGGTAGTTTGTACGGAAACAAGTTTGTGTACCAGTAATTCGTAGAAATGTCCTGAGGTTCTAACTAGAGAATGATTGCACCTCATTCGATACTAGTAGTTTATGCTTGATTGTTTTATCTTGTCCATTCCAAAATTGGTCATATGTCTATTTTGCATGTGCCCTACTGTGTTAGCCTAAACTTGAGATAATAATCCGTAGTTAATGGCCACAAATAACTCTTGGGGTGGATATTAGATTTGTTTAACAATTCACTATGGATCTTATTTCAATACATGAAATGTGCAATAGAAAAAAAAACTTAACTTTAAAGACTATATACATATCCCTCACTTTAGAAATGGTAGCATAAGACTGATTTATTGCCAGATGAAAATTTATTTGCTTTAATGTAATGTTAAAAAAAAGTACATTTTGGAATGTTATGTGTATATCGGTCACTATACGAAGCAGCCATACTGCTTATCAGCCATGCAGTGTTTACATCTGCCCATCTCAGCCTCGCTCTGCAGATCTCATGTTTTATGCATGAAGTTAATGTTAAGAAAGGCCTATAGTACTAATAGACGAATATAATTACAATCTTTCCAGTTGACTGGATCATGTTTGCAATATACAATATTGTGATCTTACACGGACATTACCCTTCAATATTATAAAAAAAAATACAACTAATATATACTTTAAGAATGTTTATCGGTCAATAAATAACGATTTTGAATTTTCATGTGTAGAAATTAATATCCACGCATCAGAACGACAACGAGTTATTTATTAGCCGATAAACAACGATAATGTGAAAATTAATTCGATTCTGACATGTTTTGACAAATAGTTTTGCAATTGTAATGAGAAATACATTTAACTATGCAGCGCTCAGATTCGGGACTACTCTTTGTATATTGTATTGGGTAGTTTAATAACGCTAATTATGTTCATTGTCTATAGAAAAATCAGCGAGTTTCATATTAGCATAATAAATTAAATAGTGTTAAAAGTATTATTATTGTATGTACGAGTATAAAGTCAAGGTAATACAACAATATAACTGTGTACTGCTGAAAACATGTAGCATTGATTGCATAAAATATAAACAAACGTTAAGATAGAAGCCAAGTTATCCGTCAAAATGCTCGATCCACTGAATGCATGGAAAACACGTGCATAACATGTGTGAAAATAAATACCCAACATATGAATATAACCAAGTTGAAAAATGACAAACAAATGTGTCGTGATGATCTCGAATAAAAGAAACGTGCTAGTCATCTATCTTATTTGATTGTCACGAGTGTTTCATATGGACCAACGCGTGTGCTGCTAATTGTTTCACGAAATTAAAAAACGAAAGAAATACAGTCAAGATTGTTCGCAACATGGTAGTCCGTTTTCACTGAAATATAACATTGAAAATACCACGCTAATATTCATTCTTTTTATTTTTATGGCATTTCTTCGCTTATGTGAACATTGGGGTTGATGAATATTCTGTTCAGTTCATGTTCAATACTTGACCAATATGTTCACCAAACACTCTTACAAAGCTAGTTATATGAAGTCATGACATATAATTGTTTCCTAAACATAGGCTAGCTTGGACAGGGATAATGTGCAGATATCGATTTAACAAACACATGAAACAACACTGTCCTGTGTTAAATTATGCATCTCGTTATTGTGCATGATCTCTGAAATAACCAAATTTTGTGTATACTCTATTACAGCACTAGTACTTTGTAATATTGATTTACCAATGTGCAACAATATTGCATTCCAGATTGTTTCATATCTTTGTAGCTCTAATGAAAACGTTAACGCCAAATAAAATTTCATAAAGTTAATTTAATCATGCAAATTAGACCCAGAAAATGTGTAATATGTTTCAAACATTTCATAAAGGCGAAATTAACAATCTTAATGTTACTTACTCTTGATATTAACTCTTGACGTTGGTTTTAAGTAATTTGGGCTATGAAGAGAGCAGAGTTTACCCTAGACATACCCTCCACTTATATGTTGCACTGACACAAAAAGCAAAACTTCGACGGAGAAGAATTCTATATGATTTTCAATATAGCTGAGAAAAACAAATTCAATATGTGTTAAATATGTTTTTATGTCTACACTATATTTGGCTTAATGACATAGAAAAATAAGGAAATAGAAATAAACAACTAAGACATTTTACAGTATGTAACTTCATTGCACCTAAAAAGCATTATTGACTAAAGTTGTTTGATCAATATTGTCGAATATTGCTCGGAAGTATTCACAAACTGCAATCTAACAAACCGATTATAACAACCCCAACGGAATTATGCATAGTAACAAAAACAAGACGAACTACGGTATAGCATCTTGTACTGGTTAAGAAGTTATGAACTTGTAAAACTTAGTTACGAGTTTGGAGACAATGGATGAATACAGTCCATCTGTGAAGTGTCTGGTACAAATTAAGAAGCTTGTTTCTGTTCGGAAAGTCGATTACTAGTCCCAAATCTGATATTGCAAACCTTCTATTATGCTGTGTTAATTCAAGCATGAGAATGGACATTTCGAAAAAAAAATACACAGCTAAAATCCCTAACCAACGTCCCTATTTAAATCTTTGCACAGATCTGCAACAAGTTTTTTTGATTGTGGAAATATTCAGAAAAATGTGATAGCATTGGAAAACAACTACCTCATAATATCGATTCGTTTGTACAAGACATAGTATATTCTCCTTTGTTTAAAGTAATATTGCATTACCATTACTTATAACATAGAGTATATAATTATTGTTATAACTTAGAATATATATTGCTTACATGAAAAACACAATACATGTAATCCTGATCAATTTTGGATTATATTCTTTAATGCAATAGTTTACTTAATAAAATACCGAAAACCATGGAAATCAAGACATTGCTTGTAAAAAAACAAACAACTTTATTTAACTTCATATTATGTTATAACATATAGTCATTTAATTACAATAAGAAGCATAAAATATGGAATGTTGCAAACAACATAAGCTGGATGAACAACGTGTAGTAAATTAATATAAATGTTTTCTATCAACTTATTGTGTATAACGTTTTTCGTCGGCTTCGCTGGCTCGCCAACGCAACGTAATCGTCACTGCCGTCGTCAGCCGACGAAGAAATGCTAAGCGAAGGGGGACAACTCACTCTTTGTTGAAGCTCAGCCCGACGGCCCTTCCGTCGGCATTGTTTATAAAGCGCTTTAACAATATTTAACGCCGAATCGCGCTCCTCCATGACTGAAGTCTCATAAAAACCGACACAGCCCATCTCGTAGGCTTTTTCTCGCCCTTCATCAAGAGAGATCATTCGCTCCTGCGGGCGATCATTCTTGTTGCCCACCAGGACTATCGGGGTGCTCGCCAATGCGCTGTGGCTGCTGGACTTAGGTTTCTTAGCGTAGGAGTTGATGAGAACCTTGAGTCTGCTACACTCGTTGAAGCTGCAGCGGTCAGTCACGGAGTACACGATGACGAACGCGTCCGCCCACTTAATGTTGGTCTCGAGTCGGTTGTTCTCTTCCTTGAGAAGTAAATTAAAAATATGCGGCGCTAATTTAAAAGCAAGTGTGTGGGTTATACAATTTCTGTTACGTCAGTGTGTCTATTTCTTAACTGTTGGACACGCGGTGCGAATGCAAAATCATTTTAAAACTATAAAGCACTCGGTGAGTTTTAGACCGACGCCAACTAAGCCAAAACTAAGGGTCAATAATAACGAATCATTAAAAGACCCTGGATAAAGACGGAAATCACCACGGAAATCTTTTCACTTGTTCATTGTTGTCCCATCTCCAACATTCCCAGACAAGTTCATGCAAGTCCATTCACGTTTTTCGTAAAGGTGGCAAAAAGCAAACAGACAAACGAACCTAACGCCGGCAAACAGTTAACCTCATTGGCGGAGGTAATAAGTAAAATGTTTTACTGGACCATATATATCAATGCCCATACAGTCTAATGAAAGCGGCTGATTGAAAACATATTCATTTAAAGATGGATATCAATAAACAAGTGGTAAGTATAGAGAAGGTTTAAAGATTCGTACAAGAAATGAGGCACAGTCTCAATTATAATGTGTTAAGTACACAAAACATATATATAGTCTTTAAGTCAAGGGCTGTCAGCACAAAGTGATATTTAAAAAAAAATTGTGTACACAAGTTTGCTTTAATAGTTTTATGTAACGAACATTCATCAACAGTGTACCTCAGCAGCAGTGTCCCTGATTTCCATGGCAACCGAGTCCCCGTCAATATTGCACGAGTAGCTATATGTGTTCTCTGAAAAAGACCAAAAACAATGTTCCTTTGAGTGCTATGTTTGCGACAATTATCATCATCATCTTCTTCTTCTTCGTCATCATTATTATCATCATCATTGCCGCCGTCGTCATCATCAGTATAATCACCACCGCCACTACCATCATCACAGTCGTCGTAAACACCATCATCACCGTCATCTTTATCACCCTCATCATTATCATCTCCCTCGCCATTCATAATGATCACAATCATTATACAAAATCATCATTGGAAATGGTCATCTTCCTCGCCATTCATAATGATCACAATCATTATACAAAATCATCATTGGAAATGGTCATCTTCCTCGCCATTCATAATGATCACAATCATTATACAAAATCATCATTGGAAATGGTCATCTTCCTCGCCATTCATAATGATCACAATCATTATACAAAATCATCATTGGAAATGGTCATCTTCCTCGCCATTCATAATGATCACAATCATTATACAAAATCATCATAAAAAGTAACGAAACGGTGTCGTTGTCAACATTGCATAAAGAATAAAATAAACTATCAAATGCATGAACACTACCTGTATATTTCTCTATTATTACTATTATAATAGGAATGTGTGCATGGCAAGCACTTACTAAATGTCAGTACGCATTTCACTTTTATTATTCCCCATACCTAAGAAAGGGTCATAGTCCCCAATGAATCTCCTTGTGATCACACGAACTGTCAGAGCTGAAATGGAAAACGAGATAAAAACGTAGAGTTTGTATATTATGTAAACTCAATTTAGGCCAATCTAGGCCACACATGTAGAAACTGAAATAGCAATAGTGAAATAGAGAAACATAATGTGGTGTTTGTATATATAGCTTGACTCACTCTTTCTGATTATAAAATTCCCCATTATCACTGGCACTTCATATTGATTGATTGATTGAGTGAGTGAGTGAGTGATTCATTGAGTGAGTGAGTGATTAAGTGATTGATTGATTGAGTGAGTGGTTGATTGATTGAGTGAGTGATTGAGTGAGTGATTAATTGATTGATCCAGCATTGCATTAATTCATTCATACATCCATATATCCATTTATTCTTTCGCCAATTCCTTCATCTATCCATCATTTCATTCGCATATATTTTTACTCCATCAAATCTTTTCATTTAACTATAATAACTAAATTTGTTTAGTCATTCTCCGATTAATAGAAAACATCATGGGTGGGATTTTTTTCTGGGTTGCACCGACTGAATTCTTCCTATAGCTAAGGAAACAACCTTCACGGCACGGACAAAGGCTTGAACCTTTGTAAAGGCACCGTGGTGGTATCTCGGCTACAAACACACGTTTAGAAATCTGCTATTGCCATTACGGTGCACGTGTACATTATTATTAGCATGTACACAGGATCTATCAGTCGTTGTTCAATATGATCAGATGTCTGAATTAACAATCGATAATATGTATTATTCGTGTGGTATAACTATAATTTATAAATAAACCGTACATTGTACATGTTGAAATGATATGTGCTTGTTGACAATATCCACTTCTAAATTAATAATATTATGAATTAGTATACATTTGTTAGTTTACATTCTTATTTGCTAAACATTAACTTTTTCAAAATGTGTTAAGGTGAAATACTTGCATATCAAATAAACAAACAACTATGTAGTAATGTTATTAATCTTGATATAATTTAACTATTTTAGTCATAACGCATTTTAGTATTGTAAGCAAAGCGAATGTCGTTGCTTAATAGAATGAACTGCTGCTTTTAAATATTTGCAACATATTTATACGGTAAGTTCAAATAAACTATTTGAGACACAGTTTATTTTAGTCTCGGTAGCAGAACAAACGTATTTCTTTAAAACCTAAACACACCACTAGTATAACCTTTTATCTGGGTGGCTTTTTATTTTCGAATAGAAACGTCAATGTATCTTAGTAGTAGTAATTTTATTTATTCTGATTATATGGAACAACACTTATGCATAGATGTATGTTATCAAAACAACAATATCACATAATATATAATTAAAAGGCTATGCGTATTTATAAATTATTTCTTTAGGTTTATGATAAATGTTGCATGTACATATTGTTCTTTATATTCATGAAGTAATGATCAGTGTTTGGCAAAATTATTAAAATAACACACCATGTGTTTCTTGTGTAACAAGGAATCCGATTGTGCATATTAATCGGTTAATGGTGGGGGAAATTGTTTATAAAAGTCTCGTCAGTCTAATTAAGACCATGTTTAAAAGAGCACGAATAAAATAGACTCATTTAAATGTTGGCACAATTTTTGTTACAAAAATACTTAAAACAGGGCAAGCTCGTGAATGAACGTTTGGCCAAAACCGACAAAACATCTGGCAAACCGAGTTTGTGTGTCTGACTGCATCATTTACCCAACGACAAAGACTAAAAATGTGTCTTTCGTTTTCATATACAAACTTTCGCTGTTTTAAAGAAATGGGGTCGAGCCGGGACGGCTAGCTCAGTTGGTATAGCGCTGGACTACAAATCCGAGGATCGCGGGTTCGTTTCCCAGCCCGGCCACATAACTTGTGTGGGGATTGATAATGAAATTATTTCTACGGCCATTCACCCCCTACCTCTGATTCAAGTTGGGCTGTTTTCAGTTACTGGCAAGTATGTGCACTTAGTACTGGTAGTAAAACCAGTTTACCCAGGAAAAGTGTGAGTACGTTAACTGACCGCCGTTATATGACTGAAATACTGTTGAATACTGCAAAAAATCCAAAAACAAACAAAACAAAACAAAGAAATTGGGTCAGTGTTGTTTTCTTTTTCAATTGCAATTCAACCTTTAACATTTTCAATTCGATTCTCAGATGGAATTACCGACATCCGTGCACAATGTGTATGAACAAAAAAAGGACACCATATATAAATATTTAACACTCTGTGCATATAATTGCAATCTAGCACCAATTCTTTCAGAATTATATAACAAAGGAACATAAAACACTATAACAATATAACAAAACAACAAACTGAAATAAGTACGCACAAAGTACATCAAACATTTCTAGTGCACACAACATCACCACAATGTTGCATTATGAATACGCCTATATACTAACACTATTGTATACTTACCAGACTTATTATTTGTAAATATCTGTTAAAATTATCTAACAGTTTTAAGAAGTATATCATTTATATTAAAAATAAAAGTATCGGACGTATCATTTCAAATTGTCGTTTAATAATTATTAAACAAATTTAATAACTTACCTCATACATAGCAATTTATACTCACAATATATGTATTGGAAGTCTTATTGTTAATGTATGCTAATACTTATGTAACACATTGCAGAAGTTAATTGATTGTTTTATACCCGTTTAACATTTACGATTTTATGTGAATTGTGTAATTTAATTGTCTATTTGACGACATTGACTATTTTTATGCTCTGTAAACCATTTATTTATGCTCATGGGTCATTTTAACCTAATTCATTATACGTTAGTATGTTATATCGGATCTAAATAAATACTTCTATCTCCTAATTACAGCTGTGTTCATCCTTCACAACGCAGCTCTATAATGCAACAAAGAATTTATCGCATGTGTGGAGACCAAAGGTTGCGAATGAACAACGATATTTTATGAACAACTTTTCTACGAGAATGTTTCTTTCATTTCGCTGTTTCTATCTGAAACAGCAGCAAATAGTAGTAGTAGTAGTAGTAGTAGTAGTAGTAGTAGTAGTAGTAGTAGTAGTAGTAGTAGTAGAAGTAGTAGTAGTAGTAGTAGTAGTAGTAGTAGTAGTAGTAGTAGTAGTAGTAGTAGTAGTAGTAGTGGTGGTAGTAGTAGTAGTAGTAATAGTAGTTCTAGTAGTAGTAGTAGTAGTAGTAGTACTAGTAGTAGCAGTAGTAGTAGTAGTAGAAGAAGTAGTAGTGGTAGTAATAGTAGTAGTAGTAGTAGTACTTTTAGTAGTAGTTTTAGTAATTCTGATGTTGTAGATGCTGCTGCTGTTGTTGTTTTTGTTGTTGTTTAACTTAAGAAAGTAGTTTCAGTTGTATTTTTCGTTCATGACCTACCTGATTTTCCGACTCCATTCTGTCCCAGTATGACGATTCTGAACGCTCTGTTCCTGCTGTTCGTGGAAAGACGCCGGAACAGTGGTGACGTCATTGTAGTCTAACCGGAAGTTACGTTATATTTAATATCTTCAGAATCCAACTGTTCATTTCGTGAAACTTGCTTTAATATTTTATATCCAAGCTATTGAAAAAATGTAATGAATAAGTCCATGTCACTTATATCTGGTAAAACGTTTGTTTCAAATATACCACGTTCACACTGGTTCTGTGTGTAAACACTCATTCAAACTGATTGTAATCGAAACATGTCTTCACCGAAACTTAACAACAGCACATCGTATTCATCAATGGTTGTTTTCCTGTTTGACGGGAGCGAAATAGATCTGCATAACATTCCACGTACAGATATTCCAATTGTTTTCTAACACTTAAACATAAGCAATACACAGACAAGGTGATATGATAAAGGTTTATAACAATGCTTTAATATACACTTTCATATCATTCAGAACTGCTCTCAGTGAATGAACAAGTGTACTTTGCCTTCATAGGAAATCCACTTAACGCAACATCGGTCGCACTGAAATCACTATAGAATATAATATCACTACAAATTAACAATACCCATTTAGGTTATCATGTGGAAATGGATATTTTTGTAAATCGCTGGCATGTGTCATAAGATCCATTCAACACCGTCTGACACATTCGAAACGCAAAGACATTGTATACAAGAAATGCTTACATATCAAGTGTCATTATTCCGCTTTAAAAGGTGTGCATAATTATGACTTGTGCATATAATTGATTTTATAAATTTGTCACAGAAAGTATTTAATACAACAAAAAAGCAAGGTGTCAGAGCTATTACTAATTAGCCCATTTAAAAGAAATTAAATAGCGATTTAAGAACACTTACTATTATTGTTGACAGTGAATGCAAATTATTTGTAATTATATAAACTAAATTGCCAGTATTCACTATTCCTTTGCTAAGCTATTAAACTAATAAATCACAATGTCCACATCTGCCATATGCTGTTCATTCTCATATCGCGTCTAAACGTTCCGTAGGCAAATTCCAAGCAATGAAATAATTATAACCAGTCTTCCTACTGAACACAAAATTGTAACCCAGACTGAAATAGTCCCAAAAACTCTACAGTCCGACAACGATAATGATATTCGCCAGTTTCATAACGCTCGATCATTACGCGTTGTGTTTGTTACGCGGTATTTTTGGACGCGTTATCTTGTTCGTTGTTCTTCGCGCTGTAATTTCTCGCTGAAACGAGATAAGGTTTGCATTTATAGCGGACCAATTAACATGTCCGATCTCTGATTGAAAATAGACAACTAAAAAGTAATTTTATTTATAAGCTTGGCTTTACCGGTTCACATGCTCACTTTGTCCAGTGTATATATACTTATTTCTCCATTTTTCTAACGTATTTTAAATAATAATGTTAGTGCATTATATATATTTATTAATTTGAGTCACATTCATATATTTGCATAGCAAACTATATTCGTTTATTAATGACTTTGACAGGTTCACACACTGACCTATTAAATAAAGGTTCCCAATATTATTTTACTAACTTTAAACTTCTTGTTTACTTTATGCCATCTGAAAATAAAAGAGTGCTTCGTAAACAATTTGTTTACTTGGCTATGTTAAGATGTTCACAATCAAGTAATTGGTTGCTTCTTGGGTACATATGTAACCTATACTAAACTATCAGTTTGCCAATGGTCCTTTGTAACTCAGTATTTATCTAATTTATCTGTATTTATCACATATCTGTTGTCATTTTTGTGTTACCTTTAAAAATTGTATATAATTATTATGTCTCTGTTTTGCTATTTGGCCATCTGATAATCATAATTATGTATGCATGTGACCAAAGCCATTGTGCAGCCGATATTCCTTAAATAAAGCGTCAAGCGTAAGCTTAAACTGAATTTAGAATAACGTACCAAAATAGTGATTTTTTTCGAAATCATAATAAGAATTTATTTTATTTTAAACATAATTCCTATATCACTTGCAGTTTTAAACATAATTCCTATATCACTTGCAGTTTTAAACATAATTCCTATATCACTTGCAGTTGTAAACATAATTCCTATATCACTTGCAGTTTTAAACATAATTCCTATATCACTTGCAGTTTTTCGTTCAATTGACCGGTGTACAAAAATGATAGATCTGTTTCGTACTTCTTTTTGAAAAAGTAATATTAAAAATAAAAAAATGTGCGATTAAATGTCTATATGTATTTTTTTTTAACTTCAAAAGAACAGACGAGTATGTGATTATTAGTATTTACGATTTTTTTAACTTACAAATGTCTGTAAATTTAAATTGGCCCCAATGAAGACTATGTCTGATCTATTAGCATGTTCATACGTTTTATATGTAATTAGTTTTACATATAGAGCAACCACACACGGTGTTTCATAAACAAGGTACTCATGATATTCATTTATTCGGTCGCGAGCCTTTAACTTTTTCAAGATGTAACATTTCTGCTGGTAGCTTTTTCAGTCACTCTGTCGATTTCAATGATTATATTTTTAAAAATATGGTCGATTTATGTGTTCTAACTTTATTTGAAGTTTATGCCGCTGTTTAGTTAAATAATTGTTAATATTAAAACTGACATGTTTCTCATCGATACAACTGCAATTAACATGTTTACGTTATTTGAAAGCGTCTTTGTTCAGTGTCATACTAGATCTAGATGTAAACACTTAGTCCTGTTTACTTTGACGTATACATGGAAGAACAACTCCTTTTATGGCTATTACAGTTAAATTATTGTATGCAAAGTGAAGTCGTCTTTTAAATTAAAAAAAAAAACAGTAACAAATTAAGCGAAAAATAAACCCGAACAGAGTGCAGTGTTTGCAAAGCGTCTGTAGACCGTAGTTTTACCTTTAGCTGAAATGTTGCTGCGTTTTGTTTTAAAGATAATTATTTTTCATTTATCACCAGAATAAGAAAGTGAAATTACCTTCTGCATTGACAATGCATAGACATATACTTTCATTATAAGTACTTAAAACTTTTCTAAAGTTACCTCGTTAGTGGTTAGCCAACATGCACTTACTTTAAGTGAAGCCAACTTATTCAATCACAATGAACAAGCAGTCTGTTAACCTTTGACGTGAAGTAAATATAAGTTCACAAAACTGAAATACAAACCGTGGTAGACACAATACTGTCTGTAATTTAATGTACATGATCATTGATTTGACAAAAGGTTATTCACTGATATATGCAAACACTCATCATGGATTGTGTGTGGTTGAACCAAAGGTTAAAGCCATTTAAATGTATTGTTAGACATTAATTATTTCCAACTGTTGTTCAAACAAGATGTGTGTTTGCAGCCAGATATGTTTCTACGTAATTAGTTTTACATATAGAGCAACCACACACGGTGTTTCATAAACAAGGTACTCATGATATTCATTTATTCGGTCGCGAACCTTTAACTTTTTCAAGATGTAACATTTCTGCTGGTGAACATTTATAGCTTTTTCAGTCACTCTGTCGATTTCAATGATGATATTTTTAAAAATATGGTCGATTTATTACTTTCCTAATTTAAAATAAAATAAAACTTAAACACGTATATATCTCTTAATTGAATAGAAAACGAGTGAAAAAAGCATGACAATGAAAAACGTTTATGACGACAGAGAAATAAATGAAAATAACCAGATATTCATATTTCCTATTTTGCTTTAGCAGTTGCTTATTATCTCACTGTGGCATTTTCTCTTTTCTGTAATTTTGGCTTATTATATTTTCCTTAATTTTGGTTTATTCTCTTTTTCTTTATTTTGGTTTATTATATATTTCTTAATTGGAACGTCTGTAATATCAGTGATATACATGAGTACAGTAAAAACATAAGATAATAGTGCTACGAACTGTATAGCTTCGACGACGAAAACCTTTCAGGAAAATCATGTTGATATAGGGATAAATGCATTGTATTAAATAATTAACAGTTTAAAAACATATTACTAGAAGTAGAAGATAAATAAAATAAATATATGTCGATCAATAAATGAATATAAAGTATTTATACTAACCATGGGTTAAATTGACATACGTGCTTAGTAACTTTAATGTTAGTTAATCTAAATGAAATATATACTAGATTAGCAAATATATACATAAATAATTGCTTTAAATTGATGTGCTTATACTGTTTTATTTGTTACTTTGTGCAAACATTTATTTGTGACCATTCAGTAAAGTCAGTTGACGAATATGGTTTCAAAGTTGATTAATCATGTTTGCATATTCATGTACTATAATCTTAAATAAACATTACCATTGGCTTCAAAATCACAATATTTAAAAGTAACAAATAAATGCACATTTAACTTAGGAAAATATTATTACAGTCTGTATGAAGTGAATGCTATATCAACATATTACTTCTTTTAAGTGAAATAAATTCGCATCAGTTGTATGCCCTACTTTGTCTACCTTTTGCCTACATTTAGCATAAATTGTTGTAGTAAATAGATATATGTTTGTTATATCTGGGTATGATATTGATTTTTTATATTAATGAATAATAGTTTTACATATTTTGCAATATTATTTATTTAGTATATGACTTTAAAGTGTCATTAAAATCAAACCCAGACAATGTGTAAAGCGATGTTCGCAATATAAATTGTATTCCTGAGATTAATTAGATGTAATTAATTATGCCCCCCTTCGAAGAAGTGGGGGTATATTGCTTTGCATCTGTCGGTCGGTCGGTCGGATGGTCGGTCTGTCCGTAGACCATTTCGTTTCCGCACGATTTCTAGAGAACGCTTTGACCTACGATAATTTAAGTTGGTATGCTTGTTAATTGGGAGGAAAGGAAGATGCCTATTGATTTGAGGCCAAAAGGACAAAGGTCAAGGTCACCGTTGCTAAAAAGAGAAAAACGGTTTCCGCTCAATAACTTGAGAAAGCATCGTGATATTTTAATGAAACTTGACACATAAATATCTTATATCGAGACCTCGCTTGAGATTGCATATGGGGTGGGTGGGGTCAAGGTCAAGGTCACCGTTTCTAAAAATAGATAAACAGTTTCCGCTCAATAACTTGAGAACGCATCGAGATATTTTAATGAAACTTCATACATACATGTAAGGTAGATACCTTATATCGAGACCTCGCTTGGAATTGCATATGGGGTGGGTGGGGTCAAGGTCACCGTTACTTAAAATAGAAAAACGGTTTGCGCGATATAACTTAAGAATCCATAAAGATATTATAATGAAACTTCATACCTAGATTTTTATAGAGACATCGCTTGGGATTGCATATGGGGTGGGTGGGGTCAAGGTAACCTAAAAATATGAAAACGGTTTCCGCTCAATAACTTGAGAACGTATAAACATATTTTAATGAAACTTCATACATAGATACCTTATATTGAGACCTCGCTTGGGATTGCATATGGGGTGGTTACTTGGGAGGAAAGGAAGATGCCTATTGATTTTGAGGTCAACAGGTCAAAGGTCAAGGTCACCGTTGCTAAAAATAGAAAAAACGGTTTCCGCTCAATAACGTGAGGACGCATCGAGATATTTTAATGAAACTTTTCATACATAGACACCATATTTCGAGACCTCGCTTGGGATTGCATATGGGGTGGGTGGGGTCAAGGTCAATGTCACCGTTTACAAAAATAGATAAACGGTTTCCGCTCAATAACTTGAGAACGCATCGAGATATTTTAATGAAACTTCATACATAGATACCTTATATTGAGACATCGTTTGGGATTGCATATGGGGTGGGTGGGGTCAAGGTCAAGGTCACCGTTACTAAAAATAGAAAATCGGTTTCTGCTCAATAACTTGAGAACGCATCGAGATATTTTAATGAAACTTCATACAAAGATACCTTATATTAAGACCTCACTTAGGATTGCACAAGGAGTGGATGGGGTCAAGGCCAAGGTCACCGTTACTAAAAATAGAAAAACGGTCTCCGCTCAATAACTTGAGAACTCATCGAGATATTTTAATGAAACTTCATCTATATATACCTTAGATCGAGACCTCGCTTGGGATTGCATATGGGGAGTGTGGGGTCAAGGTCACCGTTACTAAAAAAAAGAAAAACGGTTTCCGCGCAATAACAATAATCTGTAAAGATATTTTAATGAAACTTCATACGTAGATACCATATATCAAGACCTCGCTTGGGATTGCATATGGGGTGGGTGGGGTCAAGATCAAGGTCATCATAACTAAAAATAGATACCTTATATTAAGACCTCGCTTGGGATTGCATATGGGGTGGATGGGGTCAAGGTCAAGGTCACCGTTACTAAAAATAGAAAAACGGTCTCCGCTCAATAACCTGAGAACGCATCGAGATATTTTAGTGAAACTTCATACATATATACCTTATATCGAAGCCTTGCTTGAGATTGCATATGGGGTTGGAGTGGTCAAGGTCAAAGTGACAGTTACTAAAATAGAAAATGGTTGCCGCTTAATAACTTGAGAATGCATCAAGATATTTTAATGAAACTTAATACATAGATATTATATATTGAGACCTCTCTTGGGATTGCATATGTGGTGGGTGGGGTCAATGTCACCGTTACTAAAAATAGAAGAACGGTTTTCGCTGAATAACTTGACAAGCATTGAGATATTTTAATGAAACTTCATACATAGATACATGATATCGAGACCTCTCTTGGGATTGCATATGGGGTGGGTGGGGTCAAGGTCACCCTTGCTAAAAATAGAAAAACGGTTTCTGCTCAATAACTTGAGAACACATCGAGTTATTTTAATGAAACTTCATACATAGATACCTTATTCTGAGACCTCTCTTGTGATTTCATATGGTGTGAGTGGGGTCAAAGGTCACCATTACTAAAAATAGAAAAACGGTTTCCGCTCAATAACTTGCGAACGCTTCGAGATATTTTAATGACACTTCATACATAGATACCACATATCGAGACCTCGCTTGGGATTGCTTATATAGATATAACTTTAGAATGCATCAAGATATTTGAATGAAAATTCATACATATATACCTTGTATCTAGACCACGCTTGGGATTGCATATGGGATGGGTAAGATCAAGGTCAAGGTCAATGTTACTAAAAATACAAAAACGGTTTCTGCTCAATAATTATGCCCCCCTTGGAGAAGTGGTGGTATATTGCTTTGCACCTGTCGGTCGGTCGGATGGTCGGTCGGTCTTTCCGTAGACCATTTCATTTGCGCACGATATCTAGAGAACGCTTTGACGTACGAGCATTTAAGTTGGTATGCTGGTTACTTGGGAGGAAAGGAAGACGCCTATTGATTTTGAGGTCAACAGGTCAAAGGTCACAGGGGCTTGAAACATGAAATTAGTTTCCGCACGATATCTAGAGAACGCTTTGACTTACGATCATTTAAGTTGGTATGCTGGTTACTTGGGAGGAAAGGGAGACACCTATCAATTTTGAGGTCAACAGGTCAAAGGTCAAGGTGACAGAGGCTTGTAACATGAAAACTGTTTTCTCTGTAGACCATTTCGTTTCCGCATAATATGTAGAATACGCTTTTACCTACGATCATCCAAGTTAGTATCCTGGTTACTCAGGAGAAAAGGAAGACGCCTATCAATTTTGAGGTCAACAGGTCAAAAGTCAAGGTCACAGGACTTGTAACATGAAAATTTGATTGTTAAATCAAACAGAAAACAGGTATCCTTATATAATAGACTGTAAAAATAGATCCATAATTATACTCTATCTTTCTTTCAGCTGTATATTTACTTTCTAAAGCATCAACTTTAATTTCCTCCCATGTGTTAATGTGCACATACAATATTTAAAAAATGTCTTAACAATTGCACATATTCACGACTTGGCTGCAAGTCGGGGGCATACATGTTTGACAAACATCACTTGTTTCGGCTTTGAATGATGAAACCAGTTTACCTTAAATGGCCACAAACACATCCTAAATTTATTGGTTGCACTGACACCATAAGGGAATGTTCGAGGACAATGTCGCTTTAAATTTTAACAAAATATTGATTATAGCCGCGAAAAAAACAAATCTAAGTTCAGTATGTAGTATGTCTTTACTATATTTGACGTAACGACTTTAAAGCCTAAGGAAAATAGAAATGAACAATTCAAATATTTTCACAGTATTCAACAGCGTTTCACATAATTAAAGCGTTGTTGAATAAAGTTGTTAGATCAATATTGTTTTAACCGAATTGCAATTTAACAAACATATTATAAAAACCTGAGCATAATTACGTATACTAGCACAACAAGACGAGTTACGGTAGACAATCGTGTTGTGTTTGAGCCGTTAAGAACCTGTAAAACCTCTGAAGGAGTTCTGGTGGCAATACAGTCCACCTGCGATGTGTCTGGTGCGTATTAACTTGCGTGTTTCAATTCGCTTAAGAGGTCGGTAAGTCTGTTACTAGAACTAAACTTGATATAGCAAATATCCTCTTCTCCCTCCCACTGGTTAGGAAAACCGACTGACCGCTAGTTTTACGAAAGGTGCGCTAACGAAACCCAATGCCATAATAATGACTACCCCTGGATACTATAATTTAAACCGACTTATTCATGTTTTACAATCCATTGTAATATAATATATCTGCAGAATAGAGGCGTCTGGACTAACACAAGCTGCCAGAGGGCAGCGCGCTCGACTATTCGTAGTATTTGAAATTTTCAGTTAGTGCCTTTTTTTGTGGAAGGAAGAAAAACGAAACATAGGCTTGTTTATTAATTAAGGTAGTAAAACTTAAAAACCACAATGATCCTCTAGTAAAATATTGTAAAATAGACACATAGGTAGTCTTGAAAACAGCATACATGTCTATAAATTCGGGAGTCGACTGCATATATAAATTGTTATGTGCATCGTTGTATGTAGAATATAATGCAAACGTTATATTCCGACTTTCAAGTGAATACCTTTTGCAGTTTTGACTGTTATAGGACTTTGAAATAAAACCTTTAACTTAAATCTGTCAAAATACAAAACCGAATTATGGGAATTAAAGCACCTGATGCGGAAGCTATGATAATGTTATATCACAAGTTTCAAGGGAATATCGTGAGTAATTTTAAAGTTATAGAACTTTCGAACATAACACTTAAATGCGACCATGTAAGTTAAAAAAAACTGAGATAAAACTGTCAAAATACACAAATAAGTTATTGGACCTGATACTGAATTGATGACAATGTTATAATAATTCCAGTTTTAAGTGAATACCGGTATCTTATATAGTTTAGAAGTAATAGGAAGTTTGAATATTCAAAACGGAAATAATAATTATTATATCTTCAAAAAAAAACTGAGTTATTGGACTTGTTGCACCTCATGCTGGAGTTGATGACAAAAGTATATTAAATGTACAACAGTTTCAATAGCATTCTTTAGTATTATGTCTACGGACCCAGAACTACATAACTTGAAATTGTAGTTCTGGGTCCGTAGACATAATACTAAAGAATAAAGAATGCCTTGTGTTCTAACTACGCTGTAATTTTTAATTTTACATAGCCGAGCTACAAGGGGCATTATTCTGCTTAATACAAAATGGAGTTATGGAGATTGTAACACCTGATGCTGGAGCTGATGACAAAGGTATAATCAAGTTTCGTGTGAATATTAACTTATGATTTTAAGTGACTTTTGAACCAAAACTTAACCTGGAAATCTAAGGGAAAATGGGATATAACTCTGTCAAAATACAAAACTGAATGAAGGGGATTGTTGCACCTGATGCAGGAATTAGTAACAAATGTACGTATATTCCAATTCCTTAAGAATAACTTTCTAAGTTTTTAAGTTATGAGACTTAAAACAAAACATTAACCAAAGATCAGACGCGGGCGCCGACGCTTGCTTTTTTCTTCGCATCGGCGAACTAAAAGGGGGCATACATCTGTCAAAATACATTAATGAATCATGGGGATTATAGCTAGTGATATTGCAGTTCAAGTTAGAGTTATATTCCAAGTTTCAAGTGAATATAAGGTAGTTTTTAAATTATAGGACTTTTGAACCAAAATTAAACCTTCAATTATCGGTAAACAAGAGCTGTTGGAGGACAGCCAGCTTTTCAGAGTTTGGAATGTAGGGGACCACTTAAAATTTTTAATTCGACCACCCCCGTTTGTCTATTTTTTGTCATGTTTACCTTGAATTTGATCCCACCCACCCATATGCAATCCCGTACAAGGTCTCGAAAAGTGTGAGTAGGTTAACTGAAAGTCGCCATATGACTGAAACTCTGTTAAAAACGGCGAAAAATCCAAACAAGCATCTATGTATGAAGATTCGTTATCGAGTTAGAGAGCAGAAAACACAGTTGACGTCGCCACGCTTTAAATTTAAAATCCCTTATAAGGAAAATGTCCGTATTTTTTACTAATGAAACACTTGAGTTACCAAACTTGACTAACAGTAGTCCATTTAAGTTTTAATGAATGCCTTAACCCTATTCTGAGAAAGTAGCTTACCGTGAAACTAACTTTTCCAAATAGCTGCGTGCAAAAAAGGCTCATAATTTTGACAAATTTCAAACAAGAGTGATCAAACTTGGCCCATGTGTTCATTTTTAATACGGGAATTATATGTTTTAAGTTTCAACGAAATCCCTCAACCCTTTTCTGATAAAAAAAAGCTTACCGAAAAACTTTACCAATCTAAATAGTAGTACAAAAGCTTGCCTTTTCTTCGAAAAGTCGAGCTATAAAGAGGCAAAGCCTTGTCAAAATACAAAACTGAGTTATGGGGATTGTATGGAACAGTATTCGTTTAAAAATTACATTCTGCATTCTGACGTTTTTCATTCATTCAATTCGTGCTGCGCCTCTTGTAATACTTTCTCGTCTTCCTTCTCTTCATCTTGATATTCTTGTTTCTCTTCAAAATATACTCATATTTTCCGATTCTTCCTTTTCTTCCAAATATCCTGCTTTTTACATTCTTCCTTTCCTTCCAAATGTTCATATTCTTCTATTTCTTCATTCTGTTCCAAATGTTTCAATTCTTGACATACTTCCACTTCTTACTAGTCTTCCAAATGTTCCTATTCCTGAGATTCTTGCTATTCTTACTTCTCTTCCAACTGACGTTTTAGAATACACCTGCGTTGCTAAAATCTACATTTCATGTCATTGTTTGCATTTGACCTTGTCTGCAATGTATTATGGCAAGCGTATAATTAAATGAACGTACACAAAAATCGACAAATATATTTGCGTGAAACATGCATTTCGTAAATTATTGTTCAAGGGGAAGAACTCAATTTTACTTATTTACGGAAATTCATGTTGATGAACGTCATTTACGAGTTTTATCGATTCAACAACAATTTATAAAAGCCATTATAATACATAATGTTCGTGTTTTTTATTAAATGTTTTAATCCTTAATATTTATTAAAATGGGTAAATGTTTAAAAAAACGAAAAATTAGCAATGCATGGTATTGGTGCGAAACGCTTAATGAATATACCGAGTCATGAGTCATTCCCATTAGATGAAAGGGGGGGGGGGGGGCAATTTCTTAAAACAAATCTGAAATTAATAACGGCATATCATAACGATTAAACTAAGATATATGTAGTGAAAACAAATGTTTCCGCATTCTGAGATGAAATCAATTTATAATATGGGACACATTTGTTTGGCCCTTTCAAGTCATGTTTACATTTTGGCATCAGAATAGTGAGTGTTTTGTATAACCATAATTTTATTTTACACAGCTTTCCTTACATAGCCGAATAGTACAGTTGGTTAAAGCGATGCAATCATTCAAGGGCATATCAACGGTATTTCACATAAACAAAGACATGCATTAAAACAACATATATCACCATTTTTTCACGAATATATTTTTCTAGTAGCAATAATGCACTTATCAATATCCCCCCATTAAGGGGGCGGGGCGGCTGGCTGACCCAGGGGAATTTGACAAATTTTGATTTTGGGGTCTAATTCTCCACCCTAGAGCCAAGTATATTTGTCTAAATCCCCTCAGTGGGAGATGCTATTTTTTATGTCTATCTAATGGCTCGGGGTCCTATATTACCGGGATCTAAACTCCGACCAGTATATTATCCCGGGACCTGAAATCATTCGGAATGTCTAATGTCTGAATCACTTTCAGTCTAAAGTCCCGAATACGCCCGTCGCCCCCCCCCCCACCCCCACCCCGCAAGGGGAAACATTGATAGATGCATAATATATCGACTAAAATCGTTTAAAAACACAATACTACGCCAAATATATTTCCGAATCATGTTTTCAGCATGATTCGAACTCACACCTACAAAAATGCGAACGTCAATGGAAACTTTCCTACGCTAGACTACATTGATTTTACTACTATTTCGAATTTTCTCACGCTCGCGAAAAGTGTCACGGTGACAACTGTTTTATGGTTATAAAACATAGTTTACTGTTTGTTCAAGGAAACCTATGTGTGATTTAACAATTATACATAAATATAAGAAAGAAAAGAAAATATTACACTATATTAGCCGTTGATACAACCCCTTTAATTATGCAGTGCGACCTTGGGCACCTAAACAAGTACAGGGTAGGTCACACAACACTAAACGTTTAATCGATTATACCGGGGTTCGTAAAATTTGTTAGTTTCGCATTTGTGTCCGAGTACGTACACGGAAACTGCCGGCGATGAGAGAGAAGCGCCACCTGATGTAATAATATGATTGCTTCATTATTACATTGGTCATTATGACGTTCTGTATTCGTCTAACTTACATGTGCTGTTTCTGCATTGTACATTTTTGATTTGTTGATTTAATTAATGTTTAAAGTTGTTTTTAAGTCATACACATGTCATAGTGTACAATGTAGCAATAAAACGCCAGCGGAAGAGAGGTGAGAATAGCAAGAATGTTATGAATAGGAACATTTGGAAGAGAAGGAAGACGTGGAAGAATGTCGCGAATAGGAGCATTTGGAAGACAATGAAGAAATGAAAGAAGGGGAACATTTGGAAGAGAAGAAAGAAGAGCAAGAATGTCAAGAAGAGGAGCAAGAATGGCAAGAAGCGGAGCAAGAATTTAATGAATAAAAAACGTCAGAAAGCATAATGTTATTTTTAAACTAATACTGTTCCATAGGATTGCTGCACCTGATGCTTGAGCTTATAACAAAATAATATTTTTTGGGTAGTTTTCACGTAACATGAATTGAATTTGAACTCACCCGAGTACTGGTACAGATGAAGACCATACTGTTGTGACAGGTTTGAAAATTAAGGTATCTGAACAATACGCAGAGGGGGATAGGATAAATTTTGATTGAAATCATTGGTTAGTGCAATGGGCTAACTAAAGTATGAGTTTGGTAGTGGATGTGCGTTTTTTTTTGCTAATGGTTCTCAAATCCTTTTTTGTCGATATTCTTACCTGACAGTTTTTCATTTAGTCATTGGTTAGTGCAATGGGCTAACTAAAGTATGAGTTTGGTAGTGAATGTGCGGTTTTTTTTTGCTAATGGTTCTCAAATCCTTTTTTGTCGATATTCTTACCGGACAGCTTTTCATTTAGTCATTGACAATTCTGGAAAATGCACAAACAGTAGATTTTGATGTCTTTCGCTAACAGTTTTGGAGAACTAGTTGCAATGCGATAATTGCGATGGCTGTGCTTTAAGGTAAAGTTTTGCTTTTTCTTTGATAATTTTCTGTCCAAAGATGATAAATGATGTTACTGCAGGCTCTGAAGACATCACTGTTGCATGCACAAATAACTGCCTGCAAGTCTTGCAACAGTTGGATATCAAATTTTATCTATCAATTGTTATGGTCATGTGCAAACTGTGTAAGTTTGGTTAACATCGAATCACAAATAGAGTGTGCAAGCCAATCATAGATAACTTGTTATGGATGTTTTTTTCCAAACACAAGGGGCAATAACTCTGGTTTTTCTCGCCCAATCATGCTTTTATTCAACTTCATCTGTAGTCTTACGTTCATAGACAAACTGTTTCATAGACAAACTGTACACAATTGGATGAACAAAAGCTGTCAGAGGACAGCGCGCTCGACTATTCGAAGTATTTCAGTTGGTACATATTTTGGATAGTGAAAGGGGCATACATTTGTTAAAATACAACTTTTTAAGTGAAGCCTAGTATAGTTCATAAATTTTTGGAACGAAAACTTTAACCACAAAGTCTGTGTAAAAAGTGGGCTAACTCGAGTTATGGGTAATGTTGCCCCTGATATTAGAGTTGATGACAAAGGTTAGTTCCAAGTTTCAAGTGAATAACTTATGTAGTTTTGAAGTAACAAAACTTTTGAATATTAACTTTAACCAGAAAATCTAAGTGAAAACGGGGCATAACTCTGTCAAAATACAAAACATAGTTATGGGTAATGTTGCCCCTGATACTAGAGTTGATGACAAAGGTTAGTTCCACGTTTCAAGTGAATAACTTATGTAGTTTTGAAGTTACCAAACTTTTGAATATAAACTTTAAATAGAAAATCTAAGTCAAAAGGGGGCATAACTCTGTCAAAATACAAAACATAGTTATGGGTAATTTTGACCCTGGTACTAGAGTTGATGATAAAGGTTAGTTGTAAGTTTCAAGTGAATAACTTATGTAGTTTTGAAGTTCCAAATTTGTGAATATTAATTTTAACCAGAAAATATATGTGAAAAAGGGGCATAACTCCGTCAAATACAAAACAGAGTTATGGGGAATGTTGCCCTTGATACTGGAGTTGATGACCAAGGTTAGTTCCAAGTTTCAAGTGAATAACTTATGTAGTTTTGAAGTAACAAAACTTTTGAATATTAACTTTAACCAGAAAATCTAAGTGAAAAAGGGGCATAACTCTGTCAAAATACAAAACAGAGTTATACGGCATGTTGCCCTTGATACTGGAGTTGATGACAAAGGTTAGTTACAAGTTTCAAGTGAATAACTTATGTAGTTTTGAAGTTACAAAACTTTTGAATATAAATTTTAAACAGAAAATCTAAGTGAAAAGGGGGCATTACTCTGTCAAAATACAAAACCTAGTTATGGGTAATGTTGCCCCTGGTACTAGAGTTGATGATAAAGGTTAGTTCCAAGTTTCAAGTGAATAACTTATGTAGTTTTCAAGTTACAAGACTTTTGAATAAAAACTTGAACCAAATTCATACGTGGACGCGTACGCCGACGCCGGGGGCAGTAGGAAAGCTCATCTATTCTTCGAATAGTCGAGCTAAAAATGAAGTCTCTATTCTGAATAATGTCCATTTTTGCATATTTATTTCACAAACAAAGAGCAATTACTCTGGTGTTTCTGGTCCGATCTTGCTTATATTCGACTTCACCTTTAATCGTATGGTCATAGACAAACTATGCAAGATTGGTGAGGATTGGATGAAAAATGAAGTCTCTATCCTGAATAATGTCAATTTTTGCATGTTTTCAGAAAGGGCAATAACTCTGGTGTTTCCGGTCCGATCTTGCTTATATTCGACTTCAACTGTAATCTCATGATCATAGACAAACTGTACAATAACTCTGGTGAAACACGATCTGGTCCATTTTTGGCGTCTGCTGAGATCTGATGGTCATACACAAACTGTGAAAGTTTAAGATTGGATAGAAAATAAAGTCTATACGTTGGAAAAGGGCATTTTTGCACTTTTTTTTGCATGAAAAAGGGGCAATTACTCTGGCGTTTCTGGTGTGATCTGACCCAATAACAATCCCATCGGAGATTTTATGGTCATACACAAACTGTGCAAGTTAGGTCAAGATTGAATAAAAAATGTAGTCTTTCGATAACGGTCCAAATTGTTGACGGCATACGGACGATGGACGACGACGGAGAGGTCCTCTATACCAATAGCTCACCGAGTACTTCGTGCTCAGGTGAGCTAAAAAGTTAAAGGGGCAAAATATGTCAATATACAAAACTAAATAATGGGAAATGTTGCACCTGGTACTGGAGTTGAAGGCCAACGTATATTCCAAGTTCAAGTGAATAACTTGTGTAGTTTTGACTTTATCCAAAACCTATATCCTAAAAATCTTAAGTAAAAAAGGGGGCATAACTATATAAACAAGAGCTGTCGGAGAACAGCGGGCTTGACTAATGAAGTATATCAGTTGCTAAATATTTTGGATAGTGGAAGGGGCATACATTTGTTAAAATACAAAACTTTTAAGTGAAGCCTTGTATAGTTTATACATTTTTGGAAGAAAAACTTCAACCTCAACATCTATGTAAAAAGTGTGCACAACTCTTGTCAAAATACAAAACAGAGTTATGGGTAATGTTGCCCCTGGTACTACAGTTGATGACAACGGTTAGTTCCAAGTGAATAACAACACTTTGAATATAAACTTTAACCAGAAAATCTATGTGAAAAGGGGGCATAACTCTGTCGAAATACACAACAGAGTTATGGGTAATGTTGCCCCTGATACTAGAGTTGATGACAAAGGTTATTTCCAAGTTTCAGGTGAATTACTTATGTAGTATTGAAGTTACCAAACTTTTGAATATAAACTTTAACCAGAAAATCTATGTGAAAAGGGGCATAACTCTGTCAAAATACAAAGAGTTATTGGGAATGTTGCCCTTGATACTGGACTTGATGACACAGGTTAGTTCCAAGTTTCAAGTGAATAACTTAACGTAGTTTTTAAGTTACACAACTTTTGAATATAAACTTTAACCAGAAAATCTACGTGAAAAGGGGGCATAACTCTGTCAAAATTCAAAACAGTTATTGGGAATGTTGCCCCTGGTACTGGAGTTGATGACAAAGGTATATTCCAAGTTTCAAGTTAATAACTTATGTAGTTTTGAAGTTAAAATACTTTTTAATAAAACCTTAACCAATTCAGACGCGGACGCAGACGGTAGTAGGATAGCTCACCTATTGTTCGAATAGTCAAGCTAAAAACTGGGCACATGGCGATTGTTACTGAAGTTGATCGCAAAGGTATATGCAAAGTTTCAAGTGAATATATTACAGGGCATATCTTGAAGCAATAGGACTTTGAAACCAAAACGTTCAGCGTAAATGTGAAAAGGGGGCTATCATTTTGTCAATATACAAAACAGTAATGATGATAGTTGCACCTGATGCTGGAATTGATGACCAAGATTTATTAAAAGTGTATAATGTATACCCATGTAATTTTGACGTTACAAGACTTTTGGATTAAGACTTGAACCAGAGTTCAGACACAGAGGCCGAGGCGAGCAGGAAAGCTCAAATTCTTTTAAGTGGAGCAATTAAATCTTAGAAAAAACTTGCATGGGCAACTTGGATAGAACCTGGACATTGAGGCCAATGATCCCAAGGTTGAACAATTTGGCCATAGAAATGTCTCAATACATAGAATTTTCGTTCTCTTTCTATAGAACCGTTTCATAAGTATCAACAAGAAGTATTTTTATATGAAAGGCGACACTACAATTACACAGAACACTGGTACTTTTTGTATATGTACCAGTAACCAATTGCCACAGGACAAATGGTCCTACATTATAAGAAACGTAACTACGATCATGTGTTTATTCCAACAAAGGCAAATACACCACAATTATTCATACCGATTTCACCAATTGTTCATAAAGAACTGCCTGTCAGTGTATATGGTCCACACATACCTCGTAAAAGCACAAAGTCACTAGAGCAGTTTATTTCGCCACTTTGACTGTCCAATCCTCGAATTTTTCTTCCAATCCAAGCTACTCCACTCTTCTTCTGTGCTGCTTATAAATCACCTACCTTTGAAGTACCGTAATACATATATAATGACTAATCAAGCCAGATAATCATTTCATTTATTACCATATACTTTATGGAACATAATAAAGATTTATAGAACAGACGCCCTTTCTCATCAAATAAGTCATGGATTATTCTTAATTCTAAAATAATACGCGCAAACTTTCCATTGTTAAATTGCCAATAAACAACTTGAAAAAGTAGTTCCGAAACGGTAAAATATAGCAAGTATTGAAATAGCAGAATAAGGTCATGATAGAATTGCAATAATTTACGCTTTATCGCTGTTTATCTGTAAATGAACAAGTTTTTTGTTTTGATGAGCGTATATTAATTCATACGCATCATAACTCTGAAACGTTGTTTATTGACAGATAAACAACTCGAAATCGAAAATAATTTCTTAAGTAATTTTGAATGTTAATGGGTAACTCCTTGAAGTTGCACAAGCTGCTTTTACGATTTAACTGATCATGTATGCAACCGTCGTTTTTAATGATGCTATAAATCAATATTTTCCCTATGTAACATCGATAGGTGCATTACAATGAAACTCATGTCAAGACGTTCGGAAATGAATCGATCATCTGGCTGAAACAATATCCAAATATAAACATCAAAATAATGATAACTATACAAGCAATACTAATAAAATGTGAAGGACTCGTAAACTATACATCGATTTCATTTGTTGAGCACTAGAATCCTACTGTAATCATCAGAAATACCAAACCTACATACAACAGGCTTTCCAGTATCAGCACATAGATTTTGCCTGAATACAACTTGCTCTTATTTAAATTATATACAATTATTTTTTTACACAACTTCGAAAGATTCGATCCGTCCTTTACCTCAATAGATCTTGTACAGTACCACGTACTCTCACCAATACACTCGTTAAGGAACTTGTTTGGCTTAATATGCCACATAAAAGTATTTGTAATCTTTACCAACATTCATCGACACCAAATATTTTCCCTTTTTTAAATTCGTCACGGTTGACTAAAATGACGAAATAAAATCATTTATGCCTTTGGAACAACAAAGATATATGGTAAATGTTAAACACTTAAACACGAAGATATTTTTTCAAAGCATGCATTACAGAAAAGGCAAGATGAAGGTTTTCCAGTTTTATTTTTACTCCTTAAGGGGAGAGATCACAATTGCTTTGTTAATAATTCAACAAGAAAAATATATGTACACATTTTGCAATGAAAATGATGAATGTAAACATGGTCAATGACTGTGTGAATTGCTTGTCACTATTTTCCACTTTTATTTGACAGTACTCAACAAATCGACAGGCATTTGAAAGCATTGACTTCTGAACAAAATATGCCCAAGATTTCATAACAACGAAACCAGAACATAAATATATCAGACATTTTCTATACATAGAATTAATACATTACATGTTATTTTCAACTATTCCTATGATGCATGTCAGTTTTTACTAGTATAAAATTATGTCAATGTATCTTCAAACTAACTGGCAACACTACGATCTCAAGAAATTCTTCTGGTAAAGAAACAAAAGTTATTGCCTTTATAATATTTTTACAACAAATGCAACTGTTGATGGTTTTGAAATATTGAACATAAAATACTGCAAGTTTTTCAGAAATGTACATAGTACACAGAATACTTCCATTAGGTGTCTTGCTTAACTAAAATCTATACCTTAAATAAGAACCAACTTCTATACATCCAGACCTGTATGCTGGTAGAACAATGCTCAACATTAATTTAATGATATAATTTTCTCGTAACAAGAATGCACGATTTCGTATAATTATGAACACAGAATGATGAGTACAGAAAACAGTTAACTCTCATTAACTAGAAAGTTCCCCTTCCTCCAGTTCTACATTCACTTTTTCTTGATTATTAGAGTCCCCAGAGGCAGCGATATCTGTCACAGTTTTGGCAGCAAGTTCTGACTGAACTGGAAAACTTGGGACACTAGTTTCTTCATCATCATTTGATACATTATTTTCAGCATCTTCTCCACTACTCACTATGTTCATATCTTCAGACTGATTAGATAAACCATTGTCATCTATGCCATTTCCCTGCGGTTCATGATTTACATTATCGTGATTATTTGTATCAGCATAACTATCTTCAGTAGCATTTTCCTGATTATCAAGAGAATCCTGAGGCGTATCTGCTTCAGTTAATGCACCATGTCCTGTTTCAGAAGTTTCCAGCTTTTCAGAGTCTATATTTGAACTTTCTTCCTGACCATCTGACTCGCTTACTTTAATATTTTCTAGACTATCTGGATGGTCTTCATTTCCAGCATTTTCACCCGCAGCTGCTTCTTTTTCTAACATATTTGCAGCTTCCTGCTCCTCATCCCAATTGCCCCAGCGACTCTTCCTGGACCTCTCACGGTCTTTACCAGTCTCACGATTGTCTCGTACATTCTCCCTGGATTCGTTCCTTTTTCTATCTCTATCTCTTTTGCCACTGCCATTGTTTTTATTCCTATTATCACCATTTCTTTCATTTCCCTCATCATCATTCGTGTCACTCCTCTTTATTACACGTACAGTTTGCCAACTATTAAATGGGTAGCAGTTCTGTAAATTTGCTTCTTCCGGTTGTTCCGGTTCATTAGCAGTTACTTCCTCCTCCTGGCTGTTATCATCATCATCATTACCAGTCTCTTCTTGCTCTTCTTCATAATATTCGTCTGGATTCTCATCCATAAAGCTGGGTCTCTCCAACGGACGATTTGGCTGAATATCGGGCATATCTAAAAGCGACACTGGGCCACCACCACCGAATCGAGGTCCAAATCCACCCCTACCCCCTGCCCTGAAAGGAGACATGCCCCTAGGTGCCATTCCTGGCATGTCAGGACCTCCGAATCTGTTTGGTGGTCCCCCTCTTCCCATAGGGCCCATGGGCGACATTCCCCGGCCCATGGGCCCGCCCATCCTGTTCATGCCCCACTGATCTGCACCACCCGGCGGAAACCCCCCTGGTGCTGGGGGACCACCTCGGCCCCTCATTAGACTGTCTGGCCCACCTCTACCTCCCATTGGTGGACGATTCATGAAATTCATTCCCCTGTTGAACTGTCCTGGAGGTATGTTGTTAGGGGGTCCAGATTCGCCTTCATCTTCCTCATCAGGATCTTCATCCATTTCATTACTATCAGGTGGCCACATCATTTCCGGTTGTTTAGAGCCCTGACCCCGTGCACTTATGGGCACAGGTGGCCTATCGGCCCCAATGCCAAATGGTGGTCTCGGACCTGGCACCTCACTTGGCTGTGGGGGCCTCATGCCCGCCAGGCTGCCTAGAAGGGGGTTGACTGGAGCCCCTGTGAAGCCAGGGGGAGGTAATCTGAACCCTGGGGGTGGCATATTTGGATTGAACCCGAATCCGGGCACCTGGGCTCCAGGGTTGAACCCAGTTGGCCGTGGAGGCACTGACGGAGAGCTGGGAACTACACCTGCAATAGAGAAATACAATGTTGAAGATGTGAATATGAAAATACAATTGACTGACTTGACAAGATTTGACTGACAACACATGGTCACTCAGAAAGTCACAAGTGTGACAGAGATATCTTATTCAAACTTTCATACTACATAAATGGTGTTTGTTGGAGATTGTCCTTACTAGCATGGTTATATATCCAACAGTAATCTGTCAAATAACAAATACTTCTGAAAGTCTTGATTTGTCTGCTACAAAAATCATTTACTTGTATTTGATTGTTTCAAATGTCAGTGTTTTTTTCACCTTTGGAGAAATGGTGGCAGGGCCCTTCTGATGGGGAATTTGATGGCAAAAGGCGGGATTTTTTTAAGAAAAGCATTATTACATGTTTATGTGCTATTTTGTTATAAGACATTAATCGATTGTTTTGCTGCAAATGACAACTTAGATTATGCACTAACTTGGTTTGATGAAGAATTTGCTGGGATTGTTTACAAAAATTCCTCTTAGTCAATTTCTGTCAGATTTTTGTATTTTTTTCAAAATAAAGCTTACATTCTGAGGGGAATTTTAAGGTGAATATGGGGAAAAGATATAAACCTTTTAAGCAGGGGAGTGGGCCGAATTTCAGCCCCAAATTTACCCTAAAAAGAACACTAAATGTAATTTGAGCAGATACAAATTTCATTAAACCTAAAACTCAGTGTAATTCTCAGATTTATTTACTGCCTATTCAAACTTAATTTAAGAGCAGTTTGCAAAACAGGTAAGCCCTCTCTAGGATAAAAGCAATTTTTAAAATATCAAGTTAGGTGAAGATCAGATAAAAACAGTTGGCCATAGCGAGCAGGAACTGCTAAAAAGGTCGACTTTAGATAAATCAAGGGCCATAACTCTGAAGTTCCTGGGGCAATTTTGTTGATCCTCAAAGTTGGCTAAGATAATATGCCCTCAAACATGTTTATCAAGTCTGGTGAAGATCAGATGAAAAATGTTGGACTACTGACCGACATTAGCAAACCAATATGCCCCGCCATCTTAGATGGGGGGCATCATAACAACAAGAAACGTGGAAATTCCACGAAAATTTTTCAAGTATCTATGTATTTAAGTTTCATTAAAATATCTCAATGCATTCTCAAGTTATTGAGCAAAAACCGTTTTTCTATTTTTAGTAACAGTGACCTTGACCCCACCCACCCAATATGTAATCCCAAGCGAGGTTTGAATATAAGGTATCTATGTATTAAGTTTCATTAAAATATCTCAATGCATTCTCAAGTTATTGAGCGGAAACCGTTGTTCTATTTTAAGTAACAGTGACTTTGACCTTGACCCCACCTATCCCATATGCAATCCAAGCAAGGTCTCGATATAAGGTATCTATGTATTAACTTTCATTAAAATATCTCAATGCATTCTCAAGTATTGAGCAAAAACCATTTTTCTATTTTTAGTAACAGTGGCCTTGACCTTGACCCAACCGATCAAATATGCAATCCCAAGCGAGGTATCGATGTAAGGTATTTATGTATAAAGTTTCATTAAAATATCTCAATGCGTTCTCAAGTTATTGAGCAGAAACCGTTTTTCTATTTTTAGTCAGTGACCTTGATCTTGACCCCACATATGCAATTCAAAGCAAGGTCTCGATATAAGGTATCTATGTATGAAGTTTCATTAAAATAGCTCAATGCATTTTCAAGTTATTCAGCGGAAACCGTTTTTCTATTTTCAGTAACAGTGACCTTGACCCACCCACCTCATATGCAATCCAAAGCGAGGTTCCGATATAGGGTATATATGTATGAAGTTTCATTGAAATATCTCAATCCATTCTTGAGTTAGAGAGCAGAAACAAAAAGTGCTACGCTTGCCCGCCCGCCCAACGACATACGCCAATCTAATAAAAAGAAGGCCTAGAAATGCATGTCATGTGACATCCAGTTCAGCGTACCAGCAGTGGTGGACATGATGTTCTGGATGGTCTGTGCCAAGGAGTTAGCAGCAGCAGATGTCGCCATATTCATACCGGGGGCAGGCTAGAAATATAGCAAAGGTAATAACTGTAGATGGAAATATCATAGAAATGTACAATAATGTTGGAGAATATACAACTGAAAGCCAACTAACAGACATTCTTGTAATAAACTAATAAGATATCATAAATATATCCACTGTTTATCATTATTAACTTGGTACTCCGAATATAATAATAAGATAGCTACCACAACAATATCCCCTGTTTATCATTCGAAAGATGAGCATGAAACTGTTGTACCTGCTTAACATTTTTATACCAGATACAATAGTTTAATGCTCAACCCTCACATGGTAAGTTTATACTTGTTTTACACTAACAAGATAGCTATCAAAACAATGTCCACTGTTTATCATTGTTAACTTGGTACTATCTATATAGCTATTATAATTATACAGATAGCTATCATACTAGTAGACACTTGTCAATCAAGGATTCAGCTGACAAATTATCGGTTGATATTCAAGTGGTAAATAATATCACATGGTTGCATAATCCAATCAATTTACTTCAAATCCTCGGACAAACTACCTTTGACAAACAGAAAGGCTGAGCGATCTATGTTTATCTACTGGTTAATTATGTGCACTGTTTAACATTGTTAACTTGGTACCTACCGGGCGCATTGCAGGCATGCCCGGGACTTGATTAGTGACAGGCATCATCTGCGGGGGGCCGGGAGGCATGGGGGGCATGCCCTGGGGAGGTGGTATGCCTCCCACCATGGGGCCCATCATCATCCCTGCCATCATACCTGGCATCGGGGGAGGGCCACCCATCATGCCTGAAAGAAGGTTGTGGTATGATATATCAATACATCTACTATTCACTGTTGTTTTTTTTCACACTTGAGGAAAAGGTGTTGGGGCCCTTCAGATGGGGAATTTTAAGCCAACAGGGGATTTTTTTTTGAAAATTATTTACATGTGAACTCTGTTAATTCGAAGTCAGCGTTATTTAGAATTATTTTTCTGGTCCCGATTTTATTTGTTCTTTGTTTAACTAAAATCAACACATTTAATTAGAACTTTTTTTATTTGAATTAACAGTATTTTGCAGTCTAAAATGCGGTCCCAAAGCCGCTATTTCACACTTATTTGCCTATTGATAACTCAAAGTCGCGGTATTGATTTTCACACCTTCGCTGAAATGGCCCGCGTGGTCATTGATGGTGGCCGCTATTCACTAGTAGGCGCAATTATCGATCATTAAGGAGCGCAAATAATAATTACAGCAGAGTGTCCAAGCTAGAAACAACACTGACATAACTAAAACGTACAAGTTTCTTTTTAATTAGTTCTTTTTTTATTTTCCATTATATAGACTATGAAATTCAATGAACAGATTAAATCTGCGTTAAATCCTTTTGCGACTTTCAAACAAACAATTTTTATGTTGAAAGTTTAAAATATTTAATCCGAACCATCGTTATTTCTAAGTTTTCTGGTCGGTCCCGACGACTTCAAAATAATGGTGTTCGAATGTTTAACACGTTTATATTCTACTTTGTTCTAAAACATTCATGAATTGTTTTGCTACAAATGATAACTTAGATTATGCACTAACTTAGTTTTATAAAAAAATTGCTGAGATTGTTTACGAAACTCCTCTATCTTAATCAATTTTTGTCCGATTTTGGTCAATTTTTTAAAAATTAAAGCTTATGTTCTGTGGGGAATTTTAAGGTAAATATAGGGGGAAAATTTACACTTTTTAAGCCGGGGAATGGGCCCTAAAAAAAACACTGGATTATGAATGCCATTTTGGATGTAGTATACAAGCTGACAATCCTTACAAACAATGGTCGCATGCCAGTTGTCTAGTTGAAATTGGCTCAATATAATGCTTTGCAGTTGATTATCATAACAAAATGTAATAAGTTACATGATCAGATATTTTTTTTAGATTTCAGTTGCCAAAAACAGATCAATATTATTGGACTATTTGAAAACCAGTTGAAAAACTTATCTGTTAAACACAGATCTGACAGCGTTCAACAACTTTTCTGATGACAATTTTCAGTGAAAAGAGGAAAGCAGCTTAAAAGAGGAAGATTTACATACTTGAAGTACCTGAAAATGTCTAAAATACAAACCAAATCCTGTGGAATCCACAAAGTCTTCACAAAAATGTAGCACAGGACTTATTTGACGAGAGGCAACTTACCCATCATCTGAGGCTGACCGAGCATCATCTGGTTGCCCCTGTTGGGCATAGGAGGCATGCCAGACACACTGGTTTCAGGCTCGGGCTCGTCCTTAGATCCTTCACACTGTATGTCTGCCGCATACAGGATTTCATAAATACACTTAGTGTTATAACTATAACATTATGCACAAAAATGTTAGTAACAATTAAGCACTGTTTTAAGTGCTATATTCCTCAATGAATTAATAATTTATTGATATCCTTACATGTTCTACAAGATAATACAATATGCTTACTGGTTAGTTCTTGTAATTAACGAATATGATGATGGTAAAAATAAAACTACTGTGCCTATATGTCAATTGATGTAAATCAATACTTTCAATTTTATAGCCAACCATCGCATCATTTCACATTACCAATAAATTAAATTTTATCGAAATCTCCTGAAAATACGCTATAATATGGCAAAATTCATGTTATTACAGAACACACATGTTGGGCTGTTGAAACTACTGTGCCTATCTTTCCATTGATCCAAGACATTATTCTCGAGACACCAATGCCATGTTTCACATTATGCTCCTGAAGATACCTTTGAGGTGTTCTGGCAGGGACTCGGAGTCGATAATGGAGCCGTCTAGATAGCTGGACATGTCGCCAGGCAGGCTGTCCCAGGGCAGGTAGATGGCGCCTTCATCGACATCCCAGCTGTCCTTGAAAGGCGAGCCACGCATACCTGAACTCTGGGCCCAGGCAGTCTGTGGAAAATGGCACGGAAATCAACGATGCATGTCGTGGGTGACCCAGGCTTAATGCATGTGCGTAAAGTGTCGTCCCAAATAGGACAGCACTTTCCGCTTTTTATAGTAGTTTCTGTTTCAAGGAAGTCTCTTCTAAACATATATCCTCTGTAGGCGGAAAGTGCCGTCCTGGATTAGCCTGTGCAGACTGCACAGGCTGATACGAGACAACACTTTACGCACATGCATTAAGCCCCGTTTTCCGACGACACCTTTTTAGTTTCAATGCAAACAGCATATGATAAAAGGTTATAGTAAAATTGTTATCACTCGAAATACTTTTGAGCACCATCATTTAATGTTTTCAATGCACAATGTATGGTTGAAAGGATTGGTAAAACATCTGTTACAATAACTCATTTAATACATGTACATTTTGAGCATCTTAATTTCGAAGTCTTTTTAGCCAGATAATAATACTTCAAAATTTCATAATTTAAATTAAAAGCTAATAATTTAAATTGAACTGGTACTCTAAATTTTTTACAGGCATGTTTGTTTGTTGAGCTGATTTGTACATTAGTTTACCATGCAAAATATAATTGCGGTTCGGTTCAAGTGATAAACAACCCAATCATGTGTGGCAATACAGCAGATAACAGGGCTGGTATTCAAAAAGCTCCTTAGGGAAATCTGAACTGAAGTGAGATTTTCAGATAAACTTTTCTATCTGAAATCCGATGTTTTTCGATTACAAAACGGTAAACTATGAAACATCTTAGCAATATTCATTACACTGAAACATGTTAATGTAAAATACCTGTGTTATAAGCAGCCACAGACTTAAGTAAATTTATGAATGCAAGAAATTTTCCCTAATATTTCCTTATTAGCTTTGAGAAAACGGGCCCTGATACTATGTTCAGATGTTAAGTGTAGGTGTTTCATTTGGATTAACACTGCGAATGAACAGAATACCTTGAGAGCACTGCCGTTGAGTTTGTAGCCTCTAAGCCTGTCGATGGCTTTACAGGCATCTTTTCTGTTCCCCATCAGCACATAGGCACAGCCCCTCGGTGGCACCATCTGCAATCACACAGGTACAGTTGGAATAATACCATCTGTGAATGTCTTTGAAAGAAAATGGTCACAAAAATAATAAAGTGTATAGAATCTACTTCAACTCACAAATCTTCTCAAGAACTAGAAAAGACAATTTAATGAAACAATTCAAATTATTATACCTCACTTGAATATTTCTCTATATAATGCATTTAAACTGCTGCGGGCAACAATTTGATATGTCGCCTGGCAATGTCGCCCGCTACCGCTATGTCGCCCAGAACGCACATGATACAGGATTGTTCGGTATAATAAGATAAATATTGACTTCCTTGAGGGTGACAGTGCATCTTGTCAACCCTCGACAAACATTGTCGACCTCAACTAAAGCCTCGGTCGACAGTGTTGCCTCGGGTTGACAATACGAACTGTCACCCTCAAGGAAGTCAATATTTATATAATGTAACTCATGCTATTTTGTGTAAAAATACAAAGATATTTTGACAAACCAAGTACGTATATACACTATGTTAGCGTTACCAGAAGTCAAAACAGCCAATGGCCACTAAATTTTCGGAAATTATTTGTAAATGAGGTAGATTTTCTGGGAAAATTATTTCAAAATGACTGGTATTATGGCAATTATTTTCTTAGCGTTAACCTAGGAATACATGAGGCGTGTCTGGGCACACAGGGCTTAATGCATGTGCCAAGTGTCGTCCCTGACATGGCTTAATGCATGTGCCAAGTGTCGTCCCTCAAACAGGGCTTAATGCACGTGCCAAGTGTCGTCCCTCAAACAGGGCTTAATGCACGTGCCAAGTGTCATCCCTGGTCAGCCTGTGCACGTGCCAAGTGTCGTCCCTGACAGGGCTTTATGCACGTGCCAAGTGTCGTCCCTGGTCAGCCTGAAAATGTGCCAAGTGTCGTCCCTGACAGGGCTTAATGCATGTGCTAAGTGTCGTCCCTGACAGGGCTTAATGCACGTGCCAAGTGTCGTCCCTCAAACAGGGCTTAATGCACGTGCCAAGCGTCATCCCTGGTCAGCCTGTGCACGTGCCAAGTGTCGTCCCCGACAGGGCTTAATGCACGTGCTAAGTGTCGTCCCTGACAGGGCTTAATGCACGTGCCAAGTGTCATCCCGGGTCAGCCTGTGCAGTCCGCACAGGCTAATCCAGGACAGCACTTTCAGCCTAGTGTACTTATGTTTAGAAGAGACTTCCTTGAAACAGAAAATACCATAAAAGCGGACAGTACTGTATTAAATATGCTCATTAAAATTAAATTAACATTAAAAAATTTGAATACCTAAATATTATTCAAATGGTTTTCATTATTCGAATATTCATTGCCATCCCTACTTTAAAATACCAGTCCAAACCTACATTTATATTCAGAACTGGTCCATAGCGTTCCACTTCCGCTTTTAGTTCCTCTTCTGCGGTGAACTTGTTGAGATGTCCAATCCAGATGGTGTTCGTACATACTGGAGATACAACAAATGACGGTTCGATTCTCAGAACAATCATAACCAATGCTTCGTAACAAATAGGTAATACACTTTCACAGTGCAGAATATTAGGGAACACACAGGCATGCCACCTGATTTCCGAAGCTTCAATGCCCAAGAGAACATTTTATATCCACTTACTTTTTTATATACAGTTTAGAGAAGATCTAGGATCAAAAACAGTACAGATGCTGCTGAACAAGAGCATGGTGGAAAATCATATGAGTTTGTTGACATTTTCCATTTACTTCCATTATCTTCCTAAATCCAGGGTTTTCATGAGTCTAATGCTTCTGATTAAGGTTTTTAAGCACAGTCTGATTATTTGTCAATGAATATTTGCAAACATATGTTGAATTTCAATAATGCCAAAAAAATTGTTGAATGTCAAAAGATATTCAACATTTCTGTGCTGACCAGCCCAGAGGGGCAGTAGGGGGAAATTAAAAAAGGGTGCAGCAACCTGCTATTTTGCTCTTTCCCTATAGTTATAAGAGACAAGGTGGAAACCTCTAGCTGTATTGTGTACAATTCTGTTGATGGGAGTTAAATTACTAGAACATATAATACTAATAATATTGTTAATTGCCAGAAAAAGGATTAAACAACCGAATATACTTTAATCGCTCAAGTATATTTGGTGGTTTTAATTTTCAGGTAATTTAAGTTGACTTATAATCTTATTTCACTAATTACTTGAACTACTATTGGCTTATTAATATTCGGTGAATTATTCACATAGCAAGATCTTAACAATGAACAAATCGTACAATACATACTAGTTACAAAGTTAGCCCTAACAGCTGGAATGCCTTTCTTCTTCCGTTCTCTTTCCTTTTCTTTCCGTTCCTTCTCACGATCCCTGTCTTTAGATCTGCAAAAACAAGCATGTGTTGCATGCTTTTTGTTACCTAATGAAACTCTTAAACAAAATTTATACAGATATTCTTGAAAAACAAATTTACGCACTTTGAAGCACTTTCCAAGGACAGAAGATCCAACATGACTGTACAGAAGCAACGCCTAACAAACAATTCTCTTGCATATCAGAGGTTTCATTAGTTTCTGATATTCTCCCAACTCACCGAGATCGTTTGTGTCTATCTCGCGATCGAGACCTCCTTCTACGGTCTTTCGACCTAGATCTCTTGCGTCTTTTTGGCGACCTGGAATAGACAACATGTGAAGGTTAATTGAAAATTAGAGCTGACATTTTGTTGGACTGTAATAAACAAATATAAATCATTCCCATGAATTAGAAATTTAAATGTGACCTGCCTAAAGCTTTTATGGTTATTTTCTGCCCACTGACCATTATGACAACAAGGTAACAATATCAACAATTAAAGAAACATAACAAGCTCAAAATGAAACAATATTGCTATGACAGAAAGATGCACACATTTAAATCTTTTTTTTTCTTTAACAAATTCTCTTTTTCTTTAACATCACTTACAGGGCATTTTTTCCTTCTTTGAGAGTGGCCGTGGACGGACATTTCACAATTTTGACACGGACATTTCACAAATCTAACACGGCCACGATATTTTACAAAAACGGCAGTTGTAAACTGTGAAAAACGGACTTTTTGGGCTCAAAACTGTCGAAAACGGCCATTTCACAATTCAAAAATACGTTTCGTTTTACCGTTTTTCATTCCGAATTCGCAAATTTTGCTTCCTACTCATGTAACTGGCTATGCCTGTTTTAATCGATTATAATCGTGAATCGATTAAAATTTTGAAACCGGTGTAGTAATATAAGCTCGGCCGATCAACCTCACCATTGCATAAGAAAAAAATGGCGTCGCAGAACTCGCGATATTATGTTAAAAAGATCAGAAAGTCAACCGGGGATACAGATTTGTTTCAATTCGGGGTTACTTTGAAGAAACCAAAGATTTCAACAGAAGGGTAAGTTTTTAACCATGCACTATTAAAACGGACATGGATTGAATTATAAGGAAAGTCATTTGATGAAAGTGAAAACACATGACTAATGTATTGATGACCGAGAGCGAGACAAGCGCAACAATGTAGAGTCGACCTGTTATTCTATATCTTATCCGTTTACAACTGTAAATATTGTTTAATGTATTACTGTGATCCACTTCTATGAAAATTGATTTTAATGCATCTTCATGACATGCATTCATGATTCAAACATTGTATATATTTATGATTGGTAAAATCTGAAAAAATATATGGTTTACATTTCTCACAAAAGTACTGTAATTCAATGTATACCTAATGTTTCAGATCAAATGACATCACAGAGACATGCAGTAATCCTGATGAGGGTCAGGCTGGCTGTTCAGCCACAGCAGAGGGATCTGCTCGGCCAGTAGGAAATGATATGCAGTGCACAATACCCCCTGGGTGAGTTGCAAACCAATCATAAATAATTAATTTTAAAATTTTGGATTTGCATCTCAATGTTTTTTTTTGTTTGAAGCCCATGATTATGAAATTATGAGATTATCTTTTATTGATAATTCATTACAGGTATATGTTCTCTGCAGTCAAAATTCCTGTTGAGCATGAGGATACGCAAAGCTCTGCAGACCCTGCGAAAGTTTTACTTTCTGACAAATGATAAATGTAATTTTAAAGAAGCCCTGTGATAGTGTATATCTTAAATCTAGTTAAATATTGCTTTAAAGGTGTATTCATTTTCAGTGTTGAAGATCCAGCCGTTCAAATCAGCTCTAGTTTTATGTCATAATGATACAGTTTGTTTTTACTGTTACAATATATTTTAATGTTTGACATAAGCGATACAAGGTTAGACTTTCCTATGTTTTGAGAATCAGATAGAGTTAACCTGTCTGAATTTTGACAAATTGTTGATCAGATTATGTGAATGTGTGTTGTTATTGTTTGAAATAAAGTGTCCATACAAGGAAAATATTATTTTATTGCATTATTTAAGGAAATTTTGATATGATTCAAGTGTTAAACATGCTTTTACTATACTTATGCATAAAACTATGAATTTCACAATTTTTACAATTTCACGACTCGTTTTTTCACAATTTTAAGAAGTTCGCGACTCAATTTTTCACAAATCTGAAAAGTTCGCGACTCATGTTTTCACAACTTAGGGGGCCAAAGGCCGCTTCACAAAAATAGGAAAAAAAGCCCTGACTTATCAGGGTTTTCGCTGTCGATCGCCACTGTCGCCAAATGCGACAAAATTGCGAAAGTGGTAACAGTTTTTTCAAAGTGGCGAATTTTATTGGTGACAACATAATTTTTGACAGTGCTTAATCTGGTATGTGAAATCTCAATTGCAACAAAACTGGGTAACATTAAGTTACCGCAGAGCCTCAAACATGGCCTTAGGCAGGGCTCGACATTAACAGTAGTCTGACTGTCCGGGACAACCAAATGGTTGGTCCAGACAAGTTAAAAAAGAATCTGCTAGTCCGATGGTACAAGTGTCTTTATCTCTAATTACATTGAAACAAAATTGGTTTAAAATTCCAGTAGTTTCGTTGAATTGCCTTCGAAAAATTATTGTTTACATTCTAACGATAAAGCGCGAGGTATTCTGATACTTACATTTAATACTACACCGTACTGTTGACAAAGGAAATAAAATCTTACATTTTTTTAATTCACCGCACTGACACGGTTGCTCCCCTTATATAATATTACGTCATCATTCTCACTTGCAGTTTATTTACGTTAGTTACACATTCAAGTACCATGTCGTCTGCTTAAAATTTCAGGTTTATTTCCCATTGGTTTTTCCTCGTTAAACACTTAATTGTTGTTGTGAAATATTGTATAATTACATTTGAAGGTCAGGACAAGTAACTTTTTGGTAAGGACAAGTGAAATGTTGGGGTACTAGTCCGACCGGACAAGTGGTTTCAAAAGTTAACGTCCAGCCCTGGCATTAGGGCATTGTTTGTTATCAGATCATTAGTTTGCCAGTTGTTGCAGACGAGCGGGTCATGGTGTGAAAGCCTAATCAGCACTATTGATTTCTAATCTTCTGACTAGTTATTATTGTGTAATGATTTTATCTGCAATAGGGGCTATTTCAGTTCAAAATAAAAACACAGGCAGCAAACAAGAGCAACTTGGGGCATGTGGTAAACATTCATTCCAAAACAAGGCTGATATCAAAACAAAGAACAAGAGGTCCCTGGGTCGCTCACCTGAGTTTCATTAGTCAAACAATTTTCCATGTGTAAGATTTTTTTACGGATATACTGATACGGATTGATGGAAATGCGGCCTTAATCATCATGGTTTGACAAACTTAAGTGACAACAGCCATTCAAAATTTGGGAAGTACACATTGAAATTGAAGCTTTGTCATCAATTTGAACTAGTGACTTAGTTTTTGACCCCACATGACCCAGATTCGAATTCGGCCGAGATACCATTGGGACAAATGTTCTGACCAAGTTTCATGAAGATTGGGCAAATAATGTAACTTCTAGAGTGTTAACAAGCTTTTTGTTCAATTTGCCCTAGTGACCTAGTTGTTCACCCCACATGACCCAGAATCCAACTCGGCCGAGATACCATTAAGACAAATGTTCTGACCAAGTTTCATGAAGATTGGGCAAAAAATGTGACTTCTAGAGTGTTAACAAGCTTTTTCTTCAATTCGACCTGTTACCTATTTTTGACCTCCACATGACCCAGATTCGAACTCGGTCGAGATATCATTAGGACAAATGTTCTGACCAAGTTTCATGAAGATTGGGCAAAAAATGTGACTTCTAGAGTGTTAACAAGCTTTTTCTTCAATTTGACCTAGTGACCTAGTTTTTCACCCCACATGACCCAGATTTGAACATGGCCGAGATATCATTTCGACAAATGTTCTGACCAAGTTTCATGAAGATTGGGCAAAAAATGTGACTTCTAGAGTGTTAACAAGCGTTTTCTTCAATTTGTCCTAGTGACCTAGTTTTTCACCCCACATGACCCAGATTTGAACTCGGCCGAGATATCATTGGGACAAATGCACGATGTATATGGTCACCATATACTGATGTAATACAACTACGTTACTTTTATAATGAATGGATGGGCACCACATACTTATGGACAAAAAAAAAAGAGTGCAGTGCAAGAAAAGGTTAATTTCTCTGGGTTTTCATCATTATATGACAATAATTTTAGTTCTACGGAACACAGTGGATATCGCTACTAAATATTCTTACAAAATATTTTCCTGAAATTCATCACTCATCATAGACGAAGTGAAAAAGTGTCCATGTCTTTTATCCATGAAGTGAATTTTCAGATATACAGATTTCTCTTCCATTTTGGCTATAATTGGGGTGATCGAAGCTCATTTAAGTTTCCGTGATCTTATCATTGTGTGTTTGTTAAAAAAATACATTGGAAAATATTTATATTGAAACTTAAGGTTTAAATGCGAATTATGCATATCATTCAATACAGGTACTTGTTTTTGACCGAGATCTACACAATGTTATCGCTATTTTACTAAAATTAAACGTCCATGTGTGTCTAGAAAAATGTGACTTCTAGAGTGTTAACAAGCTTTTTCTTCAATCTGACCTAGTGAACTAGTTTTTCACCCCACATGACCCAGATTCAAACTCGGCCGAGATATCATTAAGACAAATGTTCTGACCACGATTCATGAAGATTGGGCAAAAAATGTGACTACTAGTGTTAACAAGCTTTTTCTTCAATTTGACCTAGTGACCTAGCTTTAGACCCCACATGACCCAGATTCGAACTCGGCGGAGATATCATTGGGACAAATGTTCTGACCAAGTTTCATGAAGATTGGGCAAAAAATGTTACTTCGAGAGTGTTTACAAGCTTTTCCTTCAATTTGACCTAGAGACCTAGCTTTTCACCCCACATGACCCATATTCGAACTCGGCCTAGATATCATTAAGACAAATGTTCTGACCAAGTTTCATGAAGATTGGGCAAAAAATGTGACTTCTTAAGTGTTAACAAGCTTTTTCTTCAATTTGATCTAGTGACCTAGTTTTTGACCCCACATGACCCAGATTCGAACTCGGCCGAGATATTATCAAGACAAATTGTTCTGACCAAGTTTCATGAAGTTTGGGCAAAAAATGTGACTTCTAGAGTGTTAACAAGCTATTTCTTCAATTTGACCTAGTGACCTAGTTGTTCACCCCACATGACCCATATTCGAACTTGTCTGAGATATCATTGGGACAAATGTTCTAACCAAGTTTCATGAAGATTGGGCAAAAAATGTTACTTCCAGAGTGTTAACAGGCTTGATAAAGTTTTCAATATAGCCATACAAGGCAAACTGCCCCGCACCCTGGCAGCCATGTTTTTCAATGGAGAGCAACATTTTCAAACTCGGCTGAGACATCATTAGAACAAATGTTCAACGCAAGTTCCAAGAAATTTGGGCCAAAAATGTGACCTACTGTTAACAAGCTTTTTCTTCAATTTGACCTAGTGACCTAGTGTTTGACCCCACATGACCCAGATTCGAACTCGGCAGAGATATCATTGGGACAAATGTTCTGACCAAGTTTCATGAAGACTGGCCAATCAATGTGGCCTCTAGAGTGTTAACGAGGTAAATGTTGAAGACGCACGACGAACAACGGACAAAAGGCGAACACAAAAGCTCACCATGAGCACGTTGTGCTCAGGTGAGCTAAAAACTGTTCTGTGTCTGGATTTATTTCTGAACATTAACAAACTGTTTGTCCACAGCAATGGTGAATTTTAACATGAATTATGGACAGATAGTTTTTATATCAACAACTGAAGATCTAAATTAAAAGCAGGATTTACCAATCTACAAGTAAAGTGTTATTTTGATATTGTCATATATTTTCGTGACCTACAAAACGGTAAACATTACTAAATCTGTTTAAATGAAGTGTTATAAAATCTCAATTTCCTACAATTAACGATTATACTGCTAAGTTTTAATTATAATAATATAGTTTAAAATGCTATTTAATAGTGACAGATACTGTTAATCAGATTCTGAAGCATGTCGATAGATGATTAACAAAGAAAATTGGCTCAAACTTTCAAGTGGCGAATTTTAGTGGGTACAACTTTTTTTGAGCCAGCGGAACCCCTGCTCATACTTTATTTTTTCTTGTTAAACTCTTAACAATTCTTACTTGTTAACAGCTCTTTATTCTTAAACTTATCTCACCTGGACCTATCTCTGGACCTGCGGCGTCTGTCTGACCTGCCGGACCTGTCTCTGTCATCGCGGTCCCGGAGCTGCTGGTGGTCCCGGAAATCCTCGTCCTGGAGCTGGTCCTCCGTGTACTCTCCCTCCTCCGGGTAGGAACCGTCCGGCATTGGGGGCTGACCACCGGGGTACCCCGCCCCGCCGGACCGGTCTAGGGACTGGAGACAGGCAAGAAATTGAAGTAACAGCACTGTATTCATAGACCAAAACAAAACTATGTTAGGCAAAAAATAAATATATGTTTGTTTCCCCTTCCCGACCCATGCAAAATAGGGCTAGGTAGGTAGCTAGGAAAAACACATTTTACATTGAAAATAGCCTACATTTGTGTAAATTGAACTACTTTAGCAATTTATTAAATGCTATAACAATACGTACATGTAGATGTATTACAGACAGATTAAACATTGACTAGATTGCACAATACATAATAATACTAATCATGGATGTACTACTTGTAATATCTGTTATATTCTTTACATTTAATAAATGAGAACAAATCATAATGTATTCGGGAGAAGGTACTTTACTTGAGAATTGGAACAGAATGCAATGACATCATGTACAGACAACCAAAATTATTTATCCTAATGTGTCCATCTTCCGATGTCCATAAGAAACTGATCCATTCACAGACCTTCAGTGGACTTTGAAAACTGACAATAGCTACTCATATTGAAATCATAATCAATTATCTATAATTTTGTGATTTAAACATGCAAACATGTCCAACATAATTATTATGGAAAATGTGTTTGCCAGTAACTTCAATCTGCCATCTTTAATTTGTTCCAAATTCCGATGACACACTGTAACATAAAACAAATTAGCTTGGCATTGTTTTTCAACAGTGTTTCAGATTTATATTATCTATTCAAAAATTATCAACATTGCAGACAAACTCAACTAGTTTCATGTAATATTTTTTAGAAATGTTGACACAATAGCACACTCTTTATTTTTTTAATTATTTTTAGCTACTACAATATATTACTTCTAGCATCCTTACACCAAATGCAGATCAATCCTGAACTAGAATTGTCACATGAGTGACGGATATACCCGCACAATATGGCCTTGTCACAAAACTATGGCATCCATTCAAAAGAAATGGACAGAGAGAGAATGCTTTAATTTGTGAATGGTCAACAGTGTTTTGGGAAAAAATTATTTTCAATAGGAACCATAACTGTATCAAGATTTAGTAGTTTGTAACCAAAGTTGAACTTGATCTGTATTTTATGATGTTACACCTATGTACCAAAAATAATTTAAATATGTGAAGCCTTTCATGAGTTATTGTCCATGTTGTTCGGAAATGCAAGTCAAAAAGGGGGGCCATAACTGTGTCAAAATTTAGTGGTTTGTAACCAAAGTCAAACTTGACCTTTATTTTATGATGCTACACATGTGTACTAATAATTATATAAATATGTCAAGCCATTGCTGAGTTATCGTCCGAAAATCAAGTTTTTAGGGAATTTCAAGTCGAAAAGGGGCCATAACTGTGTCAAAAATTAGTGGTTTGTAACCAACATCGAACTTGACCTGTATTCTATGATGTTACACATGTGTACCAAAAATTATTTGAATATGTCAAGCCTTTCTTGAGTTATCATCCGGAAACCATTTTTTTAGGGAATTTTAAGTCAAAAAGGGGCCATAACTCTGTCAAAATTTAGTGGTTTGAAACCAACATCGAACTTGACCTGTATTCTATGATGTTACACATGTGTACCAAAAATTATTTGAATATGTCAAGCCTTTCTTGAGTTATCATCCGGAAACCAAAAACCAACAGACAGATAGACCGACGGACCAACAAGCTCACTCCTATATACCCCCCCCTAAACTTCATTTGTGGGGGTATAATTATCTGAATAAGTCATTCTATATTGAAACCATGTATATACACTGTAGACATTATATTTGTCTAATGTTTTATTTTAGTAACTGATTTTGTACTTTCACTTTCAGTTTCCATTTTTGCATATTCTGACAAATATAGTAAATGACATGAGATTTATTTCAGTAAACTTGGAGTAACAGTTATCTTGAAACTTACTGTTTCATGAATAAAAACAGATTTTCATTTCAATTTAACAATTATGAATTAAGCAAATAGCAAATATAACATTCACTGACGATCACGATGTCCACTATTTTGTTTGCAGCTTTGCACCTGATCAGTCTACTATCACTTTAATTAGTGTACAGGTGTGAAAAACGTAATTATTGGACCTCAACCAATCTTATGTAATCATATGCAATTAATCCATCAAGAGTGTTTTTTCCTTAAAAGTCTTCATACACGTAAATGGTTTGGTCCACCATCTTGGTTAAAGTAGTTACCTGCGCTTAAGTAGCACTGTGTGGAAAATTCTACAAAGTGATAAATGCGCGCTGGGAATCACACTTGGGTTGATTCTAAACCATCGCGTTTCATTCATAACCACCGAGTTTCATACCATTTCGTAGCAGAATAAAATAGTTTTACCCCCTTGGAACCCGAACAAATATTTCGGGTTGCGGCAATTTCAGTGGGTCAGTCGGGAAGGGGAAACAAAAGTAATTTTATTTTTGGCCTTACAAATTACAGACATGTACGAAAATGAAAAACTATTAAAGTATATACAAAGACCAAACACAAAACTGGGTTAAAATTGTTTATGGTTGGTGTTACTGAACAATATTGCATTTTGTCAGTATTGGGCTACTATCTTTTTGTTGTACCTGGCCCAACTGATCTAGAGACTGTAGAGGGGCAAAAATGGAAACAGTATAATAAATAATAATGAGTAGATATACCCAACACAAAGCTTTGACAAACTCTTAAAAGAAAGTCACAGAAAACAAAAACGTGTGCAAGCCGTGTGCTTGATAAAAATTTTCTATCTTTTATCAACGAAAAATGCATTAAAAAATTGAAGGATTTTATATTTACACTCTTGCAAAAGCATTAACATTTGCATAATAAATACCAGTTTATCACAAAATTAGGTTCTCAAAACACAATCCAGGTCTTTGGAACATACCTGAGCAATTTGTTGGTTGAACTCGTCCTGCTGTTGCTCCAGTATTCGACGTCGCTCCTGGTCCGATATCTCCGCACTGTACTGGTGGTTCTTCTGTATCGTCTGGGACACTTGGTGGATCTGCTGCATGAGACCTTGGTCCTGCAGTATCGTACGCACCTCTCTGGAAGAACACACAATAATTTCAACAAGAGCTGTCAGAGGACAGCGCGCTCTACTATTAAAAGTACTTCAGTTGGTACATATTTTGGAAAGTGCAAGGGGCATAAATTTGTTGAAATACAAAACTGAAAAATGGCAATTATTTTATTCAATTATTCCAAGTGAAAACCTTATGTAGTTGTGTGTAGTTTTGAAGTAATAAGAGTTTTGAATATACACTTTAACCAGAAAATCTATTTTAAAAAGGGGTACTATGTCAAAATCGGGAGGTTGCCCCTGATACTGGATTTGATGACAAAGGTATGTTCCTATTTTCAAGTGACTAACTTCTATAGTTCTAAAGTTACAAAAGTTTTGAATATAAACTTTAACCAGAAAATCTATGTGAAAAAGGGTATAACTCTGTCAAAATACAAAACATAGTTATGGGGAATGTTGCCCCTAACACTGAAGTTTATGACAAATGTTTATTCCAAGTTTCAAGTGAATAACTCTGCAGTTTTGCAGTTACAAACTTTTGAATATAAACTTGAACCAGAAAATCTATGTGAAAAAGGGGCATAACTCTGTCTAAATACAAAACAGAGATATGGGGAATGTTGCCCCTGACACCTGAGTTGATGACAAAGGCATATTTCAAGTTTAAAGTGAATAACTTATGTAGTTTTGAAGTTACAAAACTTTTGAATATGAACTTTAACCAGAAAATCTAAGTGAAAAAAAAGGCACAACTCTGTCAAAATCCAAAACAGAGTTATGGAGAATGTTGCCCTTGACACTGGAGTTGATGACAAAAGGTATATTCCAAGTTTCAAGTGAATAACTTATGTAATTTTGAAGTTACACAACTTTTGAATAAAAACTTTAACCAAATTCAGACGCAGGCGCGTATGCGGACGCCGGGGGTAGAAAGCTCACCTTTTCCACAAAACTTACTGTGAATTTGAAGTTAAATTGTAATTTTCTGAGTTCATTAGAATATGGAGGGAGTATTGATGTAATAAAACTCGAGGTAACTTCTTCCCTTCAGATAGAGGGTAAGAAAGACCTGGCTAAGCAAAATCTATTAACAAGGATACAAACATATTTATAAGAAACACTTCTTTGATGAAATTCCTAATGTACACTTCATGTTAGTACCGTTTCAGTGAGTGTTGAAATATGTGCCATGTTCTCTATAGAGCTGCAACAATTCAGCCAAGGCTCGATTCAATTTCGATCATTTAGTTGAATATTTTGATTTGATTCATTTTTCCTTTACATAGGCTTCTTTCTGCGTAATCAGGAGTAATGACTTGCAATATAAGAATTATTAATGTCATCGTATTGTTTATGTGAACGTATGTACCTAGTGTTTAATCTAGAAGGGCAGAGGGGCATGGCGCTTTGCTTGGAAAAAGGCATTTTGTGCGCGATGATACTGTTAAAAATGGCACATTAAATTTTAATAGTTTTTTTTTTCTGAAGTGTTACTGATTGATACCTTTTATCTGTTTGATTGTTTAAGTTAAACTATTAACACATTTTAATGTTCCTATATTATTGCTTCTTTTTATTATAAAGATATAGACTCGTGTTATTGAATAGATCATAACTAATTTTATTTTTATTTATAAGTATTTCCAATGGGCAATCAGACATGACCACTGTCAAACTAAAACTGTTTATGGGCCAGTTAAAATCATGCTTATTAATGGTATCAATTTTCTACTTTTTTATTGTAGGAAATATTTTTATTTTCACCATTATGGTGTAGATGATGTTGCTGTTGATGATGACATTGCTACTAATGACGAAAACCAAGTAAATCTTAAACATTTAGTAAACAAACATAGAAATTCGGATTGAAATGATTTATCCAAATATATTTGACCGAAATTATAGCTAGTTGTGCAATTTGCTTTTTTTTCAGGGATTTGTGTGTACGATTGGAAGAAATATTGTATACACATGTATTTTGTTTCATAATTAGTGATTAAAGACCACAGTGAGTCTACATGTATATGCATTCTGCCCTTTGTTATCAGATTTATCATCAAAATTGACGAAACAAAATCATGTTAGAAATTGCATGTGAAAACGAGGCTGTTCAAAGCTCATTTTAAAAATAAAATCGACATGTTTTTATTGTATATGGACACAAACTCATAATATGACTGCCCCTACAGCTGATCTTATCAGTTGGTCACAGATTAATATACCATAACTAGGGAAAGATCTAGACCGCAATAGCAGGGTGCTGCACCCTGCTCCATTTTGGTTCCCCCCTGCTACCCCTCTGGGCTGGTCAACAAACAAATGCTGAATATATTTTGATATTTAATATATTTCTGCAAATATTCAATGACAAATGAATAGACTATACTTAAAACCTTATTTAGAAGCATGGAACTCATGAAAACCCTGGATTAAGCAAATCATGCGAAAATTTCAATAAACTGGTCCGGATTTCCTCCCTGTACCTTTTTTTATCCTAGATCTTTCCCTACAGCATAACATGCCATCATTAAGGGCCCTCGTTAAAGGCAATACAGTTACCAATAGATAAGAGGGCACGAGGCACTAATTGCCTTTGAAAAGGGCAGGGTGGCGGATCAATAAAGTGGCGTGGCGCCGCGGTGATTAGGTCTTTATAAAACACAAGTACCTTAACAATATCAATATAAATAAGAACAGCAGAAAATTGTGATAATGTTTAAGAAAACTAAAACTATAACAGCAGTCCTGATGCCATGATCAATTTTCACGACAACTCTTCACAAACCATAATTGTAATTAATAGTTTAATGACAAATAATCTATAAATATATTTCAAAAAGAATCGAATTGAAACACGCTGGTTTAGTATCGACAATCGAAACGGTCCATTCACAATCAATTGATAGAAGAATCGAAAGAAACATTGCAGCTCTAATTCTCTATATTAATTGTGTAACCTTATCCTAGATGGGACAGTTTTCAAATTTAAAATTTGTTTAATTTGAACATCATGCACAATCAGAGCGCGCTTGCATAAGGAATAACCAGTATATCCTGCACATATACTCTGCCAGTGTATTTACATCCTACCAGCCATATTTACAGAACCACTTACCCCTGAATGTTGTTCTGTTTTTCACCTTCCTCATCGCTGTCCCCATAGTCAAAGTCCAACAATTTCTGAAACAAAGCAGCAAGTTTTAACAATCTGATTAAAATCGTGTCCTAAAATACGCTATGCATTAGGATCTGAGGACGTTCTGTTTGCCAGATTGCAAGTTTTAATGACTTCTTCTTACTTACAATCAATGATTATTATATCCCTCTTGGATGATTTTCACCAAACGAACAGAACAGAACTTTATTTCACCCATGTATACCAAGATACAACAAAATAATGTATACCTTGCTAAATCCACTCTAGGATGATTATCACAAACAAGTCCATACCTTGTTAAATCCACTCTAGGATGATTATCACAAACATGTCCATACCTTGTTATATCCACTCTAGGATGATTATCACAAACATGTCCATACCTTGTTAAATCCACTCTAGGATGATTATCACAAACATGTCCATACCTTGTTAAATCCACTCTAGGATGATTATCACAAACATGTCCATACCTTGTTAAATCCACCATCCTCCTGCTTGCTCTCAGTCTTCTGCAGGAGCTGGTTAGTGAGCGTCTGTATCTGGGCCAGCAGGTTGGCGTCAATCAGGGGCGCCCCACCCCCGCTGGGCTGCTGCATGAGAGCCGTCTGCTGGATCAGCTGCTGCTGTAGGGTCTGGAGCTGCTGCAACTGCTGCTGCTGGGCATCCAGGCTCTGACTGCCCTGTGATTAATCAATCAGAACAGGCGTAAGTGATCTGACCAATCGAATGAGTTGTAACAAATCCATAGGACAACCAATCAAAACAACAGAATCAGTGATGTGACAACCAATCATAACAATTTAAACAGTCATGTGACCAATCAAAACTGTTGAAACTGTGACGTGCTTGTGAAGACAACATACAAAACTATGCTAGAACAAATCCAACAACACAGGTGCAATAACTATGTTAACAACCAACCTTAGAATGACATGGGCTAAAATCAGGTTAAGTATTTTTTACACAATACATTCACTTTTTGAGTCAAAGGGGTATTTATTCTACAATATATACAAAAAGAAATTTATATTCTTAATTGTATTATGAAGAAATGAATGATACAGAAAAAGTAAACATGGATGAATTTCTCAATTTTGAACTAACATAGGAAATTGAAAGGGTTTGAAAATTATGTCAGTGTTCCATACCGAGTTAGTGTTCTGCAGCAGCTGCGTGACAGTGTTGAGCATGTCGTTCTGCGTGGCCAGCATGTTCTCTGCGGCTGACTGACCCTGACCCCCGTCCTCTCTCCCCGCTGAACGACCATGAGAGCTGCCTGACTTGCCACTGGCTGCCAGCACACGATCAACTGCTGCCTGGGCTGCAAGACAGGACAATGCAATCTTGCTGTCATACAATGTATGTAAACATGCATAATTCAAATGTCATTAATGATTGATCAACATCAATAGCAGCATACTTTCACCTTTGCCAAAGATGTTATGCTTTTGCAGATGTTGGTAAGCAACTTTAGGCAAAAAGAAATTAACCAAATTTTATTATTTGCATAACATTTTCTGGGAAGGTTGGAATGGGCCAATTAAGGTTTGTTGGTGACATGTATCACCATATGTATTACAGAATTTGTGAAAGATTCTAAATATTATTGGGAGGGCAAATTGCCTTTTTGAAGGTCTGCACTCTCTGAGTGCTGTACAAATTCTTTGTGCTTCATAAGATAACATGTAAATTTGAATGATAAGCCCTTTATGCTTGTTTTCCATTCCTTTATCCAGTTTTCTTGAAACACGAACAAGGGAAAAAAGATTTGGTCTTAATAGCTTTTAAAAGATGTTTAAAAGACCATGTTTCGACAAACTTAACCAGTTTTACAGTTTCACATTTATACTTGAAAACAAGAAAATGTTACAAGCCCCCTATATAAAACCGAGAATATGAACAAGCCCAGTTCAAAATTTACCAGTGCTGGGCTTACGAATTCGTGCTTATTTTGTCCACTGGTTTTACCTGCAGCTAAGAGGGAAGGCTTGGTGGGGTCTGCTGCCAGGTCCAGCAGTGGTTGGATGATTTCACTGGGGAACACTTCATTCTTCTGCCACAGGTTTAACACTCGCACGATCTTGCTCTGAAACCCAACATGAGTTCACTTAATAACCCGATCATACATGAAGTGAGTACACCTGATGGTGCATTATTTTTCATTGCATGACAACTTATTTCCATAACTGTTGACAGGATTGAGGAATGTATGGTTAACATTTTAATGATACATGTAGTTATCAAACTAGAAAGCCTAGCCATCTGCAAAGCCTAGCATCTATATCTTTTAATCACCTGTTACCGTGTAAGACAAAGTTTTAAACCAAGTTAACCAGTGACTATTATCATTTACAAAAGATATAAAATACTATACACAATATATATGAAACACAAAAATGTCAGAATACAGAATTTCTTGACGAAGATGTTAATTTACCCTTTCCTCAGCTGGGCATTTTAAAAGATTCTGGAATGTATTGATGATGTTCTTCGTGAACCTCTGTGCAAATACGTCTTTGTTGGGTCCAAACTGGTGCCGCGACTGTCTCACAACGGAGTCTATCACATATAGGCCCGGTACCTTGTATTCTGGCTTGCACTACACAAGTAAAGTTCAGTAGTGTACAGATACTTTGCATGTTAGACCCGCCTGCTGATGGAAGTTTTCTGGGGGGGGGGGGCGGTTTTATATAGAAGTTATTATATAAATTCTACTTTAATATTATACTTTTTTATCAAGGTATTGCAAAAGTAAGTTTAATAAACATCTTTATGGAGATGCACATTTGTCTTACAGCTAACGCAATGGGTGAAATCAAGTACAGCAATTTTCATGGATTTAATGATTACCTATTTGCTGACAAAAAATCTGCTACAGTTTGGAAGTTACCAATATTGTCACTGCTAAGAGACTAGCACTTCCATGTAGAAACATGTTTACGACTAAATGAGTGACTTGTAATGTAGATTTTTGTAATATTCTTTCAAATTAATTTAATTTGGCATTCCAAGCTCCCCTGTTTTATACCTTTTGTATGAACTTTTCCACACTTTGCACGACATGCTTGTAAAACTTGATAGCTTTAATGGCATATTTTGTTACTTGTGCCATCTTTGCCCGTGAGATGGGTGGTTTGGATTCATAAAGGCTTGACAACTGAAACACATAATAAATAAATAAATAGCGGGTAATGTCATGAAATGAAATACCATAAACGTTTCAAACATTGCAAGTGCAGCAACAGGCTGTTTATTGACCCAGGCTTTTGGGTTGACACTTGAATTTCAAGAAAAGTAGGAAATTGTCAATTTGAGGCATGGTAAATTCACCGCGTGTCCATTTTGACCCTTAGCAAATATCTTAATTGCGTTGCAAGTTGCAACTTCCATAACTTAACAATTACAGTGGTATTTTTGGCCTCGTTTTCATGCCGATATTCGGTACCATTCACAAAGCCAAAAAGTATACTTTTCTTCTCACAAATGGAAAAGTGGATGAAAAAATATGAAATCTTAATTAATTTTGTGAATTTTGTTTACACAGGACAAAATTTCGGTAATAGTTTTATGTATACACCGCTTTGAAAGGTTACTCGATTTTAACACGACTCGTGTCACGTTTTATCGATATTTTCGTGAACCAGTCGGTTGGTGAAACATGTGCTCGCCCGGTTCACTGTAAACGCTCATTGGGTTATAATCTGTATTGAATCAAGTGTTTGAAGGATTTTTAAATGTAAACACTGCGGATATTTTCTTCTTTTTTTTCTTTTTTTAAAGTAATCGCAATGCATTTTTCATGAAACTCTCAGTACTATGTGAAAATTTTTTATAAAAAGACAAGCTTATCTTACAGGAAAATGAGTCATCGTTTCAACAGGCAATTTCAAGCGAGAAAACAGTAAGTAAAGCCCCCGCGACAATTTGTGCTGCAGTTGAACAGTTTCAACTTTAGTGTCTTCACAAGTAGATTTACTGTCAGTAACAAGTGCAAGTCAGTCAGATTCACATACTGATAGTGGTAACCAAAATAACATCGATGAAACCCCTGTTTTGTCCCTTAATTAGCCTTTTACATCTCAATCATGTGACATTTCTATTGACTCTGGTGTCTGACTCAAGTGAAGCCATTGGACATTTTGCAAATTTAAAGAATAATTGACAATATCAAATCTGCAAAAGAGAGAAATTTAACTGGAATGTTTCATGGTAAGGTTTCATGAATGTAAAGATCCAACTTTAATATCATGTGTGTGTACTTTAAGTGTGATTAAATACAACAAAATCACTAGTTATTATTTGATACTTGTTTGTATTTCCCTGTTTTAATGATAAGACATATTTTCATAATTTTGGCGTTTTACGACGCATTTTTCACAATTTCACAGAAAAGGGCATATTCACAAATCACTGAAAAAAAAACACTGAATTAATACAATGATTGATATTAACACAGAAGGCTATCTCATCTTAATTAGTCTTACTGTTGAAGATAAAATATGTATCTAGAGATCTGATGTGAGTGAAAACACTGACACAGTACAGCTCGAGCAGAACTAATATTTTACATGCTGTTGCTGAGTGGTTAATTTTCACACAATTACTGGGCGTATCTACGCAGAGTATTGCAGAGTGGTAGATAATGCCCAATCACGCAATTATGCGGAATCACTCAGCATGCGTGTACAACTAATGCATATTCCATGTCAAATGATATCAGCTACTTGGATATTTTTCGCGCAGTGCAGTCTTCTCCATGCCGACTCGCCTCTAACTTATCTCCTGAATTTTTCACTTGCATTTTGTGAGTGCTAAATTCGAGCGATGCAGTACTGTACATTCCAATATCGTCCTTCAGCCATTTTCGTTACTTCAGTTTGTAACAATTTTCACTTGATTATATTATATCATTTGGAAATAAACTTGTAAGTATAAAATGCTGTTTATTTTAGTGCTTGTGTTAACTCAATAGTACTGACATAGTATGGAATAATGCACGGTCAGCATGTGACTTGGCTGAACAAATGAAATGTGAGTATATATATTCTGTACTAGGTAAGATACAATTTTATTTAGAATATCACAAAGTTGGGTTGCACTGGGATACATTATCAACCTTGCTGATTCAGAAGATTAGACCAATTTGCATACAGTTGTCAAAAAGTGTGTTTTTGTAGGAAATTTCTTATATAAATACAAGGTATTTAAGCCGCGTGAAAATTTTGCTAATATACAAAGTAGCTCCAAACATGACGAGCACCTTTGAAGACAGGATAAAATCACGGGGTCAATTTCTTTTAAGTAGTTTTCAATACTAAATTATCTACATTTATGTCATTCACTCCAATTATGTTACCTCATTATTGAAAGCTCGCACCGCTTCCATCTTGATTTCTTCAAGTGAAAACTTACAGCTCCAAAAGGAAAGTATTTTTTCCAGATTTATACAATTTCTTTCAACATTCTTCGGCGTGGGAGAAAATGGCGGATGATACTTTGTCGTCAAAATCTAAACGTCATTTTAATTGGTCAATACCAAGGCATAGCACCAATCAAAACACGTGTCACAACTACCTAGTGTAGTGCTTGATTCGTCCCGCAACGTTTCATACCAGTTAAAATTTTGCATTTCAGTTATAATATGTTTTAAATTTCAGTATTGTGCTTGTTTTTAAAAAAGGCCTAAAATATAATTAGAATTTATGAAATGCCTAATGTCGTAAGAACTAAACATATTATTTAAAACATATATGGGTTTTTCTAATATGCAGAGATGTACAAATATATCATCATACATAATGCTATATTAAATTTTTGTAGTATATTATTCAAATTTAATAATTGTGAGCCGGGCATGTATTTGTAGAAGCTGAACCATACATATAAAACAATTTGAAAACTAGTACGTTTTATACCGAAAACTGGTTTTAATTACAATAATGTTGAAACAAAAATGTTTATCTGGATTTAACTGTTATATATAGTTAAACCATTAAATAACAGCCAGTGTATGAGTGAAGTAATTTCGTCGTGTTGACTGGTGTTAATAAATGCCAAGGAAAACTATTAGGATGCTAATACAATAAATCAGGTACATCAGTACTCAAAATCTTAAATCTGCAGTTGTGTGTTTTACAGGGACATGTTCACAGATTGTTTTTATTTTTAAGTATTCCATTGAATGTCTTAACTTGCCAGATTTAATAATCGAAACTATAGATTGTAAATGTAATAACAAGAAAAGGATTTTGAAAAGTTTATCCCACCCGCACCGGGGTTCGAACCGCAGACATCCGGATTAAAAGGCTTTCGCATTAACCACTCGGCAAATTATTTCATCATTTAGCGTTACAAACAATTTATACATAATGTTATCAATTTCAACTGATTATTACTAATTAACTAAACGGTATTTGCAGTTTATTTCTATCTCCATAGTACGTGTTAATTTGCTCCTTTATATACAATATGCTTTAATTTTTGGAATACGTGACAAAACTTTAAAAAAATGTCAATTCGTCAATCTGTGATCAGGTCCCTTTAAGACGATGCCAGTAAGACAAAATTGCCTTTTTTTTTTCATTTAGCACGATGTTTGGAAACTTGCACCAAAATCAACCTTTACTGACACATGTTTTTCATCAAATATACAATGCATGTATTAAATATCTACTTTAATGCATGTTTTCGATTTTAAGCTTTCTTATGCCGTTTCCACAATGTGTCCAGATCCGTGCCCACAAGAAATATAACAAGTTAAACACAGTCGAACCGTTTTTATGTGTCTGCAAGTTGTGGATCCGTGGTCTAGTGGTAACGCACTGGCTTCACAACCCAGGGGTTGCAGGTTCGAGCCCCCGCTACACTCTAACCTACTAACTAATATTTCGCATGAGACGTTAAACCGAGGTGCAGTGTACTAGGTGCTTCACCGCGGGCACTAAAAGACACAGGGTCGCCTCTGGAACGGGGGGTCTCCTTTGTCACTCACTACCCTACGTACCACAACTAACAAGCCTTCTGGGGGCGATGGCCATATGGGAGAGAATCCTAGTGCACTCGATAAAAATGAACTACTCACACATGTGTCTGAACGTATGAGTAGCACGAAGAACAGCCACGTGATAAGTATTTGGATCCTTCTAAAAGAGGCATTTGAGACTTTTGGAAATCATAACAATTAAAAAGTTGTCCTTACATTACATTATACACATACATATACGTTTAGTGAATCGGATAGGATTTTGAAGAATAGGATCCTACATTCAGCCTAGCTTTCTTACGTTTTGTACGCCCGTGTGTACACCACTACAAATTTATATGCCACTGACAAAAAACAACATTTCGAGTTATTAAATCTCCAATAAACAACCCGTAGTAGTTCCGAAACTGTAAAGTATATTTCGCATTTGTAATTGCAGAATCTGTTGTCAGGTCAAGTAAGAATCGAAGTAATCGCAGCATCGTTGATTTTCGGCTACTAAACATAGGAATAATGAAACACCAGAGACATCATCAGGAGAGAAACCCTTATAACCATCCGCTGGTCCTTTATTTGAGGCAAGTGGCAAAGTGCCTATACAATACAAGACAATACATACAACACAACACAAAACATAAAAATGATAACAACTGGGGTCACCGCATTGGAACGGTCAATGCAAAGCATTGGGGTTTTAAACCGGTTTAAAGGCATGCCGAACCTCACACTGAGCCCAGAATTAATCACAAAACACGCACTTGTAAATAAATGTTAACCTCATAGCATTGCAATTCAAATTAAATAGCAAGAAAAGAGAATATTAATTCAATTGAATTACAATTTAATTTCTCAATGGTTTAATATTCACCAGAGCAACAGAATTGCAACTTTCTGAGGCACGATTAAATGAATTAAAGAACGACAAAACAACGATTTTTTTTTTGTCGTTTAGGTGCACGTATATTAACGCCCTAGTGGTTTAAATTCTACTGATCAGAACTCCAAAATATTGTTTATTAACCGATTAAGGACTTTAAATCGAAGATATTTCTTAACTATATGACTGCGTATGTATGGGACGCCTTTACGGTTTAGATATTTCGGGAAAAAGTTAAAAGTCGAAAGTAGGTCGTATATATAAATACATACAGTTCGTTTCTTTCTGCGTCAGAGGTTAATTCGTGTCCCGCTCGGAGCAGTCCGGAAAAAATTATTATTTTACATTTTTTCATAATATTTGTAGCACATTGTTGATAAATTTGATTTTTATCGTAGGAATCGGCTAAATAAATGCCATATTGTAAGTGTATAACTTTCCCTTAATAGACCGTCGATACGCCCCTTTAAAAGAAACGTTTCGCATAATGGACCTATAGTGTAGCATTCCTTGACAAAGACACGTCTCTTGGTTATTGGACTAGCATGGCTGTATATTGTGACAACGATTTATTTAAATTTTGATCTTAAAGCAGTTTACTTACTTTTGTCGACATCGGGAATGCATACATGTATTGTGTTTCTTACGGGTGACTACAATCAAGTGAGAGGCATTTTCTTAAAACAAACTACATATTTTGAAAGTAGACTAATGCATCTTCCAAAGAGACCGATCTTGAAACATCAGCAATAAAGATGCGACAAACAACTCCCGCAGATTTTGCTATTTTACTATGTGACCTTATGGAGATGGGGAGTCGGGCGTCGGTCATTTCCTAACGGCGACATTCCTTAGCTATTCATTTCGGTTATTTCGTACACATTGAAGGGTCATTTCGTTACCGTGTCGGTCGATTCGTAACCACTTCAGTTATCTATGTTTTTGCTATAATATGATGGAGCTCGATATGTTTGCGGTAGCCAAATGGGTTTTGGCTTTATCGATGTGTTTCAAGAAACAGAATTACTCGAATTTATTTGGAGGTTACTTATAGGTAGAGTAATCGAAAAGACACATTGCGGGTGTATCTACATGTTTACTGCTATATATAGCATTAAACAATTAGCACAAAAACCACCTGGTATACGTTCTTTATTTAAAAATCTGAGTTGATAACCCGTGGGATGGGTTTCTCGAATACATCTTGAATTTTACAGCACCAATTAACTGCGTTCCAAGTTATTTTGAAGTTGCAAAGGACTACGTACTAATTTGTAATAGTAAATCCATTAGTTGGTGTTCTATTGGTCTGGATATCAATCTTCAACCAGGTCAAATGCCAGCACACACCAAGGTATCGAAAGTATGGCGTAGAGTTATGAGTTTGAGTTTTATTTTTTAAAGAAATGAGATAACAGAAAATAATATGAAGCGTGTCGTGGGAAACCCGGGATTAATGCATATGCATAACGTGTCGTTCCGGCTTAGCCTACGCAGTCCGCACAGGCTAATCCGGGACGACACGTTCGATTTTATGGTATTTTCTGTTTCGAGGTAGTCTCTTCTAAACATAAATCCTCTGTATGCGGACTTTACGCACATGCAATTAGCCCGGATTTCCCACGACATGCCTCATATCTATTCAAACAAATGTTTTCTTTCAGTAAAATAATGCCATAATAATTCCAGATCTGGAAGGATTACGTGTTTGTAACTTTTACTTATTGCAATTTTCTACATAATTGGACTTTTTATATATCGTTTGCAGTCAATAATGAAAACAGAAAAAGAAAATAGGTAATCAAAACCATAAGTAATATTTAGAAGATTGAGATCGATCATCATCACGTGGTTTGTTATGATGGCATGGATTTGATAAGAGCTATGCTCGGAACCAATCAAATCTCTGCGCGGTGGTTGTATACAAACATGCACGATTATTTAAATGATCCCATATACATGAGTCATGATATAACTGATCGTTAATTGATATTATATATCATGTTTGTAATATGTTGGTAATTATTAAAAACATTATAGCTGAAATTAATTTAATTGTTTATATGTCCGACGTTTTAATATACATGTGTAATCCATAATTATTATTGCCTGAATAAAATACTCATACTAAATAAAGAACAGTTTTGCAGTATTTTATAAACTAATATTGTTAATATAATAATATATATATATATTTTTTAGAATAATTAAGTGTTTGCTTAATTATAAATAACATGGGTCGAAATGTCTTTGAACGAAACGCAAACCAATACGAAACATAATGGAGACGAAATACATTTTTTTATTGGTTCCCAAATTGTGGGTTGAAAATAGGAACCATACAAACAAGGAAGTTGTTGACAGTTTGTTTAAACTTTCGTTTTGCTGTGCAAGTAACGTAAGGTAGCGATAACAAAGCTTTGTTCATTCAGCCAGTCCATATCTGTCACCATAGTAAACCATACATTTTTATCACATCGCTAAAAATTAACTACGGACATAAAAGTCATTGTTTTGATGGAATTAAAGACATTAAAGTTTAAATGTTTATATATTAGTAATAAAATTGAAAATCATGAGCGTTTTTGTTGATAATTTTCACTATTAAATTGCCGATTTTGTTGTTTACTGAACAGAATGTGCGTCTTCCATCTTTGTTTACACGAACGGATCATGTGATTTAAATCTAAATTACTCCTGCCTATATTTAGCTACAATTATGTATTATACATCATTGGAAAGGGGAAAGAACACGCTTTCTATTAGTCTGAAAATAAATTAAGCAAATTAATGCATGGAAGAACAGCAAGGAGCCAAATTTAGGCAATTTTCACTGGCCATTTGTCTGATGAAAACAATACGGTCACTGGAAAGCACAAGTATACCAGCAAAATATAAGCATCCATCCACCATTTAACATCACTTTCTTAAAATTACATCTTAGCGCATTTTTGCGCAATTCATTTAATTCCATACACTGTCGATCAGGTACTTCGTGTTCTTCCGTCAGTTTCCGATAGCGACCCGTTATGAACCGAATCTGATTTCGTGGCACTCCGCTTAACGTTCGTCATACTGCAAAGAGTGATCTCCCCTGAATGTTATCAGTTTTCGCGAGGTATTGCAGTCGTGCAACTTTGACGTCTTTGTCAATCTTTGTTGTTTGATTGTATATTACAGGTACTGCAAACTATTTACCACATCAGAATAATTATTATTGCAATTAGTGCATGCAAGATGGCTGTTAATATAATTATTTCACGTAAGATTTACGATGTTTAGGCTGTTGGAAGATAGTGAAAGTGAAAGTGGACAACAATTTGTCAAAACATAGTCTCGATTTATAGCACAGCATTGATCCTCAATCACCACCGTGTACACAACTGAAATGCAAAGCCTGTCGTGTTTATTTTCATTTATAATTGATCAATTTAATCTATATCATTTCTCGAATGAGCTACAAATAAGGTAGCTGGGTGGGAGAGGGGTGAGCACTCCCTCCCTTGTCATTGCCTTTAAGTGGTCACTACAGGTTTAATTGAATGACTTAATGTTGTATACTTACAAGGTTTAATATTTTCTTTAAATTTAAAGCTTTTTTGTTGTTGTTTTTCTTTAAATCTTAAAACATCCTTACATTGAAAAACAATTCTTACATTGAAAACAATCTTGTAACAGCATTTATTCTGCATGCTTGATATTTTAACTTAACTGCAATACTAGTAGCACTTCATATAAAGCTGTTAAGTAACAGCATTAAGTATTGCATGATTTTGCATATATTAATTTCAGGATTGCTGCAGTTTTTGAAAGATATTGTGCTTTGGTTTTTATTCTTCTGTTCATACAGGACAAACAAGTCAGTGGAGACAGTGGCTTTTGAAGACAGAAATTAACAGTCTTTGTCATGTTAGGTTGTTTCCAAGATGGTCAGCCAAGGAGTCTTTAAAGTTGTGTTGTGGTGCTTTGCATTGCAGTTTTTAATTGTTTTTTTCTTTTGCCTGAGATGGCCTATCCAGTATTCAATTTGTTAATGTTTGATGTTGCTGTTACTGTTCATATTTGTCGGAAAAGTTTTTCGTATAATCACAAGACTATGTTCTTTTCAAGTATTTTCTGATCAATACTTAATTTTTTTTCAGCATTTAAACCATATTAATTGTTGTATTTAAGGTATGGTTTGGGTTCTTTTGAATGAGTGAACAATTAGTATTCCAAAAAGTTCCTAAAGCAAAAGCTACATTGAAAGACCACCTTTCATCAAGACCTCATGTTGTTTAATACATGTATTTACATTTCTGTGGCCATTTTTTAATAACTTTGAAGAGTACATGATCTTTTTGGCAGAATTAAAAGGTAAAATATATTAATTTGTGTTTTGATCTTCCAGAAAGGATGGTCTTAAAACTGGAGATGATGTCGGATATATGCCTTTAGAGTTAATGAATACACTGTTCCGAATACTGAAATAAATTAGTCTGTTATATGTACTAAGCATGTTTAAGATATATATAATATATATAACTGAGCTTTATAAATGTATATAGCATCTTTTACTTGCAGTTTGTAAATGCCAAATGTTTTTTTACGCAGTACTAGAGACATTGTCTTACCCAGATTCAGTCCAGCATTTGGCTTTAATACTCATTCCATTTAAAATGATTTGTTGTCTTTTATAAGTCACCATGTATGTAAGACAGTGAAAATATGTGGAGTGTTTGCTTAACAAAGCATAAAGTGACATGAAAAGATTACTTTGAACCTGTTAAACTGCCAGAAATTATTGCCAGGTGTATTATTGACAGAATTTACATATTTGACAGAACGAAATGTGGGGGGTTACCTTCTTCAGATACACATAACTTCGTTATTTTTCAAGATACAGTAATTTTATTTGCAGTTTTGTTTATCTAAAAGAATAACCTTTAAAATGGTATATACTTTAATAGGTTTTTCTAAATAAAAAAAAATCCTCTGTTATCGCTACGTAAGGCAGGTTTTTAATATTTTCTTGTCTTATTTCAACATTTTTTAATCATTTAAACTGTTCATAGTTTGTTTGCATCTATAACGTACACGCAATGATTGAATGATTGATATATAAATTGTAGTTAGCTAATAAGAATTAAGATAAGTCTGACTGGGACTACTAGTACTGCTTCTCAATCAATGACAATGTTATGAATATGCATATAAAATATAAAGTAGCTCAATCTTTGTGATCAGAGCTTACAAGTAATGCTATACAGCCCCTGTACTGTAGTTGATGGACCAGACCACTACATCCTATGTTCCAGTGACATCCCAGTTACTCGAAGCTTTAGCTTTTGCAAACATGAGCAGGAGGGATTGTGTCCTGGGGGATTATGTTCGGGATCCTTTGCATACTGGGACATAATTTCTACTCAATAATTTTATACCCCGAACAAACAAAATCACCCCACTGATAACAAAGATACTTTTTAGTTGCTATCTTTTTTATTTATAACTATTATATAGTCTAATAAATGAGACGTTTAACGCGAAATTAGTGCTACTTCTTAATGGGGCTGAATTCGCCAATATTGCCCACATAAAAAGAAGCTAATATTGGCACAGAACCTAACTTGTTGTGCTAAACAATATATAGCCACTTTTCCTGTGCATTCAGCCACTTAAGAGCTAAATTGCTTTTAAGTTTTATATCCGAAATGAACACACTTTCAACATAGGTGAGACTTTTGTATTTAACAGACATCATAAAAACTTAGAGGGGCTCATCAGACACATTGTCTAAAAGCCTTCAACATACCGTCTGACAACCAGATTAAAGCCAGATACTGTGATATGAACTTGAAACAATTCTGTCATACAAAATGTCTGGCAAGTGCTTTGGAGCTGTCAGACATTTTCAAATTGTGTCAGACATGGTGTCTGCTTTAAATTTAAAGTCTCTGACTCTATCCTACAGAATAAAGGCCATATAATTTAGAGCAATTCACTTAGTTACTCACCAATTCTAGGAAGGCACCCTAGCAACCATGTATTGTTCAGATGTTACCTATCATTTGGTTCAGTGTTCAGTTTGATAGGAAAACTTTTAAATTGTGTAATAATTTTGATCTAAATCATTAACAGCATCCAGTATTAGACTAACAAGTACCAAATTACTTTTTCAAAATGAATGTTTACAAAAATCCCAGGTTATACACATAGTGTGTAGTGATTTCAGAGAATTTCTTCAAATATCTTAATTTTGTAAGATAAAATCTGAACATTCGCAAATTTTATATTAAAAAAACTGTATTCATGAGAGAGAATTTTCACAATACAAAAAACTAACACATGTGTAATAAGAAATAACAATTCTCATTATTCAGGGGGTGGCAAAAAGGCAGGGGTGGCTGAATAGATAAGGAAACAAGGATACTTGAATTAATTATGATTTAATTATACCTACTGTAGTAATTTTGCACCTATAAATATTTTTCCCCTGGGGTGGCGGAACAGCAGGCTCGACCAGGGCGATTTGACTTATTTCATTTTTTGGGGTCTAATTCCCATCCTTAGGGCCAAGCATTTTTTTCAAATTCCCACAGTGGGAGAAGTTGTGTGCAGAAGTGGGCATCTAAATTTTCCCGATATTACCAGGATTTAATATCTGACCAGTCTGTTTCCCGGGACCCCGAATCAATCGGCGTGTGAAATTCCCGCCTGTCGGGAAACACTTTTAGTTTAAAGTCTCAAATATGCCTGACACTTCCCCCTGGGGAAAATATTGATAGGTGCATTACTGTGGTGTCTCTGTTACTAATAATATGTTGTCTTACCCTTGTAATGTTTTTTCGTTTTGCAGTGTTAGTGTAAACCTCCCATATCTGAATGGACCCGTGGCTCTTCAGATCAGATGATGAGAGCTGTAAACTGGTCTGTTCCACACAATAATTGATCACGGAGTACTGATATTCTGTGCAAGAACACTCGAATATGAGCCATTATTCATAGTAAATACCCGAAGCACCTGCCAGAGGAGTAAATTATGCACAACAAAAGTACAAAGTACACAGTAGCAATATATCTTAGACAATGGTGTGTGTTAGACGCTCAAGGATATTTATTTTAAAATATTCAGTTTTGATTTTGGTTTGTTTGTGTGCTGTTTGGGGATTATTGTTATTTACAAAATCATCACAAAAGGATCAAACTGGGAGTTTTGAAAGTCTTTCGAGGATATTGGGTAATAGGGAAACTATAAAATACCTAAAAAATCCTAAAATTATTTTTCCAAGTGTTGCCAGCACTAAGAACATTACAGGGAGAGCAAATGATAGGTCTGAATGGACAGATGCTGTCACAACTCAGGAAACACACATGGATAAAAATGATGACAAAGAAGCACAGAAGAAGAAAACTACCAGTAATAGATTTGGGTTCAATCTTGACTTCAATACATCTTTAGAACCAAATGACAATGTGCACGTCTTTTACTACCCTTGGTATGGCAACCCTGATCATGATGGGACATTTCTGCACTGGAACCATGCGATCATAGAGCACTGGAACAAAGAGGAAGCCCTCAAGTGGCCGAAAGGCGTGCACAGTCCGCCGGATGATGTTGGGGCAAACTACTACCCCTTGCTTGGTGCCTACAGTTCTAAAGATCCAGATGTTGTTGACATTCATATGCAGATGTTGAGATATGCAGGAATAGGTAACAAACCATTTTGCTTTGTAAGCTACTATTCACTCTATACCTAAGCTGAATTTTAGTATTACTACAGTAAAACGTATTATTTTATGTGAGCTGCAATTGTTGTACTGGTACTTACAAGACATGTACATAAGTTTTACAAGTTGCTGGGTGCACATGCATATAGGATTTGAAATAGGTCTACTCTTGACTTTATAGTCCAAAACAACTCCATTACACAGTGAATGTAACTTTATGTAAATCACAGTCACATGATAGATAAGCAAGATGCATATACATAAAGCTTGTAATTTGACAGACTATTTTTAACATGCTTGCGACATTGCATCACATTCAATAACCTTTTTGCTGTAGCTGTAAATAGATAAAGTTGTAAATAATACCGTTACGGACCAAACAGTCCAGGTAAGCATGTGTTTGAATTAAGCTGATTACTATTTCATATCAAAAGCTATAAAAAAAATATTGGGAATATCATGCAAACACAGTTTTAAAAATACTGATTTTAAATATATACTGTAAAATCATTTTATTTTGTGGTGTTCATTTTGCGCATTCATGAAAAACAGCTAATTAATGTGGCCTTAAGTTGACACATTTTTCATTAATGTGGTCTTAAGTTCACGCATTTTTCATTTTCTTGTATCGGGGTATATATTTTGTAATAATCATGCAAAAAGAAATTTACGTTGGGTGTAAAATTTGCGCTCTGTTTGGATAGCAAAATACACAAAAATTAGACCACTGCGGAATAGAATGATTTTACAGTATGATTGTATGAGCTTTTCATCTGACTTGCTGTACACATGTAGGTGTTCTGGTGGTGTCCTGGTACCCGGCCGGTAAAGCTGACAACAAGGGTTTGGAACCAGACAGTCTCATTCCACTCATCTTGGATGCAGCCCAGAAATACAGCCTCAAGGTAGAAATGTGCTGAAGATTCTTTTTATTTTCAACCTTTTCATGTCAGAAATTTAGATTTACTTTTGTCCAGCAATTTATATTGCAAGATACAGATTTATATGTGTATGTGTATAAAGTAATCCAATGATCTTTTTAAGGATTTTAAATTGTCAGCTTTGTTTCATTTTGTTTAAACCTTTTCCAAATCGTTTCTCTTTGGCACCATCTATATGATGTTCATTCGCGGTATGATAGCAGTTGAAAAATGGCCTTATTAAGACTATGCTAAGCTGAAAAGCATTTCATTAAGTTTTCCTGATTTTAAAACAGCTCATTAGCGTTATTGGTGTTATTAGAATAGTAAACGAGTACAGTTGCTTTTGTTACTTCAATTGTTGAAAATTATGTAAGATTTGTCTCCCTTCTCTTACATTCTTTATGTTTAGCAAATGTTTTCTTTAAAACTAAACAGTAAGTTTGCAATAATCGTTAGTTATGTAAATGACATACAGATAAAACATCCTGTCAAATATTAATACATATTTGTAATGTAGTAATATGTCATATTTTTAACCAAAGTTTTTCGAAGAAAAATTTCAGTTATTAGATTGGGGTATGTCGTTGGGCGGGCAGGCTGGCTCTGTGGCGGCGTCAACTTTTCGTTTCCTCATTCTAACTTGAGAACGGATTGAGATATTTTAATGAAACTTCATACATAGATACCTTATATCGAGACCTCGCTTGGGATTGCATATAGGGTGGGTTGGGTCAAGGTCACCGTTACCAAAAACCGAAAAACGTTTTCCGCTCAAGAACTCGAGAAAGCATCGAGATATTTTAATGAAACATCATAAATATATACCTTATATCGAGACCTTGCTTGGGATTGCATATGGGGTGGGTGGGGTCAAGGTCACTGTTACTTAAAATAGAAAAACAGTTTCCGCTCAATAACTTTACAATCCATAAAGATATTGTAATGAAACTTCGTACGAAGATACCAATATATCGAGACCTCGCTTGGGATTGCATATGGGGTTTGTGGGGTCAAGGTCTAGGTCACTGTTACTAAAAATAGGAAATCGGTTTCTGCTCAATAACTTGAGAACGCATCGAGAAATTTTAATGAAACTTCATACATATATACCTTATATCGAAGCGTTGCTTGAGATTGCATATGGGGTTGGTGTGGTCAAGGTCGGGGTGACAGTTACTAAAAATAGAAAATGGTTTCCGCTTTTTAACTTGAGAACGCATCAAGATATTTTAATGTAACTTCATATATTGAGACCTCTCTTTGGATTGGATATGTGGTGGGTGGGGTCAAGGTCAAGTTCACCGTTACTAAAAATAGAAAAACGGTTTTTGCTCAATGACTTGACAAAGCATCAAGATATTTTAATGAAACTTTATACATACATACTTTATATTGAGACCTTGCTTGGGATTGCATATGGGGTAGGTGGGGTCAAGGTCACTGTTACTTAAAAGAGAAGCATGGTTTCCGCTCATTATTTTTACAATCCATAAAGATATTTTAATGAAACTTCATACATAGATACTTTATATCCAGACCTCGCTTGGGATTGCATATAGGTTGGGTGGGGTCAAGGTCTCCATTACTAAAAATAGAAAATGGTTTCCGCTTGATAACTTTAGAATGAATGAAGATATTTGAATGAAATTTCATACATAGATACCTTGTATCTAGGCCACACTTGAGATTGCATATGGAGTGGATGATATCAAGGTCAAGGTCAATGTTACCAAAAATACAATAACGGTTTCTGCTCAATAATTTGAGAACGCATTGCGATATTTTAAAGAAACTTCATAGATAGGTACCTTATAACGAGACCTCGCTTAGGAATGCATATGGCACCCAGAACTTCCTTTCATTATTGTGCTGACTTTTATGCATTTGTTTCGAAAAATTTGATTTTCATGGAATTTCCACGTTTCCTTTTATTTATTTTGAACAAATATGAGATGTGTCATAGAAGCAGTCCGCACAGGCTAATCAGGACGGCACTTACCACTTTTATGGTATTTTCTGTTTCAAGGAAGTCTCTTCTAAACATAATTCCACTGTAGACGGAAAGTGCCGTTTTGGATTAAGCCTGTGCGGACTGCACAGGCTGATCCAGGATGACACTTACGCACATGCATTGAGCCCGGTTTTCCCACGACATGCCTCATGTATTATCATTATAATTATGATAATGTTGTGTTTCAATGATTCTAGGTTGCGCTGCATGTAGAACCATTTAAAGACCGTGATGACATCACAATGCGAGAGCAGCTGAAATACATCATAAGCAAGTATGGCAGTCATCCTGCCTTCTGCAGAACCAGTCACAGAAATAAAAGTAATCTACCATTGATTTATATATATGATTCATATCTTGTTAGTGCCGATAAATGGAAGAACATTTTTTCAGAAGGCGGATCATTGAGCGTTAGGGGAACAGAATTTGATGCCATATTTATTGGACTGCTGGTGGAAAATAAGCACCACAATCACATTATTGCGTCAGGTTTTGATGGATTTTACACATATTTTGCCACAAACGGTTTCACATATGGAAGCACATGGACTAACTGGCCCAAAGTAAAAAAATGGGCAGAAAGCCACGGGTTACTCTTCATTCCAAGTGTTGGACCGGGATACATAGACACAGAAATTAGACCATGGAATGCGAAGAATGCTCGGAAAAGACTTGCTGGGAAGTACTATCGTGAGTCAGTACAAAACGCTTTGGCCATACATCCAGATATTATTTCTATTACGTCTTTTAATGAGTGGCACGAGGGGACTCAAATTGAGCCCGCAGTAAAGAAATCTTCGCCGTCGAGGTCTTACGAAGACTATGAACCACTGGGTTCAATGTTCTACCTCAACGCTACACGGAATTGGGTAAACGGCTTCAGGCGTTTATCATGTTCTACCTCAACGCTACACGGAATTGGGTAAACGGCTTCAGGCGTTTATCATGTTCTACCTCAACGCTACACGGAATTGGGTAAACGGCTTCAGGCGTTTATCATGTTCTACCTCAACGCTACACGGAATTGGGTAAACGGCTTCAGGCGTTTATCATGTCCTACCTCAACGCTACACGGAATTGGGTAAACGGCTTCAGGCGTTTATCATGTTCTACCTCAACGCTACACGGAATTGGGTAAACGGCTTCAGGCGTTTATCATGTTGTACCTCAACGCTACACGGAATTGGGTAAACGGCTTCAGGCGTTTATCATAGAATTTATTTATTGTACACTATTCAATAAATTTGGTTAGGGCATGTATTAAATGGTCAACAGTATACAATATTGATATATTTATTCTTATGATTGATGTATTTATTTTGTTATTAATATTGTTTACATTGGATAAATTATTATTTACTGGAATTATTAGAAAGTTTTGTTATTGTGTTGTAAAGGTGCAATACAACAATGACCTAATTAGAAATACTATATGCATAACATGCAGGTATGATATGGTAAAACAATTCCATGTTTTAATTGACATGACATTAACATTGTTATTATTTACAAATGTTGCATGAAAATATCTGTAGTCTAATAGAGTAATAATATATATAATATTAGTATATTTGTTTTGTTTAAAATATGTTCTCATTTGATGATGTCTCTTATTTAATATCAATTTTTATTTTACATTTTTTGTTTTTTTGAAGCAACACATTTAATTTAAAAAATGTTTTAGAATTGTTTTGTTGTGCAAATTATATAATTTTTGTTATTTCATATCTTCATATGTTGACTTTCATGACTAATTCACATTCCAAATAGTAATAATATAGCCACAAAGATTCCCACTACATGTAAATGAGACAGTGTGGTGTATCCTTTTGTTGGAGTTGAATATACTTAAACACATTTATTAAAGTATACAGTTAAAAATTGTTGGTTTCTATTCTCAAACCGGGCTAAACCCAACCTATGTTTTAAGAAAAAACAAGAACAATTGTGGATGAATTCTGCGATAATATGTCCAATATTGTTTATAGAAATCTGTGTTGATTATCAGACTTAAAAATATGCCTGCCATGATAGTGAAATGGCAATGCAGCACATAATGACTTGAAATAATTATTGTTTATTTGCAAATAAATGACAGTATTTTGGGATCGTACAGAAAGCATTTTTGATTGCATATCTGTCTAAACTACACATGTATGTCAACTACAGTCTTTTCTGCTTGCCTGGTATCAGATAATTTATGTTTAATTCGCAAATGTTCAAAGATATAAGTAGATTAAAATATTTTTCTACCTACTGACCCATCCTTTCTTGCCTGTGAAACCAACAGTATCTTATTTTAGGCGTAGCTGTATGCTTAATTCACATGATCTGATACATTTTCTAGTCTGTCAGGTATACATAGATGATTTAATAAATTTGGATAAACATGTGTTGATACACATTCTATGAATGCCAAAATGTGATGGTTTTGTTAAACATTCCATACATGCTAGTATTAGAAGCAGTATTGCATATATTAGTGATATACAAATGTAGTTATTTACCTTCAATGCATGCCATGTGATAAATGATTTAAATAATTTGTATTATTTTCTTCCATATTTAATACATTTATGACATTTTATGGTATGGTGTTTTATTTGTAGTTATAGAAACTAATATTTAAATTACATGTAATAGTAAGCTGGTATTTAACATTCTGATAAATAGTATATAATTGATGAAAGCATAAACTTGAACATGATTTTGATCTCATATTTTTAATTTTGCTATCTGGTGAAAGTTGTGAATGTTTGATAGGGCATACATATTGTCTTATTAGTAAAGTATTGCGGTACATATACTATTAAAGTGTATTTTACTTCCATCAGCATTGAATAAGGCCACAATTTTATGTCCCATATTTACCACCATACATACCCGTATCTTTGATGTTAAAATTCATGTTGTGAACGGCATGATTCAATCTGATAGTGTTTTTAATTGTAAGAGTGTTCTTTAATGTTTATGTTATATGCAGATGTTTATATTATACAACGTATTAATATGTTCTTATGCAATTGTTTTATTTTACACTTGCCTCTGTTAGTCTCAAACTAATAGCCTGCTTGGCTTCATTCATTAGCCGAAAATGGTGTTTCCATATTTTTACATTTTTTAAAGGGAAACCATGTACACAAATAGTGTGTTAAGTTCAGTGGTTTTACAAAGAGTTGTGTCCCTTTTGTTTATCGGTATAATTATGCTATTAGTCATATTAACATATATTTGTACGTATATAATTTGTAAGTAATGAAATTGTTAGTCTTCGAGGTTGTCAGTGTCCAAATATTCAAGTGAATGATGCATGAACTATGGTAATGATATTTCATATATACTGGTCTTTTATTTATATGCTATACTTTTCCTTCAACAAATATTCGTGACATTTCTCAAATAACTTAGAGACTTTTAGTTATACGTTGTTAAATATTAAATTATTATTGTTATTATTGTGCTAAGTCTTTATTTATGATGTTTGGTTATATACTGGTAGTTATTTGTTTGGTCAGCGATTTATTTTAATCTACGTTTTAATCAAACAATAAAAACTGTCTGGATATAAAATTCTGATTTTTTTAAACCAAGTAAACTCGCCAGGTATGTATGCAGTGTTCTACTGTTTGGAACAATCATGTGATCGGCATTTCAAATATGTGGCTAATTGAAGGAAATTTAAGAAATAATTAAACACTGGCTAACTACAAAGTGATGGTAGTATAACAAAATAATGTTAAACAAATTTGTGGACCCAAACTCACATTTGAACACATCTTGTTTTTCATGATTGACATGTTTATTGCCTTAGGTTATATCATTTGCGGAAATCGATTTACATTATAGCGGGGTTGTCACTGTTAAACGAAATAATATTTAAAATCAAATTATTGTTCAATTTAAGGGAATAATGCTCAAAATAATGCGTCGATTATCAGCAATAAAGCATTTGAATTTTATTCAAGTGATAACGATCACTTCTTATTTATCCATGAAAAGACGTAACATTTTATAGGTACCTTTCAAAGCATATAAAAGCCAGCATTTGCCATTAACAGCATGCGTATGCACAGAGCATCTTCCGTCTGTTCCTAACAAACAATTATCGCATGTTGATATACATATATATTGTAAGAACAAGTAAAATTGGTGCATTATGTTATTGGAACCAGTAATTAGCCGTTGCATTTATGGAAAAGTAAAGCCGTTTAAGAGTTAATTGATTAAAGTCCCTTCAATGTGTATATTTTGCATACGTATATTTAAGCATATTTACTTTCATCATTTCATCACTGATGTAATTATCTAGACACTGATGTAATTATCTAGATAAAAATAAGTAACTCAGTGTGAATCTTTACAATTTCGGCATCCACGCAAAACATCTTCACAAATGACGTTTGATTTGACAACAATTTGTATTTAAATTGATAGAAATTCGGCAAATTCGTTAAAATAATGGGATCTTTATTAAAAATGTTTTGTAAATACTCCGTTAATATGTGTGAGTAAGCAATAAACGTGCGCTTTTGTTACATTATTGCGGTAATATCATGATGTGCTCATAGTGATACGCAGAAATAAAGCAAAGCAAAAGTAGACGAACTTTCAAGACGTAACATGCTTCAGCGCCATGTGGAGGTTTGTCATTTGCGCGTATTGTTCTATTTATTTAGTATTTTCTGTTGTGTAATTATTTAAACCACTGCAAATTTAGTTTTATGTACAGAAACTCTTCCCTAAAATATTATGTGGTTCAATGACGGAACGTACTCATGATTTAAATTTATTAACGATATCGCAAGCATTAGTTTCATGTGTAAATAGGTACTCTTAAACAATGAACTATTTGATTGACAGGTATTCGAATTCATATTGCTTAATTCAAGTTATATGTTTAAGTAACAGTAATACAATATTCAATACCCTCTCGAAAAGGGGGTATTTTTAAAATAGTAACCAAGCACAATCTAAAGCAAGATGAATATATATTATTTTGATAAACATGCATTGCGAAAGAACAGTTATTTGAGAACTACTAACGAGCTTTTAAATATGACGAACGACCAAAGTAGTGGGCTAACTGTTTACGCTGTAAACAAACTTTGTTGACACGAAGGCGTGGATGTAACGTTATGATTAGGTGTCTGCTAAAGAAGATTGTTGGGTGATTAGGTGTGGTGGACTATAGTACTCGTTTTTGTACAAACGTTTAAAGCGACTGAACAATTAGTGCAATCTTATAAACACGCAATTTGTTATCTGGTTATAGTTTTCTGTCTGCGTTTCGGTTCGTTTTATTGTTACCGTTACGACGATAGGGTTAAGATAATTAATTCATTTGTTGGATTAATGGAAAATACTTTGTGTGTGTGTTTTTTTTTTCTCGACGTAATATATTTACTGTTAGAAAACTAAGCTTTATTGTAGTCTTATAAATTATTTGTGTTCTATTTATTTGAGAACACAATAGGTTTCCTTCAAATAATAATTGAGGTGTTATGTCAGGTCAAATATTCGTTAGATTAACTTGTCAGTAATAACAAATGAATATATAAGTGCAAACTACATTGCTTTTTGTCAAAGAAACACCGCGTTCTTTTAATGTTCCTTAAGTGTTTTCCAGTAGTAAATAATAAATCTTAAAATAGCATATTATTGCGAACAATTTGACAGAAGCAATTCTATTCCATTATACAGGGCGCGAATCAGCCAAGATAAATAATTTTATTATGTAGATCAAATACATGTGAATATCAGTTTACTATTTTGACTTTAGTATGTTTGGATTGTATCAAGGAAAACTGAGCTTTGTCATTATAATTTTTGGAATTTTGGTTTGAACAGTTTGTATGAAACCTGTATGCACCCAGCTACGAAGAGTATGGTAGCGCAAGTAAATCGATAGGCGTTATGTCTCATATAGTGTTCTATAAACATAGGAATTCGAAGTATCCATTGAAATAGTCCATTGACGATACATGTACGGGCATGTTAACCGTAGTTTATGGCCGTTCAAAATGTCAAAATGTCGTTTAAAATATATTATAAAAAAACAAACAAAAAACGATATGGTAAATATGCGGTCGTACACATTTGATACAATAACGTGAAGCATGCATATACTTGCATAACTATGTAATCTTTGTCATTCATTTAATACTGAAAATTAAATCGAGCACATCATTTTACCCCCATCGGGTTACCATTTTACTCACAACTTGCAGAAAGATTGACATTAAATATTGACTTAGACACAATTTATTTGCATTGAGAAATATTACTTCGATAGCTTTTTGTATTCATCGAATCGACTCTTATACGAGTGTATTTTACCAGAGTTACACTTCATTATAGTTTATACGGCAATGAAAAGCAAACCAAGTATGAACAGCATGCCACGATGCGATCTCACGCTCGTTATGATTGGTCTTTGTTACTTGCATGATTACTTCCTGGTGTACAATTGTCAAAATACTATGACGTAATTTTGAATAAATAGTTTTCTCTCCGACAATCATTTGCTTTGTCTGACTTTTCTTTAGATTTTCGCTAAATCTTTTGAATTAAACAGTATGCTGTTGAATTTGACTTTTAAATAACTTTACACAATCGATACTTTATAGGGTCAGAATTAGCTTTAATGTAGTTTTTCATTTAATATGCACTTCCTGAATACAAAATCGTTGTCAACTCAACATGACCTTGAACAGTGAAATTTTAGGCACAATTTTAAATACTCGTGGCGTCATGTAGTACCATTCAACCGTTTGCGTTGACATGTCATGGTACCTGAATGAATTTACTCTGAGCACTCACCATGCGCATACTATCTCAAGAATCGCCGTGAAATAGATAGTCCGTATGTTTCAGCCGACTCAGGATACAATATAATGCATACGTTTTATGGACGCAATATAGTCACTCCACTTGAAAGCAGTGATCGAGAAAGGTGATTGCAAATCCAGTTGCATTGGCTATAAGATAGATCATACATGCTTGTAAAATGTATCCAAAAAAGAAACCATTGTATCTTCAAATTGTTTGTCAATAATACATGTACTTAGTTCTTACTGACCTCTCTCTATATGTCTTATATTAAAAGCTACAACGCGATGGAACTAGTATAGTGTGTTACCTTATATATTGGCACTATTTCAATTTGTCTAATCTGCACCTTTAATTTGTATTTGTTTGTATTCGAGGGAAAAATCAACTGTGACCACTTGTCTGTCAAAAACTAAAACAAGGATATCAGTAAACTGTTGGATGCTCCCCAATGCGCTTTGCTACGCAATGGGAATGCAGTCAGACGAGCAGAGTCTAGACAATTGTGCTGTATATATTAATTTAAGCAATCATCACAGTCCCATAACTGTAAGAAAAATCATTGAAGCGGAGCATCTTGGTATGGTGAGCACCTCCACTTGGTAATGAAGCTTCCCGTAAAGTTTCATTGAATATTGTCTAGTACTTGCTGAGAAACAGCCCAGACAAGAATTGTGCACTATACACTAATTTTAGCAACCTTCAAAGTCCAATAACTCCAAGGCAAATCACTGAAAGGGAACATCCTGTACTGTGCATACCTCATTTTGAAAATGAAACATCACATGCAGTTCCATTGCTTTCTGGCCACTAGTTGCCGATAAAAAGCCCAGACAAGAATTGTGCACTATATTCTAATTTCAGAAATCTTCAAAGTCCCACATCTCTTAGAAGCGGAACATCCTGGTTCAGTGCACACCTCCTTTTGGTAATAAAGCTTCCCATGAAGTTTAATTGAAATCTGGCCTGTAGTTGTGTAGAAATAGATTGGACAAAAAATGTGCACTAAATTTTAGAAATCTTCAAAGTCCCATAACTCTTAGAAAAATCATTGAAGCAGAACGTCCTGGTTCAGTGCACACCTCCTCTGGGCAATGAAGCCTCCTTTAAAGTTTCATTGAATTACGGCCAGTTGTTGCGTTTAAACCATTTAGACCGGACAAGAATTGTGCACTAAATGCTTATTTCGGAAATCTTCAAAGTCCCATAACTCTGAGAAAAATCATTGAAGTGGGACGCCCTGGCCCAGTACACACCTTCTCTTGGTAATAAAGCTTCCTAGAAAGTTTAATAGAAATCAGACCAGTAGTTGGGTAGAAATAGACTGGACAAGAATTGTGAACTAAATGCTTATTTCAGAAATCTTCAAAGTCCCATAACTCTGAAATACTCCGAACAAAAAAACGGGACGGACGGAAGGACAGACGGAGGGACGGACAAAGCGGCGACTATATTCTCCCCCGAAAATATTTCGGGGAGCATAAAAACAGGTTGTGAATAAATAAATATCCATTGTGAAACGCTGTCGTTCTGGTTTGCAAGCTTGTTCAATTGTAGTGATAACATTCTTTCAAAATTAACACGCCCGTATTCAGAACATTTCCTCGAAGTATTGTTTGCACTTACGCATGCATAACATACACGTAAGTTATTTTGTCATATTTAAATTATACGTTTTGATAATAACTATATCGATGACTATAATCAATTGGCAAGCAAGACCTTTAACATTGATATAATTGTTCGTTTTGAATATATATGGTACAATTATGACCATTATATTAACATCCACATGATGTGATATATCAAAGAACTGTTACCGCAGCCATATAGCACAATCAAAAATCAGATTACATTCCGGTCTCTAATTTTGAATGATCGACATACCTTTTACCATTGTGTTTGTCACAATCGAAAAAATGTCACGTTTGACAAATACATGTGTGTTAGGTATGGCATTCTTAATGTTATTTATAGGAACACAAATAAAACATAATTATAGAAGCTAATAGACTATTTGGCATTAAACTATGGAACATTATTAGTTTTAAAATTACATGATGCATTCTGAGGTTTTTCATTCGTTAAATTCTCTGCTTCTTGACATTCTTGCTCTTCTTCCTTCTCTTCATTATGCTCTTCTTCTTGACATTCTTGCTCTTCTTCCTTCTCTTCATTATGCTCTTCTTCTTGACATTCTTGCTCTTCTTCCTTCTCTTCATTATGCTCCTCTTCTTGACATTCTTGCTCTTCTTCCTTCTCTTCATTATGCTCTTCTTCTTGACATTCTTGCTCTTCTTCCTTCTCTTCATTATGCTCCTCTTCTTGACATTCTTGCTCTTCTTCCTTCTCTTCATTATGCTCTTCTTCTTGATATTCTTGCTCTTCTTCCTTTTCTTCTAAATGTTCATTTTCTTCCTTCTCATCAAAATGTTCCTATTCTTGACAATCTTCTACTTCTTCCATCTCTTCCAAACGTTCCTATTCTTGAAATTCTTGCTATTCTTTCTTCTCTTCCAACTGACGTTTTATTGCTACACTCTACATTATTGCATTCGTATGAAATATAAAGCAGCTTTCAACATTCTTTAAATACAACAAATGAAAAATGTACAATACATAAACAACGCATGTAAGTTAAACGAATACAAAACGTCATAATGACCAATGTCATAATGAATCATATCATATTATTACATCAGGTGGCGCTTCTCTCTTAAATTCGGCAATTTCCGTACGGTCCGACTACACCGCAAACAGCGACTATGAACGAATACAGTCATTTTTATTGTTTGTTTTATAATTGATGCTTCAATTGACAAACAACCTCAAATACAATAAACGTATTCAAATTGTCAATATTTTCTGGTAATTTTTTTTTCTACTTAATATTTTATTTTTAGTCCCAAAGGTAACTCAACCCAAATCAAAATTCTTTATAAATATAGTCATCAAATGTACAATACAACGAAATAACGGCAAATACTGGCAAAATATTGCCTTAATAAACGACACAGTGTATAAATAATTAAATAATTGTATTTAATTGTATTTGTTGTACGAATAAACAAAAATGACTATGATGCACAGGTTAGATTGTAAGTTAAAGTGCAAATGAGTGAATGCTACTACTACTCCTACTGCTACTAGTGCTACTACTACTACTATTACAAGTACCACTACAACTACTATTACTACTACTACTGCTACAACTTATACTACTTCTTTTTGCTTTTTTTCATCTTCGACTTCTACTACTACTACTACAACCACCACCACCACTACAACTTCTACTACTACTAATATTACTACTACTACTACTACTACTACTACTACTACTACTACTACTACTACTACTACCACTACTACTACTACTACTACTACTTCTACGTCTTCTTCTACTACTACTACTACTACTACTACTACTACTACTACTACTACTACTACTACTACTACTACTACTACTGCTACTACTACTACTACTTCTTCTTCTTCTTCTACCACCACCACAACAACAACAACAACAACAACAACTACTACTACTACTACTACTACTACTACTACTACTACTACTACTACTATTACTGCTACTACTACTACTACTACTACTACTACTACTACTATTACTACTTCTGCTGCTTCTCCTGCCGCCGCCGCCACCTCCGCCACCACCGCCACCAATACCACTACAGCAACTAATAATAATAATACAAGATTGATAAGATAATATAAACCGCCAGGGGGAGTAACCGCTGCGACGATTATGGATTTTAAAATACTAGTTACTAAAATATTTAAAATTCCTCGCGCATTTCGCTCTGCTCGCGCAACCCGTTGAAAGAAAATAGTATTGAACACAAAGTAATTCATTTAATTGTTATCGATATATACTGCGTTTATCGGAGTGTGTAATGGTTTGCGTTGAGCAATATTATATTTCGAAACGATTTTGAGTGATTCTAGAATAACCACATTACATAAAAAACGGAAACAATTATTATAATGGCTTTTTATATCTATTGTTGAATCGTTAAAACTGTCAGTTATACGTTCATCATCGTTAGGTTCCGTAGAGTGGTCAAACGGAGTTCTTCCCCTTGAAAAAGAATTTGCGAAATGCATTTTTTACGAAAATGCATTTGTAGATTGTTATGTACGTTCACTTTGTTGTACGCATGCCACAATGCATTATAGACAAGGTAAAATACAAAAAAATGCATGAATTTGAGAATTTAGCAACATATTTGTAATCTAAAACGTCAGTTGGAAGAGAAGGAAGAATAGCAATAATATCAAGAATAGGCACATTTAGAAGAGAAGGAACAAGTAAAAGAATGTCAAAAATAGGAACACTTGGAAGGAAAGGAAGAAATGGAAGACGATGAACATTTGGAAGAGAATGAAGAAGAACAAGAATGTAAAGAAGAAGTACAAGAATGGCAAGAAGTAGAGCAAGAATTTAACGAATGAAAAGCGTCAGAATGCATCATGTAATTTTTAAACTAATACTGTTCCATATTCGGTTGTGCCCTTGAACCTCTTGCTATAGCATGTCACGGTACCTGAGAGTCTCTACTCCGAACAAATACCATGTGCCTACAATCTCATCAATCTCTGTGAATTGGATATCTCGGAAGTTACATCCGATCCAAGTTACGTAAAAATGCTTTATAAGGTTTATGCACGCAATGTCGGAACTACACTCGAAACAGTGAGATTGGTTATTTCAAATCCAGTTGCATTGACGTAAAATTTATAATAGACAAAATTGTTAAATCCAAAGAAAAATGAGTCTTAAACTGTCGTGATACGAGTACAATTACACAAAGAAATATAACGGGGGAGATATACAATTAATCACGAACCTTTTAAAAATGAATGTATAACGAAAGTTTATATTTTTATATCATATAACTTAAGAAATTGTGTGTGCTATCACATCGTGAGAAACCCAGGCGGCGGATAGTTGCCTTGACATTTTTTTCTTGAAGTGAACACCAAAGCAGTCAGGAAAAAAACTCCCAAAAAGAAAAATACTTTTGTGGACAAGAGCAAATCCTAATAAAATAAAAACTGCTGTGTCAAGCCTCTCCTTAAATCTCACCATTAACTATACATCCAGCACAGATGTGATCCTGTGAGGAATGAGTTCAAAAATCATCATAGAGGAAAATGTCCTCACTATATTGTCTTCTAGTCACCACAGTCAACCCTGGGTAATCAGTAAGATCAAGCGAATGTATAGAAGAAACAAGGGGGCGTTCCGCAAGGCTAAGCTTAGTGGCAACAATGAGGATGCTGAGAAGTACAAGCGGCTCCAAACAGACACTCAGCATGAGTGTAAACGAGCATACAACTGGTATGTCAACGACATTGTTACTGACAACAACCTTAAAAAGCTGTACTCATTTATTAAAAGTAAACGCGATGGCAGCAGTGGTGTAGCACTATTGAAACAAAGATGGCATTGGATATAGTGACCCACAGAATAAAGCAGCTATATTAAATGAGCAATTCTGTAGTGTCTTCCCTGCAGAGGATAAACAAATCACAGCCAATGCCACCCATGAACACACCGCCAGCAACTCACATGCCTGCTGTCAGCATCCATACAAATTGAATAACCAAGCTGCTGCAAAACCTTGACCCTCATACAGCTAATGGCACAGACAATATACCAACTCATTTCTTCAAAGAATGTGCACCTGAGCTGGTATCAAGTCTCACAATTGTCTTCCAAGCTTCCCTTTACCAAAGTAAAGTCCCACTTGATTGGAAAGAAGCCAATGTCTCGCTGATCTTTAAGGATGGTGAAATAACACTAGCTGCCAATTATAGGCCAATATCGCTGACATCAAATAATCTGTAAAATAATGGAACATGTCATACATAGTCATGAAACATCTTGACACGAACAATTTATAATCAGACAATCAACACGGATTTCGAAAGCGACGCTCATGTGAGACCCAGCTGAGTCTCACCATCCAAGACCTCGCATCAGGGATTGAGAACGGAGAACAAATTGATGCTGTGCTGTTAGACTTCAGTAAAGCGTTCGATAAGGTACCCCACCAACATCGTAATAAACCCAGACGGCGAATAGTTGCCTTGCAGATAATATCTGCATACTTGGCATTCACATCGTGGTAACCCAGGCCGCGGATAGTTGCATTGCAGATTATGCCTGCATAATTGGCATTCACGTCGTGATAAACCCAGGCGGCGGATAGTTGCCTTGCAGATTATGCCTGCATACTTGGCATTTATTGTAATATTTGTAGGCTTAATCTATTATTTGCTTTAGTTCCAACTTGGAAGCATTGCATTTGACCAATATAGATGTAAACGAGGGAAATAAGTAACTAACAATATAAAAAATACCATTAAAATGATTTCTAGCTTGTTATATTTTAATGATAACAATCTTTCAATATTAAAAGCATCGGTGTTTAACATGTTTATCTCGAACAATAAGCCTTCTGTAGATTTGTACACTACCTTTACCTGACCGAAGTTTTTTGTCATTTTTAATGTATACGTTTGGAAAACTGTACTGATAACTTTATAAAAACAATTCGTCAACAAGACGTTAGTGCCATGGGTCGTTTTGAGTATAAACTCCCAATATGTCCATTACATAATTAGTGTCAAATGTTGATACTCATCGAAAAACTGTTGTAACCGCAACCACATTGAAAACCAAACATAAGGTTAAATTGCAGACTCCATATGTGTATTATGTAACCCAGCTGAAAAAATCCAAAGCCACAATGGGAATCGAACCCTGGACCTCCCGGTTCCTAGGCAAACGCTCTACCGTATCGCTATAAAAGCTAGCTCATATAGCAAGGCAGTATAAGTGTCCCTTATACATCACCCTACTACATTTAATATGGCTTTCAAATTGTTGTTTATTGGAACACAAATAATATATTATTATCGACGTCAGTGAACTATTTCGCATTAGACGTATACTTAGTTATATAAAGGTTCAGAAAGAAGAATACGACATAGGTGTGTATGATTGAAATATGACTTTCATATTAGTGTATATGTAATATAATATGTATGGGTCTCCGTCTGAGAACAACCGCTTGTAACGGGTAATTTCTAGAAAGAGATTCTCAACGATATGGGTTAATGTCGAGTCACTAGAAATAATTTAAAATTAAGTACATGTAATACCGTTTAGAATTTAATCCGTTACATTTTACAAACAGGAACTTCATTGCAGTTTATAATTATGGCAATTAAAAGCAGCTGATTATGAACAGCATGGCACGATTTCATCTCCTATGGGTAATACTAGGTCTGGTATGTAATTTCCTGGTATACCATTGTGAAAATATTTGCCGTTTGTTCGTTGTTAAAATTCAATAACAATTAGTCATAGTCGAAGAAAGGTTATATTGTCCGAGGTCGTCGTTCGCGTTTGAACTTGGTTAACGTATTTACTTAAAAGTCTTGTAATTTAAAATCTACATAAGGTATTCACGTTTTGTATTTTTACACATATATGCTCCTTTTTCAGTTTGATATTAAGGGAAACGTGTTTGTTCAAAAGTCCCAAAACTTTAAAACTACAAAGTTATTCACTTGAATCTTGGACTTTACCTCTGTCATAAACTCCAGGATTAGGTGCAACAGTCCCCATAACTCCGTTTTGTATTTTACATAAGTTATGATTTGCAAGCTTGTTAAAATTTAGTGTTACGAGTCTTTCAAAGTAAAAAAAAACGCCAAAATTCAGAATATAGGTTTGTGCTTACGCTTGCCCGAAAACTGATATTTATTATTTTTAATTTATATAAGATAACTATATTAATGACTTTATAATTTATTTGTCAGCAAGACATTTTACTCTGATGCTATTAGTCGTTGTGTTTGTAAACCCCAACTATGCCCATAACATACACAAAAAAAGAAATAAAAGAAATCTGGTATTTTGTATAATTAAACCGTGCCTTTGTAGATGGCGGTATAATCCAAATGTAGGACGAATAACTGAATTAGTTTTGTTTGCAAAAACATTTTTGTCTTGTCAGATCATATCCTAAGTTTATTCCATTTAAATATGAAAGTCTATTTGAGGAATATGTTTTCTTCGAATGTTTGAATAACTTTCATTCTATGATAAATATAAATACAATACCATAACTAGTATTACTAATACTTGTCAGAAATCCGGTGTTTTGTATGATTAAACCATGTAAAGATGGCCGCGAAATTCAAATGTAGGGTGAATAACTGTATATATTAGTTTTGTCCGCAACCGCATTTTTTTTCTTGTAAGATCTTATACAAAGTACTTTCAATTTAAAGATTAACAAATCTATATGATGAATACGCTTTCTTTAAATGTTTGTATAACTTTACGATTACTCTATGATAAATATGAATACAATACCATAATTATTATTACAATATCATACTTTTTATAACGAATAATTTTCATTACCTGTTTTTGATGAATATGCATGTGTATACATGAAACAAGTTGAACTGACGCGGTAGAATGCGCTGTTGTCGGGACGTGGTGTTTGTTTACACTGTACATTTTAACAATATGCTGGTAAAATAAAAAATATCTAATTCAATCAAATCCGGAAATACGTAACGAACTATCCTACTTCTTGTATACACTTAAGACAAATAATTTATTTGCCAAAGGACAAAAACCACATTTGAATTATCATTGTTCTTGTTGTTTTATTATAGATTTCACAATAACGCTCGAGTTTCTGGACTGTAACATTACGCTTCCTACAAGAGATCTCGCACTTAAGTCAGAGTGTTAACAGTTTTAAAGGGACCTGTTAACAGATTGACGATTTGACAATTGTTCAACTTTTTGTCACCGATTCCTAAAATAAAAGAACAGTGTATACAAGCGAGCAAAATAACACTACTGACCTAGAAATATGCTGTAAAAATCGGTTCGTTTATGAATAGTCATCAGTTGAAATTGATAAAATTATAAAGCGTTTGTAACGCTAAACAATGTAATAATTTAGAGTGTTTCTGTTGTTTTCGTTGAAACTGTGGACGTCACGTGGAACACTTACATAAAGTAAATAATGCAGAATAAGTCGGAATGACCGAATGGTTAAAGCAGGCAATGGCCTTTTAATCCGGAGGTCCCGGGTTCGAACCCCGGTGGGACCTTTTTTTTTCTTTTCTTTTTTTTTCTAAATAGTTTTCTTGTTATTATACTTAGCTCCGGTGCTTAAATCTGTAAAGTTAAGACATTTAATGGCATACTTCCAAAAATGCGAAAATCTGTAAATAAGTCCCTTTAAAACTCATGTACCAATCATTGCTGTCTGCAATGGAAAACATGAAATATGTCAACCGACCAATCACGGCTATAAAACAAATATTATGTGCATTGAATTGTATCTGAAATGTAATCAGACCTGTAAATTGTGCTGACTGATTAAGAGGACGTGTGAACGAACTGTGTTAATTATGCACACGCTACTAATGATTATTTGAATACCGAAGCATGACCTATAGCGGGCGGTTGATATGTTAGGCAAACTTTGGTATCGCCAAGGCGTGGATGCCATATTTGTTCTTGAATGCAGGCCTTTATACAAATTCTTATTTATTTAGGTGCGGTAGAAAGGTAGAACTACTTAGGTATTATTATGTTATCGTTTAACTTGCGAACAGTGTTCACGATCTAAAATCTCCCTTTGCAATGCTCATTAAAGCTTTGCATTTAACAGTGAAACAACAGATACAACAGCGACCAGTATTATTATCACAGTTGTCGTTACATTGTCAAACATTCCAACCCATCGGGTAGTATTATTCCTAACCATGGCAGAGACTACAGATTAAAATTAATTGTTCCAAGTTAAATCGAAATATTCTATCAATATTTCAATTTAGTAGACAATAGCTTTAATAAAGCATTTGCATAACACGATTTTCCGTTATCACTGAAACATACTTTTGGAAAGCCAATGATCATCAGTGCTTCTGATTAGTTTTCATGAATACAATGGAACAACCTTATATAATGCAGTAGATATTTCCAGAATACAAATGTTTTAGATAAAGATTTTCTGCATCTTGAACAATCGGATATCATATATGGGTCCGTTTTGATTTCCAAGTGAACGCAAAATATTGAACTTGAGTGCGGAAATATACCCCCATTTTTTTCTGCGATGAGAAACAATTGCACCAAGCACAAGACAACCATTGGATGACGGTTTATTTAACAAACACTTAGACAAGAAATATTAATACAATATTCAATTCAACCAATCATTATTTTCTTTGTATTATAAGTGATTGAACTTGTACTGACTGTATTTAATCATATGATATATGTTTGAACCCCCGCTGATGTGGCCTACATATTTTTGCAGATACCATGACCTAAAATGTTGACTAAGACAAACCAATGTTTACATTAAATTAATTTCTTTGATTAATGTATTAAACAGCTCTTACTTTTGTATTGCACTTCAAAATAGACAAGAGCGAGCAGCAGACATTGCGACCGAATGTAAATATTTGGCTAACAGTAGTCCTCACTATGTTTAAACAGGTAAATATGCTCGGCATGTCGTGGGAAAACCGGGCTTAATGCATGTGCGTAAAGTGTCGTCTCGCATCCGCTTTTATGGAATTTTCTGTTTCAAAGAAGTCTCTTCTAATCAAAAGTGTACTGTAGGCGGAAAGTGCCGTACTGGATCAGCATGTGCGGACTACTTAGGCTGATCCGGGACGACACTTTCATTAAGCCCGGTTTTTCTACGACACGCAACATATGTAATAAGTCTTGTGTTTTGCAAGTCAAAACCTGGTTTAAATATACCTAAATTAACGCATTGTTTCTATGGTTTTACTGTTTTCTTTCTAGCATTTAAAATCGCTTTAACTGCGCTTTAGTGTAATTATTTTAAATTTTGGTATTTTATACAACTAAATTAAAGTGTGTATGTACGATCTTAAAATAGATATAGTGTCATAAATACATGTATATACGTTGACCTGACAGTTGGTTTAGGTTACACGACACAATAAACGATGCAAAAGTCGATTGTTGATTTATTTTATATTTAAGTGTTTCCATCGTCAATTTTATGTATTTTTTATGTTTGCTTCCAAGTTTTATTGTCACTTTCATCTACTTGTTGTGTAAATAATTGTTATGAAAGATCGTACATACTTACTTTAAAACCCAGTTCCCAATGAAATGGATATTAGCTTAAACCGCAAAGATATTCACTAACGTTACCAAACAGAAGATACATGTTTAGTAACATATTAATTTCGTCCTTGACAAACTAAGCATAAAGAAATAAACGCGTTGTTACAGTATCAAACATCTCTTCATCTTAAACTTTTAATCTGTAACCCGTTGACCAACAGAAGAAACGGTTTTCAATTACGGTTGTATGGATAAAAAAATACGGAATCTATTCCGTCGCCTCTAAACGGCGACATGACAAACACTGTAAGCTACAACGTGTATTGCTAGGATAACTGTTTTCTTTCATAGCTGTTTAAACTGATACGAACACAAATGAATCGGCTATTACTAACAAGGAAACCTAAACCAATCCGGGTATTAGGTTGATAACATTACTAAGCTTGTAACATTGTTTATAACTTATATTACTTTCTATCAACAAAGCTTAACTATTGACGAGTTACTAAGCATGTGAAGATCGTCCACCGAAAAGCCACGTACTTACTTAAAACATGCATTGAAAACCAAACTTAGTGAATTCTAATATGTTGCGACTTCGTAGTACGATTTATTCATGCAATGTAAATAGCTAATCATTTAACGTATTTAAGAGGTGTTAACGTCAAAAATCATGGCTACTAGTATTTCATGTTGAGTATGTTTCTAATCACAATCAAACATGATGCACAATGTAGTACCAAGAACCAAAACCTAATAAATATCAGTTAATAATGTCTGAAAATCACTCACAAACGATCAAATTCCAGATAATGTAAGAGCCGTATCAATAAAATAATCGATTAACCGAAATAATTAATCTTTCAAACAGACGAGTTTGTTTGACTGTGTTGTGAAAAAGAAACTGGCTGAAAAGGCTATAGAGTTATTTAATGTATTAAAGATAAAGAAAACAAACATAGACTGGTTGGAAACCTTTTATTGGGAGTCAAGATGAAAGAATCATGAAATCGTTGCAGCAAGTTACATACCTAAATGGCCTATCAAACATGCTTTCATTGCGCATTACTATGTCACAGTTTTAAGATAGGTACTTTATCACATGCTATACCTTGTCTCCCGTGTAATACGGCCATTACGAATATTTCTATCTTACACATGTGTAAGATAACATTTTGAGCGTTTTTATTGGCTACATATTATTTGATTGACCAATCGCATTACGTTATTTTGGTGAAATGACGTCGTGAACATTAACTGTAATGACGTCAATACACAACTTTCAGGATTTATCAACATGTTTTGATAAAATTATACGTTTTGTTCGTTTATATTAAAAGCATGTGATAAAAAAGATCTGACACTCGTTGTCATTTCATACCATATTTTATTAAACTCGTCCAGGAAAATCGTTAGTAAGCGAGCCTCTGGCGAGCTAACTAACAAAATTCCTGAACTCGTTTATAAAATATGGTATGAAATGACAACTCGTGTCAGATCCTATATTTCTGTTAGGTTTATAACGTATAACATGTACTTAAATCCCTCATGAACCGACACTAGTTGACCGTTTAAATGTCAACCCACAATTGGACCAATGTAAAGTATTAAAGACATATTTTACCCGAAAGCACTTCCCAGAGCACTTTAATTTTAATGATTTCATTCTTTGACTTTATTTTTTCCAGACTAATCATTAAAAATTTCTGTAAAATGCTAAATTGAATAACAACTGTATTAAATAATTAATTACATTTTTGTGTTGGGTAGGGATTTGGTAAAGCGATCATTAATTTATGTGGATGTGTTGAATCTTTCTTGCTTACATGTATTTCATGCTTATTAGGTTAACAATTATTACGTCTTTTTAAAGCCGGGCCCGGCTAACTCAGTTTGTAGAGCCCTGGACTATCAATCCGGGGATCATGTGTTCGAACCCCAGCCCGGCCACATAACTTGTGTGGGAATTGGCCATGAAATTATTTATTCGGCCATTCTCCCCCTACCTCTGATTCAAGTAGGGCAGTTGTCAGTTACTGACATAAGTGTGTGCACTATGTACTGGTAAACCGCTTAGATAGGCTAAGCTTGCCCCGGAATAGTGTGAGTAGGTTAACTGACCGCCGTTATATGACTGAAATAGTGTTGAAAACGGTGAAAAATCAAAACAAACAAAATGTCTTTTCAAATCAGTTTACAGTTTTGCGCCAATGTACATTCTGGTCCTACGGAAGTTTTCAACCTTAAACATAATCTTATCTTTAAGATTATATCAGAAATGGATTTCATTGACAAATATTTAATATAAAATATTTTGATTGTCCTTGAGAACGTTCGTAGCCGTGACCTGATTTGTTAATTAAACAAATAAACTCACATAGTAACTTTGAACGACTAGTCGGTTTATAACATTTTATTTAGACCAATTTATTTATAACAATTCTAATGAAGCAGTTTTGTATTTGACATTATTTCCAAAAAAGTTAATTAGTAACGTTTTTCATTTTTACTTTATCATCTACAAATACATGTACTATATCAAGTGTTTCAAAAAATATTGTTACCATATTGCATGAGACACTGGTATATTAATTTACAATTTACTTTTCACTATCAGTGTCATTCCACTCTTCAAAGTGTTTTTCTCTAAATTCCTTTAAAACCTTTAAAGACTTCATGAGTTTAAGTCCAGATTGCAAAACATCGTCAGTAGGTTTCTTACTATGGACAAATGATCTAGGCTCTGGATGGGATCCTATATGTCCAACCTTTATAAGAGGCGTTCCGTAAATTCCCTCTATCATCGTACTCTTTTCAGCTCTTTCTGACAACATTTTTCTATGCTCCTTTGTGAGCGTTGGTTTCTTTTTAGGAATACTTTTGGCCCGTTTGATCGGTTTCGGTTTTCGTAAAGCGGGTATCATTGCTATTGTTTTCCGCTTTGCTGCCGGCCGCTTCTTTCCAGTCTTTCTGATTACCGGCATCTCTGTGTTTGATCGTTTTACTGCCAAGTCCTTTGGAACTGCCAGCGTTGCTGGTTCAATGTCATCAGTCATCCTATACCGTTTTGTAACAAGTGTTACACTCGCGTCTTCAGTATCAATCTTCCCACCAAAACTGTGTCCATTTTCGCTTGTACTTTCAACCGGGGTTATGTCGCTGTTACGGCGCGGTGAAAATTTATAAGAAACTCTATGTTGTTCTGTGTGTCCCTTAGCTTGATCATCGTCTGAACTATCTATCTCGTGTTCACCGTCATCCTCACTACCCTCACTTGTGTCACCTGCGTCAGATTCAATGTCCATATTTCTAGCACCCCTGAATTTTTCAGAATCCATCAACTCATCTTCTACTGTGAGGTGTGCTTCCACTGGTGAAGCGTCTGGTTCTGCATGTGCTACAGTTTCATCAGTAACAGTTACATGATCTATTTCTTTGGCTTTCTCTTGGGATTTACTTAGATCACTTTCCTTACTAGCCTTTAGCACGTCCTTGATACCTATTTTTGCCTTCTTAATATCACCCACCTCGGATCGGAAACCATGAGAAATAGGCGCTTTTGAGAAGATCAGATCGTCTTCACCCTGATCAGAATCACTTTCGTAGTGCATGTAAAATTGTTTCTTGACTTCACCATGATCACTGAAGGGGTAGTCAACAGATGTCTTGTCTTCAGAGCTTTCGTTAACGAATATATCAACATGCTCATCCTGTAATAACTGTTTTTCTGTCGAATGCTCAGAGGAAGTAGCATCCATTAGCTTCGTTGACGAGGCATACTCGTAAGAGGCCCTTCGTTGATCTATAATCGCAAGTATTGCAAAGATGAATGCTACTAGAGCACAAATGCATCCTACACAAGCAAACCAGAAGCACATATTTAAATTTGCGAAACTGAATATCAACTTTGCACTTGTCGTAATTGTGTGTGTGTGGTCTTCTGTTCCGAACACGGCTATGCTTGCTATCGAAAGTACGCCTGAAATTGAAGAAATAATTATTCTATGACATGAAGATAAATGCATAAAAGTATAAATGGCCTCAAATCCAGTGTAAGAAACGAACAGTGGGGCACGTTTTGTTTACATTGTTTTAAAACTCCTGTTTTAAATTCTCACCTTAAGGACAGTGTTTGCTTTCATTTTGTGTCAATGCAATGGCACAGTTGACGCGTTTCAGATAAGGCAACACTTGTGCATTATAGGACAATTATAAACCACACAATGCCCAAGGACCAAACGTCGTTAAAATAAAAAAGCTAGTCGAGAATGTCTTGAAAGCTTAATGTTCTGAAAACTGAAAACAACGTACACAAGAAGTATTTTTCTATGCTTACCAGCTCCTATATCCGAAATGGTAGAAATGTAGAGACATGCAAGATGCCATCGGAATTTTGTGAAGTATAGTGATGTGTTCATAACAGAGCCCGCAAGAAGTATGATGGCTAGAATCATCGTGCACGCGGCTGCCTGCTCGCCATCTGGAACGAAAATAAGAACATATACGTTTATGATCATAAAATAAATTAATAGTGGTTGTATGAACGTATATTCTTACGCGCTAATTGTATAGGTTTTCAAGGGGTCAGTATAGTCTTACAAGCGAACGTATATTCTTACGTGCTAATTGTATAGGTTTTAAAGGGGGTCAGTATAGTCTTACAAGCAAAAACGAGAGTGAATATTAATACAAAACGCGTGTAATTTGAATACTTTATAGGCACCCATGCTGTCATAACTTTGAAACTGCGCGGCAATATGATTCGTTAGTTATACAACCAATCTACTGCGCTGTTGGCATTGACCATACTTTTGTTTACATTAATGAATGGGCCTTCGTTAAAAAATAGCAGTTTTATAAGCTTATTGATGTGGTATAAAGACATCCGAATAAATAACAACCTCAAATTACAAACGCGTGTTTGTGCCTGGAGCACGTGACTGATACAGCTGATGAATGCCACGCAATAATCCACGAAGACAGTTAATGTAGCGGTTAATTATCTCAGACAATGATCTGTTTATAAAGAAATCGATAACCGAGACGATGAATTTACTTTGTACAAAACATGAACAATGATAAACATGAATACGCTGACATTGGTTCGAAAACCGTAAATACACTGATTTCAGTGACGGTTGTTTTGGTCGCACAAGAAATACCATTATGCCTAATTGCATACCATTCGCGTGACAATAACAAGGTTGGGTGCGATTTGAACAATTCGAACATGTATTTATTTAAGGCTAGTTTGAAAAATGAACACTACTGAATTGTATTTTTTGAAAATATATTGTTATAGTCTAAGTTAAACTTCAAGTTTTATTTGCTTAACTGAAAGATACTTAAGAAGCTTTTATCAGGCCCATCATGCCACCGTATTTGATGAATGTTTAACACAATGCACGTTCTATGCCGAATACTTATTCAGAAATTAGTTTCCTTTATAGCATTTACTGTTGACAAATTAGGTTGACAATGATTTAACACTGCTTATGAATGAAACAAATAATACTAGAACCGTGTATCTAATTGAAAACAATGTATAACATGGAAGAATAGCACTGATGATAGAAAATATGTTTGAACGGACTGCTGGTTATTGCGTTAAACGCTATTCAATACCTATTTACTTATAAAGCGCTTGCAATTCCAAACCAAGTTAAGATTTCTGTTTATTTTATTTAAATAAACTAAATCTTTAGATATCAAAATTGGATAAGAAAACAAAAGAAGTATGTAAAAATGTCGCTCAATAATTTTTGTTAAATTTTATAATATAATTGGTTTTACTTTTGCATCATGCCCTGTATTGAAAACGAGGTCTTGTTATTTTATACAAAAAAGTACACATTTATGGAACACATGTATCATGATGTTGCGTAAAGAATTGTTTCAAAATGAGTTTCAATATATAGCGCAATTAGAACGAATGTATGAGAATATATAATTTTAAACGAACGCATTTACCAGTCGAGGTCTGCACTGTGGAGCACATGTCCGTGTGTATACTTGTAGACGTGATTTTACTGCAGTAAATCCAGAAGCCATAGTAAAACTTCACATTGACGTCATTAGTGGTTCCGACGTCAGCGGCGTCAAAGGATTCATCATAGAGAATCCAGTATGGCAACGAAAACGATAATATCAAAAAGATGAGCCCAAAAGCTGATACAATCAGCTCACACAAGGATAGTGACTTCGCTTTTGTCTGGGTTGTCATCTTTCAGATCACGCTACAAACTATAAAGCTGATGTCATTAAATCAACTTTACTTAATTTAACATAAATATGTCAAAGACCTTCTTAGGATATGAACATTGTCTCTGTGCACGCCGTTTCTGTATCTCTTTATTGTCTTCAATATGTCTTGGTGTCTTATTAGCCTATTGGTTACGACGAAATGAGGTTCTTGTTTAATCCGGAAAATATTTTCTTCGCGCTAGATCCGAAATGGTTAACGAAAGTTGTCAAGTGACATTTTATTTACAACCATCTCCATTTCATTGCCACTTCGCAAGAAACGTTACGCCATATAACTGATTTCCACCATCACAATTAATCGCAGCTACTTCAGTGTCTACTACCGTTAATTGCGCGCGACGTTAATCTCGACTTAAGTAATAGTGATTGTAGAAACGCGGTACCATTAACAATTTATCGATTGCTTTAGGTAAATAATTGGTATTTTTGTTCAAATAGTGTTAAATCAATACAGGAGCGATGTTTTGTTTATAATGTTCCTTTGGTTATTTTAATTACTGAAACAAGCTACATTCCTCACGTTAAAGTACCGGCAACTGCGATATTGAATGCCGATTTTACTACTCAGTGTTTATTTCGATAACTCCGACCATTTGAGAGACCGATAACTTATTGGTAATTTTCAAACACTGCACGAGCATAACAATTTGGCCAACTTATTGGTTATCTTAAGTAACTTTGCACGTGCATAACACTTGGGCTTAACGCGTTTCTTTAACTTTAAAATAGCAAAGCGTTTTCAGCCACAAATGGCATTTACATTGATGAGATTTATTCCGAATTTCACAATAAAGACATGTTTTGCAATGGTCATAAACATGTGGAAATGACACAGACGAATACTTATGTTTGTCCAGGCATAGAAGATTCTCCAATACAAAATAATTGTTACGGTTAAATTAATCGAGCAAAACGGAAAAGACATTCATACAGTGTAATTCAATATTGATCTACGAACACTGAATTTCCTATTCCAATTACTACTAGTACTACTACGACAACTGCTACTACTACTACTACTGCTACTACTACCACTACCACTACTACTACTACTACTACTACTACTACTACTACTACTACTACTACTACTACTACTACTACTACTAGTAGTACTACTACTACTACTACTACTACTACTACTACTACTACTACTTCTACTACTTCTACTTCTACTACTATTGCTAATTCTACTACTACTTCTACTGCTACTACTACTACTACTTCTACTACTACTACTACTACTACTACTACTACTACTACTACTACTACTACTACTACTACTACTACTACTACTACTATAACTACTACTACTACTACACCAATAACTACTACTACTACTACTACCACGACGACTCTACGACTACTACTACTATTACTACTACTACAATTTCTGATACTACTACTACTACTACTACTACTACTACTGCTTCTACTACTACTACCACAACAACAACTACTACTACTACAACTACTACTTCTACTACTACTACTACTACTATTGTTACGAAACTACTACTTCTAGTGCAAATATTACTTAAACATTGTTCTTTAGTCTTCTCTCGATGTAAATTATGCATATGCAATTAAAATGTGCCAAACTAAAATTCCACAATGACAATACAGTCTTAATTTGTGAGAAAAATATTCATAAAACATAATAAGTTCACATTATAACCTTGCGAATACCAGATTGCATTCAGTCGGAAAATAATTATATTTGACAAGTTTTATGTTCAAAGAAGGAAAAAAAAAGTATTCAATAACAATAACATTGTTGACAAATATAATTGATGGAAAAGTTGAAAAGATTGCAAAGATAAAGCACATAATTGAAAATGAACACCCGTTTAAAATGCCGTTTTTCTTTTCAAATAGCTGTCGCTTTTTAAGCATTGTTGTAAAATGTATTTAGTCTGTGAAAAATTGAAATGCAAATAACTCATTGGAGAACGATTACATGCCAGGACTGTACTGAAAAGATATGTTACGCTAATTTTGAAAATCCTTTGCAGTACGTTAAACTTTCTGACGTATTTTCGAGCAAAAGGTTGTCTATGGGTGACCTCGAGGCGCAATTTCCCCATTCTGAAATGTTACTGAAAAGAAAATGAATCTGAATCGTTTTTATAACATTACTTCTCCAAAGTTCCAGATTAGCGCTTACAAATAATTGAATTAATATCGAGTTGATAAAAACAACGATCTTGTTTATGTGACATAAAATAATTCTGAATGACTTTCTTAAACTTTATGTGTGTTACATAAGGAAATTCATCGAGTTTCAAAGTAAATGTCTGAAAGAATTCACAAAACCATCAAAGGGAGGCTAATCAGACATACTATGCTCAAATCATTGAACACAGTGAATGCCCAAGTAAAATGAAAGTCCAATGGTCATTAGGTAATCGATGACGTTATTGTATACCTAGTTTTTGTGCATTGTACAGAAGGTATTTTATTTATTTCTTTCATGGTGATTCAGAGATTTTGGTCCAATTATGTCTGTTTGCATACATTGATCTCGAAATTCACGATGTATACGACTTAAATTGTTTTGTCTGCTATATCCGTCGCACGTGGTAAAATTATTAACAATTAATTGTTTTTTATATGTGTCACAGTGATACTAGTAAATTATTGGTTTACTACATTTTATATATTTTACGTGTAGCAGATCAAATAGTGTTAATTTGGTTCACCAAACCGCATTTCATGTGTGCGTTCCCGGGTAAACGGTTCAATGACTGACCCAATCGGATTTTATATAACTGAAGAGAAAATGTAAGTGTAAGTATGATTGGTTTTTAATTGCGCACCCGCTCATAATTTCATATAAAATCTACCGGTTTTTCTTGGGCCGGATGGACGTAATTTTTAGCTTTTAGTTGTTCGCAGAACAACTATATGTATCGCTACTAAAATCCGAAGGTAAGATTCACTATGATTTTAACTCAGGTATTATTACGCGACAGTAAGAAGTGCTGTCTGAATATCATGAACGTTTCCCAAATGCATCCATCGTTTTGATGAGGAATGTGATTAGAAAGTAATATGTTTAACACAAACTCAAAACGTCAGGTAATTCACAGCTTTCAGTGTAGGATCAAATTGTGTGACTAAAAATCGCGGAAGAAAGTAGTCCACTATGCAGCGTTCGAATTCATTGATAAATCGTTTAATTGGGTCACGAGCCAAGTAGCATCGTGGACATAGTATAATCCTAACGTATTCATCTCGCTTTTGTCAATGCAAGTTAAGGTGTTTATGCGTGGTGTTTAACTATGTATAAGTTTTCATTTTACCCTGAATTATTCCATTACTTTTATTATTAACTTTGTCGTAATAATAATAAAGAACGAAATAGAATTCACAGTTTATCGGTAATTACGCACTACTGGTACTAGCAATAGCGGTCGGTTACACTCCAGTAAGCTTATCAGAAATCTACGATCGATTTGGGAACAGACTCAATGGCTGAGTGATTAACGCGTTAGGCTCTCACTGCGGCGGTTGGGGTTCGATCCACAAGAAAAGCAGAATTTGTTTTCATTTTTATTTATTTTCTTTGTGTTTCACGGAATATAAGCGTTTGCTACTCTAGATGCTGTATTAATTGAACAAGAAGACTTTTTAAAAATACAATATTCTGTAAGTAACTTCCTTCAAGCATTTTAAAACAGTTCCAAACATTATCGCACAACACCTTTGCTAACACGGTTGAAAAGCTTGTAACACTGTCGGTGCATTAATAATAATGTAAAATATTTTTTTAATTTAGCATATAATTTGTTTTTAAGGTTTAAATTAAGTTTTGCTTAACGCCATGGTTATTTCTCTTCGACAAATTAATCTACAGTTTTCCCCGGAGATTGCCTGGTAATAAAACTCATAACCATTATTGTTCACTATATACCCGGTAGGTACATTCGGAGAATGTGTTGGTAATTAAAATTTAATGGCCAAATGTCGGAATGCCATTAAGAGTAAGATCATTATGTGTGTACCCCACATAAAGACCATGATATTGTACACCGGACACAGAATATGGCTCATAAGGTTTCTTGCCCGACAATATTTTTCATTTTAAATTGAAAGTTGTTTTGACAGGCCTTATGTAATAATTCTTTCATAGTATTGTTAGCTGCTGTATGTGGCTGTCTAGTGTTCACACCTGTTAACGTTTTTAGCAGTGGCGTACGTTTTACAATCGACCTCAATTCATCAGCTGCACATTTGACAACAGATACCATTTCATTTTAATCGGCATTATTGAGAGACAAATACTAGCCTAACTACTCAATGGCGATATATATTTTAAAATCTGATTTTATTACGTGGCAATATCTATTTTGACGACGCATTTTGAAGATTATAAATCACTAAGCAATGTCTCTGTACAAGTTATATTTATAATGTTGACACAAATATTATAGTAAAACAAAATGTAAGATTCAACTATTTGAGGTTTTAGGAATATTTTAGTTTAATGTTTGAGTGTGTGTTTTGTTTGTGAAAGAACATATTATCATGCATAACACGTCGTGTTTGCTGGTTCTGGCTTCTTAACCAGAATTTAAATTCAGTGATTTTCATTTTATTCACATAAGAACACTGAACGAGCTATTAGTGCAACCAAAATATTTATAAGATTATAATCACTGTATTTAAGGTAACATATGATAAGACATACGTCTCTAATTGCCCAGATTGTCCATGATAACGCATCGGGGTTTTCATTTGAGTTATTATATTGGTCATTTAGGTGACTTCATACACTTTTATTTTAATAACTGGTTCTAATATACAATTTTAATATTATTGTATTTTCAATATATTTGCAAAACATTCTACAAAACACACCATAGCGGGTCTTAAGTGCCTATTGTACTAAGTTATTTGGACAAGTCGATAAGATCCATCGGATGCTTTGATATTGAACAGTGCACTAACATTTTCAATAACTACTAGTACAATCGAATGTTATAACAGTCATTGAATTTTATTCTTGATTTCTGATGTTCAAAACTGTAGACAGATTTTCGTTTAGACACGATCTCAATAAACCGTTTGAATGTGTTCTGTTTAATTTATACTTGTGTTGCTAATAACATTTGAATATAGTGTGTTGTGCCCAATGTTACGCAACAGCGAACAACTGAAGTGCCTTCAGCGCTTTGATTTACTACGCCATTGGAATTTATACAATTTACAATTGTAATGCTATACATATGAAATAAACTGGATGTTATGTGTAGTAGGTAAAGTTGATAGCCAACAAATCATGCTATGAGTATGAAGTAAAACTAGATACCATATGTGTTGATGACTGATCAGTTGCATTATTAAGTTGCCCAATTTCAAATTATTATAATTTACTATGTTTGCAAAATCGATTTTAGAGCATAATAAAAAATTGCAAAATAGAGAACCTACACACGGAACAATAGCGTGTTTGTTACCTTGATTTTTGTTTGATTTTGTTACCTTGCTTTCGAAAGTTTGGCATATTACATGTATGTTCCACTCCACAGAAGTTATATGACGGGTCTCGCAGACTCACCTTATATCGATTTAGATATTATAAAACAACAACGTTTTTTTTTTCATTCATTCTTTCTCATATATTCTGCATTAATACAAGCTTCTACTACAGCATGTGAAAATTACATAGCGATAATAACATCAACAATATACTTATGTACATAATGTACATAAGGTACATTTACATATTATTATTATCGTTACATGTAAATTTCTTAAATAATACCTGTAGTTTATGGATACAATAAAGTTTTAGGCATGTTAGAATACAACAACAAATAAGGGAATACAACAATACAAATAATAAATGAATACATTTCATGACATTAACGATTCCACAAATAATGTCGACATAGATAAACTTTATAAATTAAAGAAACAAAAGTGAAGCGTGACTATCAGAAGAGCGTCAGGACTTAGCAGTTTGATTTGATGTATGTGAAACTTACACAGTGTAACGGTCTGTATTTTACAAGACAAGTCTCTGTATAATAACATAAAATAAAATAATTTTCAATTGCAATTCTTGATTTCAATAATTTTTTTGAATGTTTGTATGTTGATGTTTATACTTACTGTTATATTATATACTTACAGTGATATTGTATATATACAAATAAAACTTATCGACATAGATAAACAACAACAATAAAACAACAACAACAAACAAACCTAAAATAAAAAGTGTAACAATTAAGCATTCATTCAAACATACGCTAAAATAAAACTATCCGCAAGATGCACGTGCAATAACTTAATAAACTATAAATTACAATATTCACATAATATAGTATGCTGGAGACATTCCATCGTCAATGGTTCGGGGATACATCACGCATATACGATGGATGAAGCAATTCGGAAATCATTAAATGCAAAGGATTAACTGTATACGGTGCAACGCATTTACACATTAACACCTCTAACGACAGCGAACAAGCCTCAATAAAATCGCTCATTTCTCTCTAATCTTACAGGAGCAGCAAAATGAAAAATACAAATAAAGCGTGACAAAAATCGATATTACATTCATGCTTATACTAATGATCATCAATAGTTCTAGGTACTTTTTGTGTGCCTTCTTCATAATGTCATTCTACTTCGAAATAGAAAACCTTACTTATCATTCCACCATATTTTAGGTATTGTCAACTTCCATTAATCTTTATTTGTAATTTTGCTCCCAAAAGCACGTGCAAAACAAAACTATCTAGATTCATTCACATTTCAAGCTCCACAACACATAGCGAGAACCGAGATACAAGTACATATAGGTGCATGACTGAAATGTGTTAACCTGCACAGTAATTATGCTTTATTCCATTTAATGTTGCCATTTTTCAGACTCATTTTTTAATAAATCTGTGTGTGTTATTCTTTACATTTAAATACACCTATATACATACGAAAATTTATAGTTAATCACAACATTTGTGCGTTTTGACAAAACAAGCGTACACCTTTGTTTAGAAACGTATAATAGTCAAATATTCGTATATCTACACCACCATCAGCATTCACATATAATTGAATAATACGCAAACAATAATTGTCAATACAAATCAATAATAATAATAAAATCAAAAAGACACGTGCTTAAAAAATAAAATGACGATACAAGCCTCAATACAATATTTGTATCATCTTAACACACATTTTAATACTTAGAAGTCTTATTACATTTTACAATATCCGTGTGTATGTCAACATCAAATGTCATCAAATGTCACGTAAAGTAAGAACATTTAAACAGGTCACATCATAATTGAACACAAACAGCCGTCTCTTCAAGTACAGGTCTATGGACACAAATAACAACAACAATAATAAAGATTACATGATTAAAAAGATATACAACATATATACGCCATCATTTTAAGCGTATAGTAATGCATCTTTCTACACCCACGTCGTCATATCCAAAATCTGTTCGAACGCTGTGATCTACATAAAATAAACATTAATCAAACCCTCGCAGTTAGAGCAACTCATAAGTACTTATCAATAACGAAAGGTGACTGATGAACATTTACAAACCATGCTTATCAAACCAGATGCGGATTCAAATGACGCAATACGAAACATACGTACGAATATTTTCAAGACACATTATTCATTCAAATCAATATGCATATGATCACATGTTTAATTCTTTCGTCAACAATTAGGCTATTGGACTATACCATTTCAGACCTACTACTGCACAAATAGGGGGATACAAAACATAAGTATGACTAAACAGTGTTTTCAAAATAATACCTCATTCAGCAATCAGATTTCATAGTAGAATCAACATATTCCCATTGCTACTGTATAATCTGCTCGATCCGATAAAATGTTCGAGATTAAAAAAACAAACCTCTACACATAGACGAAATGTTTTTCCTAAATAATACAAAAACATGATATACGTCGCACGAAATATGCACACTATGCAATTTATAGTGACAGCAAACAAATGTAAATAAAACAAAAACAATCACGCCGCACGATTTAAATAGACATACAAAAAACGACACATGTACATAAAACAAGCGTGACTAAACTAATTCATTATTAAATATATGAACATAAGCTCACACAATGACATATGTGTATAATATTTACATAATGACATTAGGTCGATTTTATAATCAACCTCAATTAAATGATTATTAGTTAAGCATAAATGATATAATTCGTATTGTCTATGCAAAATATACATTATAGACTGACAGCAAACACATGACAATCAACGTCGCTTGATTTAAATCGACGCAAAAAGCAAAATTTGAAAACCTTTATCTGTAATATTTTATATATGACCACGCTCATAGCTTTTCGTGTAACAAATTGCATTAACGAACGAAAGCAACAACAAAACAATTCTGGAATCATTCAAGAAAAGAAGTGGCTAAGAAACATATTTTTCTATAAGAAACAAGATACATTATGGGATCATTTAACAAAAGAAGTGGCTAAGCTATGTGTATTGCTAAAAGCTGTTGACAAGTTTTTTTCAAAGTGATTTTTGTTTCGTACTTTGTCATTATGGTACATATGCTTGATACTGATAGGCGGATACCATTCAATACACATAAATATTTATATACAAGTATGCACACTTACAATGATTGTACGCGAACACATTTTACAATATATATAGGCAACAAAATAAGTATTGATATATTATTTAAATCGTCATGTACACAATCTGCGGCTTCACACAAAAAAACAAAAACAAATACTGCTTCTTCAGAAATAGCTTATTTACAAAACCGGCGACTTGTTAAGAAACAAGTTAATACATATGAAAATAGCTAATACACATATTTATAAAGAATACGCAATCAGAATAACTTAACCATAAAATCTGGATCTTCCGAATAAACTATTTACAAAATATTCCACTTCCACTTCTGAATAACAAATTTACAAAATGTGAAACTAACGAAAAACATATTTAAACAATGCAACTTGCAAATAACCTTAACTTAAAATCCGACTTCATAATAAGAGCAAACTATTTACAAAATATGTGATCTCTGAATAACATTTTCAAAACAAATGCGACGTTGGATTATCATATTAACAAAACTGGCGACTTCCGACTAAATGTTGGTTTACAAACTCCGAGACTTTCGATTAGCTCAATCAAACTATTTTTGTTTCTACCCCAAACAAAAAGAAGTTACTTCAATATAACCAAACCACAAACAACAACAAACGCACAAACTTTACTTCCAAAAGGCAACTTTCATATCAATACAAACCATATAAATCACACTACAAACATATAATATGCATTTATAATGAAATAAAATCATACATAGTGAAGCAGACATTTGCTATAAAATAAATTGACGATATAAGCATCGATGCAATACTTGAATCCTCATATCCTGCAAGTGCTTCATTTATATCGTCGTATTACAACTGTATCAATGTCAACTGCAAATGTCATTTTATGCATAAAAGTAAGTTGATACAAGAATCGGTGACAGAAGAGCACTATTGACACAAAGAAGCAACACATGCTTTTTAATAGGTGAATACAGATATGCATCGCCAATTTCTTCTACATGTATGTCTTTATAGTAACAAGATTAAGGCACACGATGACAACAAATATGTAACATTTAATAAGCCTATTTAATACATGCAACTTGCAAATAACCTTTGCAAAATATCCGACTTCGTGATAGGAATATACTATTTACAAAATAAGCCATTTCATAATAACATTTTCACAAAAATGCGACGTTGGTACAACATATATACAAAACTGACGACAGCCGAATAAAAGTTGTATTACAAACTCTGAGATTTCCGATTAGCACAATCAAACAATTTTTTATACCACAATAAAAAAGCAGTTACTTAAATATAACCAAACCACAAAACAACAACAAACGCACATACTTTACTTCCAACAGGCAAATTTTATATCAATACAAAACCATTAAAATGACACTACAAACACATAGTTTACGTGTATAATGAAATAAAAAAATACAGAGTGAAGCAGAAATTTGATTTAAAATGAATTGCCGATTTAAGCATCAATGTAATACTTGAATCCTCATACATGTATCGTATCAGTGCTACAATTATATCGTTGTGTCACACCTGTATGAGTGTCAACAGAAACGTCATTTAAAGCACAACATAAACTTATATATGAATCGGTGACAGAAGAGGACTATTGAAACAAAGAAACAACACATGTTTAGGTAAATACAGATATGCATCGCCAATTTCCCTTACATTTACGACGTTATAATAAATTGATTCATGCACACGATGACAAATAATACGTAACATTTAATACACCTAATGTAGTAAGAGTAATTCATATAACAAAGTACATTTATTTAAGTGCAAGTGATCGAATTAAAACAGATAAAATCAAAATGACGACGCACTTAATACATTTCATTGCATATATGGTTAATTATACATTCCAGTTGAAAGATCAACTATACAGCCAGTGTCATAGCAAAACGAACGGTGACACTAAACGTCTGCGACATAAACACATAAACACATACAGTACACTTTACAAGAGAAGTTACATTTTTCGTTTGCAAAGATCGCCATAGAAACATTGGTTTACATATTATGTCAACTATTTGACCTTGCCAAACCTACTGTTGCACATTTCATATATATTCATATATAATTCAAGCATCCATGCACATTCAGTTGTATATATATAATTATCTGCAAAACATATTAATCAAATAAATGATCGTCAATTTTATGTTACAAATAATATTAACATTCCAATAACATCATCAATCAGTCTATCAATAATTAAACACGACCCGACAAGTTCATTTATAAAGCGCACACACAGCAAAAAAGCAAACAATGTCATAAGAGGCGACAACTATTAATATAAAAATGTACGCACTATAACAATTGCAATGAAATTCAGTATTTTTGTCAGATTACATTTGTCTTTCTGGTGTCAACCATTGTAGGTCAGTTACGACGCCTACTTCCGATCTTCCTCAAAACCGTCTCATATGCCAGAACCCAGGCTTTGGCACTGTGTTCATACAACAACCCCTCTGGACTGCCATTCAAAATGACCGGATCAAGCATTGGCGTGTCGCTTAGTTCAATGTACTGTCTCAGGCTTTCAAATAAACTGTAAAAGGAAAACATATTTTATCATTCGAATTTCGCCGATAATGCATGTAAGGAATATGTAGGAAAATTATTGTCTTTCGATCTGATTAACCAAGTCACACCTTCTCGCCTATAGTCTGTAAATTTCAGCGATTTTACAAAACTAAAGTCATTAGTTTCTATAGTCAATATCGTAAATGCCAACTATCATACAAAACTGATTTTGTTTCCTCATTGCTATAAAATGAAATGGTCATACGCAACTTTCATTTTGTGTTTAGCTTTCCAAAAACCAATACGTACCTGTAATTCTTAGTGTCTACAAAGTCATCGTCATCCGGGTTCTCATGAACTGCCACTTTGAGAAGTAGAAATTCGTGAAGCAGCTCCACTAGATTTGATAACTTGTCAATGCTTAGTTGTTTCATGTACTCTTCAAAGCTTGATTTCACGCCTTCTGGGAGGTCTTGGTAGAAGTTATTTGGCAATGTTTCTAAAACCGCCTGAATAAGTGCGTTGTTTTAAATAAAAATGTTAGTGAGTTTTTAAAAGATATGTTTCAATCACGAAAGAGAACGTTAATAGTATGTTTACGCCGTCAAACAGGACGGACGTACTGTAGCGCCAAGACGCTTTATCAAATAATGTCCATATGATTTCCTAACAATTTCCACAGACACCTGCACTGTTTTAGGCTCTTCGTGGATGTATCTATGTAGATATACACCATATGCAGATATGAATTAACATACTATTGTTTTAAACGGAATAAAAAAAAACAACAACTCAGTATTTCTATTGAAGGGACTATTATAATACTTGCATCTGTACATAATGGTTATACTATTAAAAAATCAACGTCGGGTTTTGGAGGCAATACTGCCTATGCTATGTTTTATAAACATACCTCAGTGGCGTGTCGATAATCAACTAGAAGTCGGGACTTGTGAAATGACAACAACAACCACAAGGATCTGGCATGTCGAAGGTCGCAAGATTGCCGGGCCTGAGGAATATATAACGATAGGGTAAGGCCAATACAATACAATAATTTCAATTAACATATAAATTAAATTTCATTATTTTAGACTGGTTAAGGGCTAAAATAAACGACTCGAGAGAATGATTTGTAGGCGCAAACAAACATTACAAGCAAATATAACAAAACAATAAAAAAAGTGTATATTTACCTTTTGACTCAAAAGTGCTTTGTCCATGCGTAGCGTTTCCACCATGAACTTGTAAAGAGGCATAGCTGGATCGCCACCAGTCGTCTTTAGGAAGCTTATAGCAATATCCAGGTTGTCCAGCGATGCACACACGTCGGGCAACACTCGCAGCTCTTCACAGATCTGATTTCTGACAGCTGCGTTCATTTGTTCCTAGGAATCACATTCAACAGAAATATACGATAACATACGATAAAACGTACTAAACTTTTCTGACGACATTTTTCAGCATAGAGTAAAAATTGTATTATACTTCTGCATATGTATGCATATCGTTGTAAGGATATTTAACTTTGTATAAGTATTTAAAGTTTAGATCGAATTACCAAAGAAATCATTTGTGATAAAACACAGTTACATATATTCTTAGAAATAGAATTTATGCAAATGCATTCGTTCCGTTATTTACAAGCTTACCTGTGGAATATTGTCCTGAAGTTTCTTGAAAACAGAGACGTTTGTCACTTCCGTTCTGTACACCATCAAGTCGATCTAAAATGTGTAAGAAAATTAAAATACATTCCGATAATGTAGTTTCAAGCGTCTGAGACAGCACAACCAAGAAAGATAAAAACATCACAGAACATGTTAAACAATATAAAGTTCTAATTATTCGTAACCGTTGAAATACTCGTTTCCAATATGCATGAATTATCTTTAGTAGTATGTGTATGATCAATTGCACCAAGACGTCAGTTAATTCTTCATAAACATATCAGGTTCAAGGAAAATACCTCCAAATATTGGTGGATCTCTATCCTTGACTTGGAGTAGAGAAGCCTGTCCATAAGCTGCCTCTCCATGCCAGCAAAGTCGTACTCTATCTTGGTTCCTACGCCCATCTCGAAGGAGAAGTGACAGTTTGCCAACACCAGTGGCATGAGGTCGTGTTCGTGGTCATAGCTGATCAGATGTGCTGAGGTCACGGCCATTGGTATGACGGAAGAAGGTGCATCTTGTCTTTAGAAAAATAATACACGATGCCATAATGTACTTTTGTTCTGCCTGTTTACGCATACGATTACTCCACTAGTTTGCTTAAGTAAGTACTAGAGCGTTAATACGTCTGTTTAAAAATAACACATTTAGAAACGTCATACCATGATGTGTTTGTATTTGCTGTTAATTCATTTCAATAGATACCTCATATTTATAGCAGATAACACGAAAATCCCCAAACCCTCCGAATATAACATATGATGATATGGTATCGCATTTTACAACATTATTTGATACACAACAAGAACCTGAATCTGACATAAATGAATTTGGGCAACTCAAAATAACATTATTATTAATGAAGATCTTGACAAAGAGGTAACGGAAACATGATCTAAAAAGTGCGCTCAAAAAAAACTCGAAATGCCCTGGATCTGATCGTTTAATTGCTGAAGATTTTAAAGCAACATGTGATATAATTTCTCCATTTTTAATAGAATTGTATTACACCAAATGTTTAAGGAAATATATTTTTCACAAGATTGGACTGAGGGCTTACTTATCCCTATTTTCAAAGCAGGTAGCCATGAAACCAAAAACTTTCGAGGAATTACTCTTAATAATATACTTTCAAAAATATATTCAAAATTACATGTAAATCGGATAACAAAATGAACTATTAAACATAAAAAATTAATTGACAATCAATTTGGGTTCCACAAAAATAAATATACAATAGACTGTATTTTTAAACTGCATGCCAACATATAACAAAATATGAAATCAAATTCAAATAATTCATTCATAGGTGTCAAAAAAGGAGATTTATTATGCAGTTTATTATGTTTATTTTAAAAAAATGACAATTTACAAAATATAAATAACAATAAAGATGGGCTTTTTAAACTTAATGAGCTACAACTATTTTTTACTTGCATTTGCCTATGATGATGTGATCTTTTCACACGACCCGAATACACTACAATCTATTTTAAAACACGTAGAACATTATTGCAACACGTTTTAACTTAAACTGAATGTAAGCAGAATTAAAATCGTGATATTTGAAAATGGTCGCCCTACGAACGAAGATTTCTTTTCATATCATTCGAAAATCGAGATCGTTCAATCATTTAAATACCTCGGAGTACATTTTATTAAAAATGGTAATTGGAAGCGAACGGAAGAACGGGTTGCGCAACAGGCGTCATTCGCGCTTCATAATTTATTTACTACCAAGTTGAATTGCCGGTTTTAATACAAATGTATTTGTTTGATATTCCAGTGGCATCCACACTTACACTGTAATTACGGCGCGGAAATATGGGGAGCACACTAAGCACCGGCTGTAGAGATAATTCACACACAATTTTGTCGAAAAGTGTTATGTGTAAAAACATAAACTAATCGCGAAATGGTATATGGGGAATTAGACAAAACATCTATGTACATTCAAAGAAAAATTATCATGATAAAATATTGGAAAAAAAAAATTAAATCTCGACAAAAACAGTATCCTATTGAAAACTTATAACATGCTAAGGAACGATGCAAAACAAGAAATTTCATATAACGGTAACAATTGGGCTTACCAAATTAAAAATATATTAAATGGAATATGACTAATGATAGTTTGGGTAAGTCAGTTAAATAGACATGTAGAGTTCTTACCAATTAAACACAGAGTACTTTACATACATAAGAAAACATGGTATGCACAATTAAATAACTCGCCACGTCTTGAAACTTAGTGTTTATTTAAACACCCGTTAAATTTAGAAAAATATATAGAAATTATCAAGGTTAAAACATTTAAGATAGCCTTGGTAAAATTTGAAACATCTGCTCATAATATAGCCATAGAAACAGGTAGATATACAGATTTACGTAGAAATACTAGATTTTGTACCAATTGCCACTTTAATTTGATAGAAAATGAATATCACGTTTTACTTATATGTCCAAACTATTCCAATTTGAGAAAACACTATTTAAAACGTTATTATTTTACATGGCCTACATAGCCAAAAATTATAAATCTTATGACATCAACATCAGTAGCTGTTATTAATTGATTAAGCAAATTTATTTACCATGCAAAAAAATTGAGAAATTAATACACATTATATTTTTCTATGCTGTTCTGTTAACCCATACCGTCATGTTGTACTAATTATGTATTATCTGCTATAAACATGTATATGTTTAATGTAATCAACTTGAATGAATGAATTTAGATGACTACATTATTATTTATACCTCCCAGTTTCGTGAACGTAGAAGTCTAACAACTCATTCTGTTTTCTAAAGAGTAAGTCAAGCATGGCATAGGAACACAGTCCAGGGCCGTTCGCGGCCGGTAAAAGGACAGCGAGGGGTGTATTGTCTGTGATGCGTGCGTTACTAAATTCCTCTGGAACAGTCACCCGTCCAAACTTCGTAGGACAACCTTGACAAAGTATTTTATAGAAATAAAATAATAATAAACCAATGAAATGCTATTTCTATTCTCCTTTGCAATATTAATATCAATCTTTTACTTGTACCTGAATCATATCACTAAATAACTATTAATATAATTTACAAAAAAGAAAAGAAAATTACCTTGTGACAGAGACATTCTTGTTATTTCCCATGCTTTGGAAAAGTCATCTAACCATCTCTCAGTTTCGTGTCCGGCAAGGAGTTCTGCAATGATATTGAAGATCTGCTATAAAACTATCACATATTTCCGCGAATGGCATTCATTAACAAATTAAACTGAATGATTTATCAAATAAGTTTACTTTGATGTCAGCTGATAAACGCTTTATCTGGTTTAAAAAACGCGTTGTGATAATGCTGGTTAATCAGTTACCAACGTAAGGAATAAGAAATTCGTCCTCTAACACTACCCATTGCATAGCTTGATCGCAGCGAAGGATACATGAGAAAAGGGTGAAAACTATTGATGGCTTCAACTACATGTATTGCTATGATTTTAAGACAACGTACCTTTCTTCAGATCCTTAACTTTTAGCATAGAAGCTTCGGCTCTGTCCAGTTTCTTTTGGAATTTCTGTAGAAGTGCTCGCAGTAGAAGCATGATATTTGGAAGATATCGTAGTGCTTGGAGTATGTAATCCTATGGATAAAAGGACATTTGTTAATACAAACATGATCTAATTGGTAGCTTTGTGTATATGGAATACATTTTCTGAGTAAAAGCACTAGAGCATCCGGAGAACAAACATCAATTATTGCGAAAAGCGGAAACCATATCTCAGACATTTAGCATATTAATGTAATGTTTCATATAAAGGCAATGCACGTGCCAATACTGTCAATTTACTGTTCAAGTGGTGTTTTAAAATCTCACCAATCACGTGCATGCAACCACACATTACAAATTGATGTTTACAGTACGGAAAAATGTCTTTATTTTCCTAGTTATACCTCGACCAGAAAACGCTGCAGGATACGCGGTGGTGGTTTTAGTCCCTGAATTTTTGAATCCAATTCCTGACGCATATGGTCCACTGTAATTGGGATCCGAAATCTCCACATTCGAGGGACGTTCAAAAGATTGTTTGGGTCTTCCCTCTCCTGATTATTGTCCGTTTCGTATATCAAGCACATTAGCGGATCGGCTCCTTTGTTTATAAATTATATACATTGAACATATTTGTTCGAGGTATTTGTTTTATTCCCTCCATCACAGAAGAGCGTAACCATGAAAAAAAACGTATGCATCAACAGTATATTATTAAGAGATGTTACTATATTATACGCTTTCAAAGAACGTGTTGACATGATTTACATGTATCTAAAGGTTTTGACATATAAAACGTTGAATGTATATTTATGTTAAAGAAAACCGAGTTGTTGTTTGTAGGACCCCACAGCTATAAAAAGTATGTACAACTGTACCTAATCTCTGATCGGTTGCGATACGGTTGTTAAAACTGGTAAGCCAGTGGTCCACATTCTGAAAGAAAAGTTACCCAAGAGCCTCACCAAAGTTAAAAACAACGAACTACGAAACAATGTCTTAATATGGCTTGTGTAATTTCGAAACGATAACTGAATGTGAATTTTAATATATTTTATGTAATATAACATAATATTAAGTCAAGAAATCGGATTTAAAACATATATTTTAGTTCTTACCCCAAGTATTTCGCGTAATACAGTCGCAGAAAACTCATTTTCCCATGCTCTGCGATCTGCCTTTGAGGAAAGAAGAGTAATCCCTTGTGGAAGTGTTTTTCCTAAAATCCAATTTGCAGGTGTATGTTACGACTTATACCAACTTATTAAAAAGAAACAAGGTGAATGATTCTGTAAAATCAAACATGCTGTTAAATTCGTATTTACGTTATCTTTAGTCTTTCATTCTTTAATTATACCTCATAAATAAGTATCTGTATTAGATATTGACTGTGTGTATAGTCCACTCTGAGAATTCGGTCACACAGGTTTAGAAATTTGAAACAAATTGTATATTCGCATAACAAAGTCAGAAAACTATGGCTAGCACATATCTCTTGCATATATGCGTGTAATGCCTTTCAAAACTCATACATTTCTCGTGACTGACAGTAAACGATTTAGTTAGTTCTAAAAATGAAGGTTTTAAATACCAGACTGCAGCATCATGTTGTGTACAGCAGCATGCATAAGCAAGATGACATCGTCTGCACTGCGACCGAGCGCTCTCTGGAGACTGGAGATGTTTGCAATGATGTGGTCCAGCAAGAACTCCGACACTTGATTGGCTGGACAAACAGGTTGCATTATTGGCTGAATCTAAGCAAATAAAATCATGTAAGATGTAAATGCAAATCCTTGCATAATGTTGTAGCATATTAAAGATATATAATATAACAAGTGTTTGGCACAGGATGTAACTGCAGTCGCCTACCGGAGGCTAGTTGCAGGAAAGAGTTATAACAGACTGACAAACCAATCGACAAGTACAGAACAATACGCCGCCATTTCTTTGAAGGGGGAAGTTCAGATAAACATATTACTTTACATGTATTAATGATGGACAGTTATGATGAAGAAAAAAAGAGAAAAAATTACATAAAGTACATAATGAAACACACAATTTCATATTTATTACAGTTAGATCTATAGAACACAATTAAGGAATAATAAATACACCCATAGTATACTCGTAAAATACTCAGAAGTACACACTTGCTCCACAGGACCCAGGTACATTGCCATATGAAGCAATAGACGGACAGCAGTGCAGTACGCGGGGTTCAAATCCCTTTCTGGATGAGCAACATCGCCTTTACTTGCTCTGCCAAGGATATGACCTCTTTTGGTAGTATCGCCGCTAAAATAAATTTTAATAATTATTATTTATTTTTGTCTCACAATATTTGTTTTACCTCGATATTTGTACAATACAACTTCTTTCAACACAACAATCAAATCATCCATATCATCAATTTAATCGTTATTCATTCAAAGCGACAATATATACATACAAAGGAAACAAATATTGTATCAAAACACTAGACTGTACAGATGAGCTACCGTTTCATATAAACAAACGTAATTACATAACCTCAATTCCATGATTGTGTATATGTGTTTCAAAATCCTAACTGAACATGTTAAATAAAACACATTAGTATTTTAATTCAAGGCCGATACTCTCAATATACTTTTGTTATGGATGTATTATTTAAACTTTTCAAACAATCAAACAGATATATAGTTTTTCATCAGATTGAGACGTGTAGAGATATTTATAAAAATGATAATAAAACGGTATTTTGTTAATGTATCAATAATAAAATAAACAAAGCGAAACTCCATTTGCGACAGCAGGAGATAACTCTTATTAGCAGTCGGAGGTCCTTTATTTATGGCAAGTGACCAATTGCCAAAAAACAATACACAGGACATCACAAAAACACATAACAAACACAAAACACCCATGAATAAAACTGGGGTCACCGCCTTGGAACGGTCAATGCAAAGCAATGGGGGTTTAAACCGGTTTATGTGCGCACGAACCTCACACTTGGCCTAGAATTATTCACAAAACATGTCAGTGTAAATAAAAATTAACCTCATAACATCGCAATTCAAATTAAACATCAATAAAAGAAAATAATATTCAATTTAATTACCAATTAATTACTCAATGGCTACAGCAAACCAGAGTAGCATAATTGCAACTTTCTGAGGCACGACGAAATGAAACAAAAAAGCAACTACATCTCGTCTTTTTATAAAAAGCTTTAAAGACATAGCATCATATAGTTCAATTTTCAGATCATCGTCATGCAATTTCAGGAAGAAGCCGTAATGTTGGGTGTAAAAAACCAGATAACATAGCTTTGTTGCATATGTTTATTTTAAACTGAATAAAACTTAATATATTGTTTTACATCTTCCTGCCAAACCAAATTTACACAAATAATTTAACTTCTTGAACGTGGGTGTTAAAACCAGTGTATAAATCGGCATTACTGTAAAATATTAAATAAAAGGGCACAATATATCCTAGATAATCTTACGCTACGTCACTGAGACAGTAAAAATATTTAAATGATGACGTAATCCAGAAACCCACAATGCACAGGATGACGTCATAATTTTAAAACGCAAGAAGTTAAAGCTACTTATCCACCATTTTAAAACGACCACATTTGTAACGATACAAGAAATTCAGTATCGACAATTAATAAGCAGGTGTTTGTTTAGTATAAGTGCATTTTATACTTTTAATAAGAAATAGTGTACTAAATTATTAAGTATACGTTTAGCATTCACTTTAACATATTTACATTTGCGAACATGTTTCAAATCATCACTGTAAAATGATGGGTGGGATATGCTGTTAGATAAGAACCATTTCAAAGAAACATTGTATTAAGAAACTAAGACATTATATTTTCTATAGAATTTAGCAAACTTATTGCGTAGATCGTGATTTAAAGGCCTTGTTTTAATAATTTCTTAGTCAGTGTAAGGTTACGGTCGTTGAAATCTTTAACTCATGCATATCGAACGAATTGCGAAATGCATATACCAAATGAAGGACCTCTAGGAATATTACCATCCAAGAAAGGGAAATTTACTCTTTCGAAATTAAAATCATCGCGTAAAACTTACATGTTGTTCACAATATTCCCTGGCAGAGCTTGGTGTCCGGTGCCACCGATTTGTTGTCGACATTCTGGACAGAATCCCGTTGCATTTGGCCGACCGCACTTACGAAATATGACATGTAAAAGCTTTTAACAAATAAACATTTGCTAATGGCACTTCAGTTTATATAGTAGACACATATTGATTGCGGTGAACAAACAATAAATGCACTCAACTGACATTGTTATGAATCATCCTGATATCAGTTTTGATATTTTTCGTTATTCGTCCACAAATACAAAAACACATCCGGTGATCATGGAAACGTTGACAGGACTTTATACAGTACCACATTCTAACCACAAATCATTTATAATAAGAAGTACATGTAGAGCAGTAATGCGGTACGCGACTTGATCGATATTTATTTAAAGAGGTAGTCATTCGTTTTAAAATTGTATTAATTCAATTTCGATTAACTTTACGAGTTATAAAATAGGGGAATGCATGTTCACGACTTTATGACCACATGCTACTAACATAAAGGCACTTTAAAAATACTGAATGGAATGGGCGATAAAAGCAGCAACAATTGTCGTAAAATCTAAATTCGACTACTTACATCACCGATGAGATACGGATGGCCCCTTGGACAACCTAAAATAATGATAAAAAGTATTATCTTTCTTATCCGTGGAAAAAGGGTAAAGGAATTTAACAGATCAAGGATACGACAACCATTTCAACGAGAACACGTCATATTTAGATTTAAACTAAACTTACGATATACAACAGGGTTTTCGTTACCGCGGTTTCTAAGGACGGCATTGTGTATGTCTTCCAGATCATCTTGTGGCATGGTCGGCAGAAACATGTTCTAAATCATTATTGACATTGGACCGTAAGTATACATACACACAAATATAAGTTTATGTATAAGGTGATGAATGCAGTAAGCCAATTAATAAACATGTACAAACACAGTCACAAATAAAATCACACCTGGATATTTGGGTTTCCATTGATCAACGCCATTAAAGGATAAAGTAATATCGATCCTTCATGGAGCTTGGACATAATGACCTTGAAATGAGTCAGCAAACATTGCGCACCCTGCTGCAGCATGTCCGTTTCAGGTCTCATTGCCAGGAATCGTGGGTGAAGGTCGTTGTTGAGAAGTCTCTGCACGAACTCCTAGTTTTCGTTATAGCAATAAGAATGGAAAACTTATCCCAGTGTGCCGAATCAGATATTTAATATGAAAGAAATGATTGAGAATGCCTTATCAGCGCTTTATATAAGATTTTAGTTAAGACCGTCAAGAACGCTGGAAACAATTCATTTGTCTACGTGATAACCCCATCCATACGTCTTAATATTTTATTAACTAACTTTCTATTAATTGCATCACTCGTGTCATTTCACACTATATTTTGTTTGTTTAATTGTACTCATTAACGAAATAAACAAAAGTTTATTAAGTTTGCTTTTACAAACAAAAAAATATAGCTCTTTATAACATTGGTAGTTTTTTGTATTTTATGTTTAACTTGTAAATTATTTGCGAAAAAGGATGTTTTTGTTTAATTGGTTCTTGTTACATTAGTTTTTTTCTCTTTCTTTCTGTCCCTATTAAATAAAAAATAATTTCTAGACATAGTTATGCATTGTTATGCTTTGTTTTGTAAGGGCCATATATGTATACGGAAAGAAATAATTTTAGAATAACAAGAAAAAGAGTTAAATTAACACGTACTGGTACTCCCGGAGTTAAAAAATAAACGGATATTTACTGCTTCATAGAAAAAAATACAGAAATAATGTGCGTTTTAAAGGTTAAAAGATGTATAAATATCGAAACAACAATTGCTATTCAATTAATGTGTATTTCCATCAATATATTTTAGCAACTATTTGCACATTTAATATGTGTCTTTGGTGGTCTCTGTAACACTTTTTAATGCTAATTTGTACCCTCTTTATTTTTATAAGAATTTGTAAGTGTATTTACTTTAATTCTCCAATATAGAGCACTGCCTTATATACCTTTGATGTGTTATGTCCTACATTTTCTACTATAGCTACTGCTAAAGCATAAATAGCTGATTTCTTTTCAGAATGTTACATGTTCGTTAGATGTTTAAATATATTTTTCATATGCAAACCTTGTCTTCAACGATTACGGAATTCGAAAGTAATTTGGCTAGACGTTTTATTCCCTGAAATCAAAGGAAACGCATGATAAAAATGACATACATGTATCAGGTGTCCAGAGTAATCCGACGTGTTAAAATGTTTTCGTTCGGTAAGAATGCTGTCAAAACAGAATCATATTATATATGCTGTACAAAACGCATATTCTTAACATTGCCAATTAAAAAATGGAAAACACAAAAACATCGAACACACCTTCTTTGGTTTAATGAATGATCGTCTAACATTAGCACAGGTTACTTCTCTGTGCACAGCAAGCTGTACAACGATTTCCAAACGCTCACCGCGGGTATGAATTTCCTGTAACAAACGCACATAACAGTGCGCAAATATATTACTCAAACCATTATAGAGCGGATTCCAACCTTGTGGTACTACAAACAGTATTGACTATATTAACACATGGAATACTGAAATGTAATGTGTACTGATTATTCCATGTAAAGTTAAGGTTGAGAATAAGCACACATATTATACACATGTGGTCTTTAAACGTTAGGTCAACGTAAAATCATTTAATATGCAGTATACATGTACATACTTGCAGCAAATCATTTAGTATCCCAACATCTTCACCAAGAAGTGTTTTAGCTATTGCTTCCCTTACACGTGTGTACGTCTCTCCTAACACGATGTATCTATCTGATACTTCAACCTGTACAAATAAAAGTGAAGGATGAAACTTACCAGCTGTTATTGTTTAAAAAAAACACAACAATATTACGTACAATTCCACTCCTGTTAATGTTTGTAAAATAAATCGGGCTTTTACAGTGACGTATTTCGCACCCAATGACAACAGTGGGGTATATTAGTTTAAAAAAAACGATTTATTTATTTCATGTCTATTTCGTTACCCACTAACAAAAACCCGTTTTATATAACATAAATAAATATAACATCGACAAAAACTATTTCTCTTATCGAAAAATGTAAGTATATATTTTTTTTGTCGATACAGACCCGTTTATCCTGCAGCAACGGCTACATTCGGTTATGAATTAGACAATAAGGTATGGCATGCGTCATCAATCGATCTGAGCCGTCTACACGCTGTGTATACATGTATATAAAAGATCGCTGCCCAGCGAAGTATTATTTTAGGGATGGCAACGAATACTGAAACGCTGTTCGAATATTCGATTTCATTATTGGAATATTATTCGAATATTCGGTCCTTGTATTTGTTCATATCATCACCACACTACCTTCTTTATTTCAACATCATCGTGATCATTATCATCACCGTCATTATCATCATCATCATCATAACCACAACCACAACCATCATCATCATCATCATCATCACCATCAACAACAACATAATCATCATCATCATATAAACACACCGAAGATTTTTCGTCGAGATTTTATAATAGTCGCGTAGTTGTATTGAAGATATAATATATAAAAAGCCTTTTTTTATATGGACGCATTTATAAACTTTGGTTGCATTTCAAAATATATTTTAGGAATATATTGACGCATCGTCCATAAAGCATATATAATGCAGATGTCAACTCAATAAATAGATAAATTAGCTTATTCTAAACGTGGTGCTTGCTTATAAAAACATAATTTATTCTACAGACGATGCACAAATCTGTCCCCAATTAGCAGGAGTCCGTTGATCAGGTATCATAATCTGTTTTCTCAAGTTGTACACCCAGGCCGCCAAGGTGCTAACTGACGTGTCAAAATGACAAACTGTACTAACCATAATACCGTTTTTATTTTGTTTAGTTTGATATTTGAATATTCGGTCAAGTATTCGAATAATCGAATATTCCTAATTATCCCTAATTAGTTTAGTTTTAAATTTCTCTCTTACAAAGTATTTCTGAACTTCTGAACATAGGTTATTCTCAAAATTTATTATTATGTTATTATTATTATTTTTTTAATACACTGACATCATTAGAATCAATGGCTGGTTTTATATTATATTTTTTGTACAAAATCGCAAGTCCCTCTTTAACCTTGTAATGCTTTCAGTAATATACTAGTATGTACCTATCTAAGCATGTATTTATACACAACACGATACCTGTTCCGCTGTTCCCTCGATAGCTATCCAATTAAAGATAGGCACACGAGACTTCGATAATTTGTGATATATGTCTATGCCATAACGCCGGCACAAGACTTTCACAAGATACACCCTGGAAATAAAATATAAATGTTAGACATATGATAACAATTCTTAATACTGGACCACATATGTAACCATTTTGTTACAGACAAATTCAAATATATTTGTTCAAATATTTCTCATGAATGGTTCCACATTTAACGATTGCTTAAACGATAGTTTATATGTTATGTGCGATAACTAATGGAACTTTGCAAGCCTCAACAAGCATGTTTGATACTGCAGGTTGTATGACCGTGCTAAAGGCCATAAAAAATCCACTTTGAATCCACTCAACAACGGCTGAGCTTTTCGCAACCCTTAGAATTAGCACATATAACATGCAAATTGACGTAGTATATAGCCTATAAAAGAGTGAGTTTGCAAATGATATATATCACTCACTTTGGTGTTTCTGTATTTGGACTGTCGCAAAATTCTTTCGCAGCCTGAATTATTTTCCGGATATCGCCTGGAATAGTCCGGTTAGCTCCTTCGACAAATTCGGCCAAGCAACGGGCTGTTGCAGCTAAACAAGCTTTGGTGGTGGCGATACCATACAGCAGTTCAGTCATTGACTGGTGATTGTTGATGTTGACAAGAGCATTTCCGAATAATTCGCAAACACTCGCCGCTCTAGACTCTGCACTTTGTTCAATACATTGCAATTGTGTGTCCTAAAGTTTTTCACAAATACATTTCAGATAAAGTATACGCTCAATAGCTCAGACAGTAAAAACACATATAACCCAATAAAGTAATGACAAAATAAAACGCAACTTTCGTTCCAAAATAGTTTTAGATATTGATTATGAAATCTTTTAACAAAACTTTAAATTAATAAATAGTTCTGACAAAACCATAAACTGACAAAAATTATAATCCAATACCTCCCAACACTGTACAATCAGCAGGTAAATGTCGATCCTATCTTTGGGGTTGGTATCAGAGTCTAATTCCGTGTGCTCAATGAATTGTCTAAGATAACTGGAGACGTACCTTTCTTTCCTAGAATAAACGAAAACAAGAGGAAAAACAATGTCAACAAAAAAAACAAGTTTCGCATACACAATTTATCGTTATATGACATGATGACTATTTATACGCAAAGTTTGTGTTTTTGTGTTTTTATAAATATTAACTTGGTCAAATGCTATATGATTGTAAATGGCTTCACTTGAAGTTAATAGTCCTTCTTATATATTGCAACGGTATCACTTGTATCATACTAAATGTAAACAGTAAACATACATATTTTATCTATCGTAAATTTGACACTCGTAAAGGTTAAACGCTAATCACTAATCAATCACGTTTGAATGTATTAAATTTACTTATAAATAGTACTTTGGACCATGGTAGATGAAAGAGCTGATCATTTCAAGGAAGTATTGATTCAATTGTGTATATAAATATTATGGCTATTATATGTTTAATATTATATAAAGCAATAACATAATAATACTGTACCTTGACTTAAGTATCAGCTGCAACAGAAATGATCTGAAAACGGGATTGGGATCCAAACCTGTGTCGATGATGTTAATATTTTTCGTGAACATTTTGCCAGTTTTTGATTTGCATGTAACGTAACCAAGCAATTTGCTGATAACCTGCTCTGACACATCTCCATTGGCAAAACATAACTGCGACACGACCTCCAAGAAGAATGTATTACAACGCTTTTGATATTGTTGAAGCTTGTTGACGAGTCTGAAAAAAGGTAATTGAGTCTACCTTTACAGCAAATTTGTCATCTCATGCAAACACATGTCAGCAATAAGATACTTAATAGCATATATATATAAATGAAACCAATATATTAATGAATGCTCTTGGTATTTTACTTTGAATCCTCTCCAATAGTTGGTTCCCACTCTTTCGGAAATGCTTCTTTGCAAGTTGGGCATCTGTAGTCTTTCAGTGCTCTCAGCTCCGTAAAACAAGGCTGGCATATAATGTCGTTCTTTTTGCATGGAAGCGTAACAGGTGCGCTTTGCATACTATCTTCACATTTGCAACACTTAACTTGCGAGCTAAAAGTATGAAGTTTAAATATTCATTGTTGGTTTATGGAGTATAGCAGTGCTACAAACAACAGACACTTACATATAAACAAAGAGAAGTTCCAGCTGCATCAGCAGGAGAGAACTCTTATTAGAAGCACAAGGTCCTTTATTAACGGCAAGTGACCAATTGCCAAAACGACATAGCACAATACAAAACACGTTACGAACACAAAACACAAATATGAATAAAACTGGAGTCACTGCCTGAGAACAAACAATGCAAAGCAATGACGTTTACAAATGTAACACAAACAATATTCAGCAACGGATAAAAGGGCTTCAGATTAAGGTTTTTCTCACTATTAATCGAACTGTGATATTACCCTATTGTTTCTCTTAGCGCCGTTTGGTTACAGAGTTTTAGGAATGCTTCAACTGCAGCGAACGACTTCATTCCTCCGAGATCGACGTCATCCACAAGTAACTAAAACCAAAACATAACGGAACAAAGCAGTTTAATGATTAAATAATTTATAACATGTGGAAATGATAAAACTGATTAAAGAGGTAAATAAATGAATTATACTTGCAAACATACCAGGAATCAATAGGAAAAACCGTTTTGTTACTTTAATGATCATTTTTTAAAATGTCGACAATTCAAATATATATATATATATTCATAATCATACCATCCAAAGCGCCATGCAATGCCTGATTGTAATGTTTTTCTCCGAGTCGTTGGTACAGACGTTCTCAATAAAAAGCTTCATTACAAGAACGCGGCTCCACATCGATCTAAAATGGGTTGTATATGCCGATATAATTTAATTTCCTAATGTACATTTGAGTGTATGTATATCAAACACAAAACAGCGTTTCTGTCGAATAAATCTTAAGTGATTAACTTAAATCAACATAACTTGAATTTAAACAAAAAATATATATATATAACAAAATGATTATATGCATTTCATTTCTATATTTAGATACGTTCGATGAGCAGTATATAAGACATAATAAACTGATAGTATTCTTACTTAGCTTTGCTAATCGCATTCTCACTGTGAACACCAAAACGAAGATCGTTCTGCTTAATATTTAACATGGTTTCCACAACAGGGCGATATCTGTACACTCTACTGAGCCAGTTTTTCCGCGATGCACTTTCGTCCAACTCTTTTGTTTTAGGTGTCAGCTCTTCAAGGAGCATGCATAGAGCTGAAAACGTCTGAATTCGAAAAAGAAAAACAGACCGATTAAAAGAAGTTATTGTTCCAAATAATAATCTTGATTGCTGACTTGCAATACATATATATTTCTATTAAAATAGCTCTGTAGTAGCAAACATTATTTGCCAATGGACACGATTAGAACTTACAAATTCATGTTCTTTGAACATGAAATGGTCCGGTTTTGATTGTTGTATTTCAGCTATTTTGGAGCTGCAAGATGGCCAGACATTATTGATGTTTCGGAAGAAGGTCAGTTTACATGCCAGTTCTTCGTAAGCAAACCGGCAACACACGATGTGGCAAATCAGATCGTTAGTTCCACCTATTTCACTACAGACTCTGGTCGATTTTGACATGACCTGTTCGCACACGACCTGCAAATATGAAATAATATTATTATATTCATAGGAAAATAAACAAGTCAAAGCTAAGAATAAACACAAAAGATTCGTGTACGCTGTGTTCTAACACTTGAAGCGCCTATGTTATCGTACAGGTATTTGTATTTAATTGAAAAGGTACATGTATACAAACCGTACATTAAGCTCGGCGTCACTTCCAGTATTGTAGATGGTTTGTACAAAGTCATGAATGTAGTCTTGTAAAAGGTCAAGCAGGTCAGGGTGTTCACCGCCGCCATCTTGTGTGAGTTTATATACATGTATGTTGCTGCTTAACTCAAAAAATAATTTTCCAAAAGGGGAGGCTTTTAAAGCTGTTACGCATTTGGCAATCCTTTCTACAACTAAAATTGAAATTGTAAAAACATTGGTAAAGTTTATTCCCTTAAAACAAAAGTATTTAACCGCAACAATTATATAATGACGTTGATGGTTTGTATTAAAGACTTAAAATGCATGTAGACGGTAATAAAATAACATATCTGTTATAACAAAATATTAATATATATTTGCAGATTTACGTAGTAATACAACTATGTTACCTGCAACTGTTTCCATAACAAGATCCCTAAATAATTCGTCCACCATTTGTATTACAACCCAAGAGAATGGCATTCGAAGTTTGAATTCATGTCCTTCAAATCCTGTACCAGTAACCAGCAATTCTTTAAGCGCCCCGGAGCCCGTCGGCGACTGACCGTCACCATACTAATATAATGTAAAAATATATTTTAAATATAACTTGCATAACATTATTTGCTTAGCTACCTCTAAATAATTGTGGAGTCCCGATACTGTGTGTCATGCGAGTAATAAACTGAGCACAAGATACAATTATATTTGCTTGTTTGTTAAGGAGTCAACAAGCAAAAAATGTATGCGCAGCTGTAAAAGTAATTGTCCTTACACCTCATAATGTACAGTTACAACTCACAACATTTAAAACATAGATGCTTTATTGAATTTTAATGATAAAGTAAACAAACTGCTTGATGTAAATACAAACTAAGAAGACAATATTACCTTTAGTGGAAGGACATCCTTTCGGTTCAAGCACTTGAGCCAGAAATCGCGTTTCCAAGGAACATCGCAGTCGACAAGATCCATATTGCTGTTTGTGTCAAGAAAGGCAAAGACACCGGCTAAAACTGGCGCAACCTTTGATATAATCGTGTTAAAGCAAGATCTCCTAAAATACACACGTAAAAAGGTTGTTTCAGCAAGTAAACTATTACAATTCCACTTAATACCACTCGCAATGAGACTATCAGACGCAAAGAATAAAAACATTTCTTACGAAAAACACATACCGTTAGTTTATTCAATCAAATTCAATTTATTCCTTTTCATAAAATCATTATAAAAAGCATCAGGTACATGTAAATAACGTGCGTGCCAACCTCAGTGTTCCATTCTTGTTGATGTTTTCCATTGCAGCCGCATGTCTTATCAACCACTGTTCGGAAAGAAATCCCGTTTCACGTTCCTTTTCTTTAAGCAGTTTCACAATCCAGGCGAGAATTCCCAGTGTAAACAAATCTTTGTCTGCAAAATGAATACGCACTAATGAACAATCATGTAATTTAGAAAAAAATGTCAGGTAAGAATCATTCAGACACTTGTTATATACTAACCTGTAGTGTCTGTTTCACGGACGCACTGAGACCAAGAACGAAGAACAATGTCAACTCGCTTGGTTTCCCTTTGTTCTGCATTTGGATTATCTTTCACGATTGACAAAGCTGGCTGAACACAATGTCTTAATAATCCGCACATGTTGACTCTCTGTTGTTTGGAATTCCCACTGGTATCGTTAGGACCTGTCATTTCAAGTGTGATATCTCCAATTTCAGGCGCAATACCTCTATCTCTTGAGTAATTGTCACTTTCCATTGATTCTGTTTCTGTTCCTCTGTCAATTGGCTGATGTGGTTTATTGTGAGCATTTGGCAAACAATCCTTTGCTTTTTCGGTTTCGGTTTTCGCACATCTAAAACAAGAAGAAAAAACTGTGAGGATAAACTCAAAACAAATATAAATTAAACCATACGTGTTCCTAAACGCGCGATGATATATTTATTTCTAAATAAAAACTGCACATTTAATAATAAAGTAAGTTACTAGTTTTGTCTCATGTATGTTACGTAAGCATATACCTAGCTAGCAGAGGTGGCAACGCGCCGGAAAATATTTCGCTAACTGTCTTGTTTTGCAGAATGATCATGTGTGGCATGATGTCATCTTCAGGGTACAAATCGTCAATGTGTGCTGAATGCCAATCTCCACACTGCAAAATGGAAAGACGGTTAGTTCCATTAACATAAAGCTATGATTAAATCAACAGAGTATGCCTTGTGATCCAATGAGAAATTACATGCAGACACAGTACCATTAGTGCATAATAAATACACTTATACAATTGGCAAAAAATGCACGAATGATAAAATGATGTTGGGAAATTCGTTATCACATAGGTCTGGTACCTACCTGAAAATCGCTAAAACATCCACCAGCTTTCCTGGGGAGTTGCACGATGAAAACCACAAAGAAAGATAAACTTTGATTGTCCCTATTTTTGACTACCTCGTCCATAACACAGTATCTTGCACAAGCTATCAGTTTTGAATTAACATCTCCGGAATCGCACTGGATGATTATCAACGTAGCCTCTTTCGCTTTTGATGTCAGGATATGTCTACATGAAAAATATGATGTATTTGTAATACCTGTATTCGATGCATATTATATAATTAAAATAATCAATACATGATTTCGATGTCCTCATTTTATTTAGATAACAACTGGCTGGATTCCTTCTTGTTTAAGAAATGGGAGCATATACTAAAGCGGTCTTTCATCCCACCTTAAATCATCTGGTTCAACATTATTTTGTAGGGATTGTTCTATATGTATTTTTATTACATAGTTTACAATGTTCGTCCATTGGTCATGGTCGCGCGCAGACATATTGAATCATGCTATGTTTGAGCATATATATGCGTTTTGTGTTAATCTTATCGAGTAATTTGCGAGTAATTACGATGAATAAGCTTGGTACACCTTTAACGTCGCTTGGGTTTGTTTAAATGGTGTTGGAATAGGTACTTACTGTACTCGATTACTGAACTGTTGCTCAGTGTCAAACGACGACAAGGAAAGCATTTCAACTCGGTGCAAAGATGGAATTTCTTTCAAGATCTCTTTGGCGTGGTTTCCAGCCAGAAGCTTCGAATGGCAGGTTATCTATAAATCAAAAAGAATAACTGACATTATAATCAGGTACAATCAACTGGAAAATACTTACCGTATTTACCCTATGTATTGGGACACTTACAAATAATCACAATTTTTCTTGTCCCAATATAAAGGGTCATCAAAAATAATTCCCTAAAATGTGTCCCAAAATATATGGTAATATTCGACCCAAAGTATTTTCACACACTCACCGATTGTCGTTATGCCGCGTGCTTAACTGAGAGGAACGTGTCAATTAAGAACACCGGGTATAAAGCGTGTTAGTACACAGTTTGCACTACGGGTCAATTGAACAGGCCATAGACGTGTTTGTTTAGCGAGAAGAACTCCGCATGTGGCAAACTAATTGGCTTCATGAGAGACCCGACAATTATCACATACTACCGGGTAGTTACCCTAATACTGGTAACTGTTAATTGACATTAATTGACAATTTTATAGTTTGTTATAAGAAGTTCAATAAACTATTTATTATGAATATCATTTTACGCACATGACGTAATACATGCATTAAAATTTTGTAAACGGTAGTCTTTGTAATTTGTATTACATAAAAGGGGTACACTCTTAGTATTTGCAGCATATCTATTGCAAAATATGGTGTACAGTAGATCTTTACTACTCTGATCATATTGAAATCGAGAGATATTTATTTTATACTGGCAAACATAGAAGACAATTAACCATTATATTTTTGTGTCCCAATATTTAGGGACAAGAAATAATTCAAATTTCAAAAGTGTCCCAATATTTAGGGACTCAAAAAATAATTTGTTTTAAGAAAAATAGGGGTGTCCCAATATTTAGGGTGTCCCAATACATAGGGTAAATACGGTAGACCTAAATATATCGAAAATATATTGCAATCCATCAATAATTAAGAGAATTGTTTTTCATAATCGATATGTCCCACCTGAGCAAAGAGTTGCATACACTTCTCCTTCTCGAGCTTGTGTTTCAGATACTGTATGAAACTATCGTGTGCTTGTCGTTGGTAGTAGTATTTGGTCATTCTGTCTCTTTCTGATTTGTCAAGCTGACTGTTACAAACTAAAGATTCTGGCGTTGCACACCAAAGCAAAAGTTGCTTTCCTTCTTCCAGTACCTACAATGTAATAACATGGTTATAACATTTGGAATTCATGCCATCAAACATTGAAAACAAATCAATACGATAAGCAATCAAAAGTGGTACAAATGTGTGGATATGACCATAGCTGTCTTTGAAACATATATACTTACATCCTGATCAGTTATGTTTGAACTTTTGTGTTTCTCAAACACGTGCAATATAATTGCGGAGCACGTGTCTTCGTGAAACCCAATGAAGACATCTCCTACTTGCCGCAGTGTAGCTCTACAATGTATATTACTGTATTATAACATAGATTTCAACATTGTAACTTGTAACAGGCTTAAATATAGTTTTGCTCAGGGTAACGCTCACCAAAAACGCACTGCATCAAATACTTGTAGTCGTCTAAACACATTGCACAATTTTCTTATAAGCTGACAATTTACGATCCACTAAAACAAGATAAAGTATATATTCCTTGACACGGAACGCTTACAATAATAATAATGTTTTATTTTAAATATATTGTGCATATCCGTGTTTTTGTAATGTTCCCATATGTAAACAAATAAGCTAAAGTTATATACCCTCGAATGTGGTCATTATATTCTGCGGCAAACTTGTTTGCCCATCCCTGCAATTCCGTTGCGAGCTTTATCTGTTTCTGATCGAGTATGGAATTCATTGTCAAGAAATGCTTTTCGAGTCTGTTGATTAGCGGAATCGGGAACTTCTTATACACTGTCTGCTTCTCGGCAACGACAATTAACCTGATGTGCAAAATAATGTACTGGCAAGCACTACGGTATTTACATGTAAACTACTAAGTAATTTAGCACAGTGTGAATATATAACTATGTACAAAAATCTAAATCAATATATTATGAAAGCTATCCAAATCAAGAAAAAATTGAAATTAACACATATAAATATTAACATTATAAAAATGTAAATTTAAACAAAAATAATCCGAATTAAAGATCACTCAAGTGTTTGTGTAAAACTGTATATATTACATTAACTATATCTCGAAGGGTTTTCATATATTGTTTGGAATATGGAAAATTACTGACAGCAATACCTGAACTCATGATGAACCGGGCATTTTACTCTGTGTGTCCCTAACCCAAGATCCACGTATCTTACACCTCCAAAGTACACATAGTACTGGTTCAATGCATCGTACAGACTTTCGTACAGATTCTCCAAGTTCAGCAACACAACAGTGTTTCCCGTCTCCATACAGACCTTGATCTTGTTGATGTTGCGACAAACCTGTACAAGGCACATACAAAGAAATCACACTATTATATCTGTATGCCATTAAAACACATAATAGATAATTAACATATTTTTCTGGATTACCTGGGTGTATTCCTGGTCACTCCGGAAACTACTTCCAAAAATCGTAATTGGCCTTATTTCACATCGTTTTGAAAATATTTGTTGCTGTATGATGGATAGAGCCCCGTAGTTCTCGGTAAGCAACAGCAGGTAACGGCACTCTCTGTAATTAAGAAGATATACTATTTTATAACACATGGGTGCATTAACTTATTTGAATGATATAACGCGCACGTTCATATTTTGTGAACACAAAGGTCATATAATTATTGCACGGTATCCTTAGTGATATCAGTACATTTAACGTCGGTTTAAATTAAGCACTGAATACGGTTAAATCATTATTAGCAGACCCTTTTAATTGAACAGATTCGAAGAGGCATGCTTCAATCAATCCTTTTGCGCTGCAATCTGGATCACGAAGCCGTCGCTACAAAATATACGGTAAGACTATATTATCCATTTATAACATAACTAAAACTTTATTGTACATTAATTTCATAATATAATAATGATGCAAAATGTACTTATATTATTTTCGTGACCATAATCAACACTTACGTTTCCACCACATGCCATCAAATGACGAAGACGGCGTTCAAAATGTTTCTCGGGATTTACCATCGCAAGTCCACCGAAATTTCTTTTGATTGCATGCAGCATTTCAAACCATGTGGGTGACTGTTTGGATTTGTCGACAAAATCGTAGAGCATTTTCACTAGACTATAAAATCAAACACATTTATGTACAGCGACCGAGTTATTAAACTTTATTTCTACTGTCAAACATGTCAAAAGTCACGTATTGATGATGTATAATTAAAACTGCAATTTAAATATACTCGAAATTTGTCGGGCAAAAAATGCAATAAATACTGGACAACATATGAATATATTACATTTAGTAAATAGTTCTATGGTATAGTACGCTCAAGACAATTATAAAAATAAAAATATTAGCAAACAAGAGGGCCAAAATGGGTAAAATAGCTAGAGTCACCCAAGGAACATTTCTATGCGTTCATTTCGTCGGAATCCAATCAGTGTTATGAAGTTTTTACTGTAGTCATATAAAGAAAAAGTGGTCCACTCTGTTGGGCATGTTTTTAATCGAGTAAAAGTTATTTAAAGGAATTCGGTAAAGGATCATTCAAGATTTCTGTGAAATTAATGCAAATCATTCAAGTAATTGCACAGAAGATTTTCAGAGTGTTCAATTTAGTCATCTATGTGAGAAAAACGGCCCCGCTTTTTAACGAAATAAAATGACTTGAAGGAATAAGGTAGAGGGTCACCGAAGGAACATTTCGGTAAAATCGTTTTGTAATACCCCATGTGGTTTCAGATAAGATTTTATCAGTTTTTAATAAAACCATATAAGGACAACTGCTCTGCCCTATGCGGCCAAATGTTTCAGCGAATCAAACAGATTTGATGGAATTTGGTAAAAGATCACACTAGGAAATACCACAAGGTGTTTAAAAGAAGTGCTTAATATAGCCCTTCAAGGAAAACTGCCCAGCCCGCTGGCGGCCATATTTTTTTTTCATGAACAAAATGATTTGAAGGAATTTGGTAGTAGGTCACCCGAGAAACATATCTGTGAAACTTTTTTGAAAATAGCATGTGATTTTAGAGAACAAGATTTTAAGTTTTCAATATAGCCATATAAAGAAAACTGCTCCACCCTCTGGCAGCCGTGTGGTTGTAATGATTCACAATAATGTGAAGGATTTGGTAGAGTTTCACACAAGGAACATAACGAACGAAACTGTTTAATCATCCAGCACAGGATTGTGTAATTGTTAAGCTTGTGGTTGCCAACGCAACCATAGGTTACTACATATTCCGTTTAATTGAACGATTTAATAAACGACCACCAAAGAAACATTCCTGACAAGTTTATTTAAAATCCACCAAAAGTTTCCAGCGAGTAAGGTGTTTGAAGTAATTGTTGACGACGGACGACGAACGACTGACGGTGAATGACCACAATAACTTCGTGCACAGGTGAGCTAAGAAAGGGGAGCAAACTTGCCTGTAAAAGTCTCTCAGTCCATAAAATTCACGCATCTGAGCAGAAGCGTATTGAAACACGTCCAGATAAGCATTAGATAGTGGTTCTATTAGTGGTTCTAACAGCGGCTGAATAACAGCGTTCTGATGGCATATTCCACTGTAAAAGTTAAACTAAATCATTGCAGCATGTTTCATAAATTACTTTGGATTAAATATATTATTTTTCAGTAGGTTTACGAGCGTGAAATAACATTGATGGATTTACTCCTTTGTTTATATATATGGAGAACTACCGTGCGCTGTTCTTTAATTCTTCTACATCCGGTACCTCCCTTTGCACAAAGATACCTCTGTTCATTTTTGCTGGATCGAGTGCCCAGTTTGATATGCCAATGAATGCAACCTGTAGGTAAATGATGTTGGTAAACATAAAATAATATTTTCCAAACAGGGTCTGATTCTCAATATGTTAACTTATGCAATAAGTGTCAGTAATACTACATATATTCGTAGGTATTCGAAAAAACAAAAACAACAGAGTACACCAAAACTAATTTCATTAAGACGTTTACCTTTTTGTGTGGTTCGGGTTTTTCATCACCTTGGCAACCATCCTCTAGCAGTGGATGTAATGTCTGTTGGTGGGATAAGGAAATGCTTTAATACTTTCGAAAAGACATACACTACGCAAAACATATTTATTTCAGTAAAACATATTTTGTTTAGCGGTTAATATATGAGTAAAATAAATCGCATACTTTCAGTGGCATACGCGGGCTGTCTTCTGCCAATCCGACCTCGTCCAGAACAACAACGGAAACAAACGTATCTAAATCCTTATGTTGTTGAAACTGAGCACACTGCCTGAATGTACCTACTATACCGTCCGGAGTTGCCAATGGACTGCATTGGAACGAAACCATCTGCACCTACCATAATAGTTTCAGAAACAGCTTTATGCATTATAAATTTAACATGATAAATTAACAAGCAAAAGCGGATTTACAATTGTGATCCTCGAAAAACTAAAACTATATCATGTACCTGTTTCAAATTTTTGAACAAAGGAAATTTTGCACAATTTCCCTGCATCGCATCAGCGACAATCGTTTTGGCGAGGGACTTTGAACTTCCAGGTTTTCCAACAAGAAATAATGGTATTCGCAATTCGATGCACACAACCATCATGAAGACGTTTTCTTTCAAAGCTGTGTTTCTTGCAATATTGTCGTCCAGTAAAACATTTTCCAGGAATACATCTTGGCAACTAAAACGAATTAATTTCAAACATTGTCTGTTTATAGATAACAATGGCTAAACAGGACTGTGAGGAGGTTATTAAGGTCAATAAAGCTCATTACCATTCAATTTCTTCGGCTATTTGGTTGTCCCCTCCAGGTAATAAGCATGGTTCTCTAAAGCATTTAGAAACTCGTTCTCTGTATCCAGGTCGTCGCCCGGACCTTAAGCAAGCATGGTAGCAAACACCGAGAGCGAGTACCAGACTTCTTGTTAAATTATCCAAGCCCTGTAAGGTTACATTTAAAAAAACAATTACAATATATTCCGGTTCAAAATAAATGCAATTGATGTAAAACAAAGTTAAATAAAAAGTTAAGTGAAATGAAATGATAAGAAAAAACACCAACAACAAACTGCTAAATAGATACCCTATTTTGATGTATTTCATTGTATTCCTCTTGGTGGCTATCTTGAGCATCAGACGTTTGGTCTTGCGATAGCTTTTCGTTCATCATCTTGTACAGAACTCCTTTTTCAGCTTGATCATAGAACCATGCCATGACTGTTAGAACTCTTTGCACATCTCTCAGCGACACAAAACTGCATTCATCCTGTTAATTGGGTCACGAAATATCAAACCGTTATTGGTTTAACTTGTCCTTTACAAGCAAATATAACATTGGAATGGTTTATTCATATTACAAGATCTATTTAAAAACATGTATACGAAAATATAATATTAATATAAATATAACAAACACAAGAAAGTATGAACTATGTAAATCAGTATTCACATATAACAATAAAACTCCGGTCGCATCAGCAGTGGCAAAAACATTATTAACACCAAAGGTCCATTCGCCCAGGCAAGTGTCCATTTGCCTACGCATCAATGTTTAGAAAAAGTGGCATACGAATTACATGTGTAACTGGGTTTACTGCCTTCGAAATGTCAATATATATCTGTAGCATTCAACACAAAAGTTAATATTGCATTTTGTGTAATGTTTGATTAAATTATTAATTGTATGATTACAAACTTGTTTCGGTTTCCTTTTTGTATTTGTATTTTCAAAAATATAAACATAAAATACATTCGTGGTTACTGTACCTTTTGGTCTCTCATATATTGTTGTGATACTGTTAAAATTCTGCTCATAACGTCAATTAGACCGCCTGAATCCGGAAGTTTATCGTCATCGACCTGTAAAAACAGAAAGTTTATTGTTTATGCAATAGTCCCCTTCAATATTATAAATACAAAATTATCCTATTACTACAGCCAAATCGATCGGATAACAACCCATCGTATAAACTTTAGCTTTATTCGATCGCTATATTAGCACACGTTTATTCAATCGTTATTTTTAGAACGCTATGTATATCAATGTGTCGTCAAACCAAATATAAAAAAAAAACATTTTTGACATTCTCACGCCGTTTACATGAAGCGCAAGTTTGTGTAGCTAATAGGTGTATAGATAACATTATGCGAGAGTTGGATACAGATAAAGTTTATCATGCTCGGCTCGGCAAGCCTCGCGTTACCATGTTTCTCAGCCTCGCACGATAAACTTGATCTTTATCAAACACTCACATAATATTATCTATACACCCTGTTAGCTTCATGTTATTTAGACTTATACCTGTAACCTCCGTTCTATATATTAAATTGAGTATGTTTGTAAAAGTAGAAAACATTCATCGCAGAGAAGTATCCTGTTATAATTCGATTTATTAACTAAGTGATTTACTATGTGAAGCCTTGAATGTCAGAAACAAAGTGTATATAAAACGTATACACGTTAACATTCAAACCACAGTTTAATAAACAACTTACATATCGTTTCACCATCTGTCGGATGTATAAAATTTCCACATTTGTGTTTAACTGCCCAAAGTCCCAAACTAGAGGCAACAAACTCTGGGGTAACGGTTGAACTCTGTACACCTACAAGTAGACAAACACACACCACTAAAAAGAGCTGACATGCTGAATACTAATGTATGGAGAACAAGCACAATTTTTGTATGTCAACAGTTGAAATCCTATAAATTAACGTTTAGAAGGACTATGTCATCGACATGGGCCTCAAGGGGGCAATTCTTTTAAAAAATCTGAAATTAAGATATTAATACTGGCATATAATAACGGTTAAACAGGGTATATATAATGGGAAAATAATGTACTCATTCTGAGATAACAATCCATTTATGATAAGGGTCGTGTTTGTTTTGCCATTTTCATGATTACATTTTGACGTCCGAATTGTGAGTATTGTTATATAACCATAGTTTATACATGATTCGTTACCAAGCAGAATAGCGCAGTTGGTTAAAGCGCTGTCTACTGTCATTTCTCTGTGTGGCTCCTCAGTCGTGAGTTCGATACCCGCTTGCGTGTTCATGTTTTCAATCAATTGTGCTGATTTGTGTTTATTTAATATCTCACAATGTATTATATCTTGTATTCTTTATTTAATGTACATGATTTAGTATAGCGCATTTCTACAAATTATACCATGAATAGTGCAACAGTAAACCAATTTATCGTTGACATAGTCCCTTTAACCTTACTATGCTTACCAATCGCCTCATCGGAACCCGACCCAGTCTGTCCGTTGTTTCGTCAGCGTCAACATGATAACCAAGACCGGCTTGTTCTAGTTTGTGAATTAGTTCGTCAGGATGTCTGACAACATGAATACAATCGGTATGTAGTTGTATAGAGAATATTATGTGAGTGTTTGATAAAGATCAAATGTATCATGCGAGGCTGAGAAACATGGTAGCGCGAGGCTTGCCGAGTGCTACCATGTTTCGAGCCGAGCATGATAAACTTGAGCTTTATCCAACACTCACATAATATCCTATTTATCCTATTATGCTGTGCTCATAAATCATAAACGGCGTGAATATATGTCAATTATAAAAACAATATATTTGGTTTCCCATTTTTACACTGTTTTCGTTTACTAAATACGTCACCATTTGGTATGACGTCACATTGAAATACATACCGTTCCAATAATAACGATCGAATAAACGTGTGTTAAATATACGATCGAAAGCTAAAGTTATACGATGGGTTGTTATCTGATCGATTTGGCTGTAGAATTAGGATAACATGCATTATAGCAAAACTAATCCCCTTAATTTGTTTAATATCAATATTGCCTCCAGTATCATTATGCATTTCATGAAAACACATACTTTCTGTAGGGATTACAGGCTGCTACAATTTTTACGTTCTGGTAGAACTTCAGAGGTTCACCACAAATCGATTTGTCGCACATAACCTCTTTAATAATTCCAATCGCCTCGGTGGTATTCGCTTCATCAAAGAACAACACAGTGTATATTAGTGTTTTGTATTCAGCCATTATGCCAACATTTTTTCTAGCTTGTTTTTCAGCCCTCTGGATACTTCGCTTTATATCTTCTTTAGTTGTTCCACCATGAACCTACGACAATACATAGAAACATTATTACATTACATATTATCAGTAGACATAAAACACAACTGTTTAAATAAATACTTGACATCCACATATTATCGTATAACACATACCACTCAACATTATAACACTTTTATGCATTTAAGTTTTGATTTTGATTACCTTCATCAGGATCATGTTTTTGACCTTGACACCTGGTGGACACTGCAGGGCACACATGAATTTCACTAACCGTGTTTTACCACAGCCTGTTTCACCCATTATGACCACAGGAATGTCGCATCTAAAAAGGTTATATCCTCATTAATCTTACGCAAAATAACGTATATGCATCTCATTCCTGTCGATTTGGTAAAAGATGATAAACTAATATATGACAACAATAAATGTATACCTAAATCGCATATAGATTGCCAAGATTTTCTTGACATTGTCTGTTGTCAGTTCATATGTACTGTCTGGATCATGTGGAACCTCGATGCCCATCACATTGCACAATTTCATTATCTTCTGGTCTCTGAATCATTGAAATCAAGACACGTGCAAATCAATGATTCGCAATTATGTTATATGTATCGTATACAATTCAAATAAATAAAATACAAACACTTATTTAAAAGACTTGTGTAATTGTGCCATTAAAGATTATGAATGATAAACATGGGGCACCGAGGTACAGACCGTTGAAGGTAATCAAAGTTTTCTTGAAGAGGAACATTGTTTCTAACCAGGGCATCATACAAATTTGGCGCCATTATAGCTTGATCAAGTACTCGTGATGTCTGCTGATCAATCAAATTCCCTGTCGTTTTCTCGATGAAAAACCCCAAAAACGTGAACGTAAAGTGATCCGAATTGAAAAACAGGTACGGATGCGGGCTGCAATAGAAATCATAATGGCATACCACTACATATGTAAATACAAATTACATTGGCCTATTCCACAATAAGCACATTAATAAAACTTTAAATTTATACAAACATATGTTGACAGCTAGTATATAAATCTAACCTGCTTTCCCATGTTCTTCGAAGAGCAAACCTATTAAGAAAGTCTTCGTCTTCCATCATATCTCCATCGTCCTGCATTTTAGATGCAGACGGAGTTTCTTCACTTATGTTTAGTGAACGGGTTGCAAAATCCTGAAAGAAAAGTATTATAATAAGTTAATAACATAATTATACTGGCATACATTTTAATACGTTACAACTAAACGTTCTTTGTAAAACAACAAACCTTAGACATCTGCATGAGAAATCGAAGAACAAACGTTGCAAATCCTGGGAGGTCTGCACTTGCTGCTTGGCTGACAAACTGATTGTGCTCGTAATCGACAAGTTGGGTGTTTAGAAACCACACAAAGTTGTGCAGTTCTGACCACGACGGGTTGATAACGCCACATCGACTGAAAACACAAAGCCTTATACCTGCACTATGTAATTCCAATTTAGCCGTGCAATTTTGAAAATTCAGAAAATACATATATATATATATATTATATAATCATAACACAATCACCAATATATGCTAAAGTCAATGAATATGAATGATAACGTCTGAAACCTGGCTTTATCACTCTTCATACTGAAATATATGTTTCAATATCTATCGCGTTTAATGAGTGCTTATAAACAGTGACATTTTCTTGATTTATTAAATTCAGGCTTAACATATAACTGTCATATTATATATATGTAGTTTGGATAAACGCGACCATACCGTAACATAACTTCTAGGCAAGAATTTGGATTTCCTTCAGGATTGTTTGCATCAACATCAGACACAGTTTTTTCTGAATCAAACCTTTGCAGGTATTGATACGTACGCTGGAACACTGGACTACGGAACTGTTTTTCGTCAAACAGCTGATCTGTTCTTCTTAGGTCTAAATTACAAACAATATGATTTTGTATATCATAAATGACTAGAAGCTTAACTCTGTTGGTATCAGAATACTATAAAGCAAATTACCCGCATCGTATGGTAACAATTCACTTAATAGGGCGTAGGATCATTACGTAGGAACCGAATGCCAGAGGCGGAACGTGTTCAAATACCGACTGTTTTATTAATTAGGTGTTTTAGTACTTGTATTTGGCACTTGCAGAATACCTTCGTAGACGTTAAGGCTCTCTTGCGGTGATCTACACGTTACTTCAGGCAGAACACCAAATATTTGGTGAGCGTACTGTCAAAACATACATAAAAATAACGCTACATACAAATCAGCATTTTAAATATATGCATTACACACATTTAATACATTCATACCAAGTGGAAAACATTTAATGGGAAATGTGTATTGTTTAATAGATACGCAATGAAATCGTTCAACAAAATATGATGATTATAACATACATCGTCTCTCTTGGTAGCATTGTGTGCCATAATTGGCAAAGTTTCAACCAGGTATAAATCATCCATGCTTCTTCGCCATACATAACCGTTATTGTCCATCAGCCAATTAAGAATGAGCAGATTGAACAGCAGCAAGTCAATGCCTTCCTGGACCTACACATATATTAAATAAGTTAGTGAATAAAAACAAACATGAAAAACATATTTATAGCGGTTCAGCCTAAGTTTAAAGTACGGATGGCATCGAGTACCAAATCGTTATTCGAATATTCGCTTTTTTATTCAATCGAATATTCGAATATTCGCCTTGATTCTCATTAAGTACTTCGAGCTGTGTAGCCTCGTCAATATAGTATCCATCAGCGAGTAAAGCTACAGTCGTATTTTCATTAACAAATTGTACTTTTCAATTAATGTATAAATTGCACGGTATCAGTAAGCATAAACATCTTAATATCTCATGGTAATTGTTCCTTAATCAAAACGTTTTCAATAAACCACACATTTTTATCAACATGGAAACGCGCCGATAAGCACTAGTATATCAACAAATTTGAGCAACGTTAAGTTATTTTTGTAATTCTTTTCACATGTACAAACGCTTGTTAAAATTACCCATTTATCAGTTACGGTTTCATACTGGCTGATGTAATTGTGTATAACTAGCGACAAGACGAGTGACCACTGACACTGGCCAGTGTATTTAATATATATCAGTCCGACAAGTGACACGGGGCTATTCTATTGAAAGCACGGTATTATGTGTCTATTGGTGAAATACTGCATGTATGTTGACAGAAAACTACTCTACAATAGGGAAATTATTGATTTAAAAAACCTATACAAATTTGCGGGTATCCGAAAGGCGTTTTAACTATTCGAATGGCGATCATTCAATCGAATATTCGAATATTTTTGCCATCCCAAGTTTAAAACAATACATCGGAAAGACATTTGCATACATGATTTGTTTGATAAGCATTTGTACACACGATTGATATTTACAAACCTCGTGTGAAATGTCTATGTGAAACAAACGTGCACATTGCTTTTCCTGTGTCGGTGTGTGTTCCAGAAATGCTTGTATCACTTCATGCATATTGATGTTCTTTTCTTGTAGCGGTATCTTCACGACTTTTGTTTTCAATACCTTAGATCTGGCATAGTTTTGTTTTAAGGCTTCAGCCTGTCGTTGCACATATAAGGACTTTCCAACACCGGCTCGTGTTGACATGACGATACGCGTAGAACACCTGATTAAAAAAAGTACAAATACATCTTTCTCTGTCATAATCGACCGGCGACACGCGACCCAGATCATGGTATGATCATTTGAGTGATAATGTAACTTTACAGTAACTTTAAGATTTATTCAATTATTCGTTGAGTGACAACGTAACCACAATTTTTATTTAATAAACATAATCATATTTATCATACCGCTATGCTGATATCACCTGATACAAAGGTGCTGATATATTTTTTTATATCACGTCAGTAGTGTTTATATCAATCAATGTTTGGAGGTACGTAATATTACTCAAATTGAACTCTTAAGTAAACATTTTCAGTACAACTGAATCAGTTTCATCAAAACAAACAAGTTGATACCAAGAATGTATATAGTTTATTATTTTTAATCGTCATAAATCACAAAAACGTTATTTTTTAATTATTCACATAAACCCGCACTTTGGTAGTGATATGACGTCATCAATAGAACAATAAATAATCCATACACAAGTATTTGAATGCATTACAAATAAATTGTACTAAAAGTCATTACACAGAATCAGTTTATGTTGAATAAAAAACATTTTTACCAAAAATTGAACACACCATAGTCAATATTGACACTATCTTGTTCAAGTTCAATATACAACTCCAAATTGGCGACTCCAAACAATTCGGCGATGTGTGTTCTCCGATGAAATTGATTGTTGCAATCCATTTCTATTTGCATTTTCAATAAATGAACATGCGTATAATCTATGTATTCGTAGTGAAAACAGATTATTTATCATTACGAAATGTTAATAATAAGGTTATTATACAGTCAACTTTTAGAAATCCATAACTACATGTATTTGAACGTGTAAAAGCCGGCTCAGCAAGCCTCGCCGATATATTATTCTAAGCCTCACCTGATATATTACACAATACCAGTTATTCTCTATTTATCATACCACTATGCTGATATCGGCCTGATTCAAAGGTGCCTGATATATTTTTTATATCAGGTCAGTAGCGTTTATATCAGTCAATGTTTGGAGGTACGTCATATTACTCGAAATCCAATTCTAAAGTCAACATTTTCAGTAAAAATTAATCAGATTTAACAAAACAAACAATTTGATACCAAGAACGTATATAGTTTATTATTTTTAATCGTCATAAATCAAAAAACGTTATTTTTGAAATATTCACATAAACCCGTACTTTGGTAGTGGTATGCCGTCATCAATGGAACAATAAATCATCCATGCACAGTTATATCAATGCATTTTAAATAAATGAACTAAACGTCACTACACAGAATCAGTTTATGTTGAGTCTCAAACATGTTTTGACCAAAAATTGAACACGCTATAGTCATTATTAAAACGATCTTCAAAATGTCAAGTTCAATACACAACTCAAAATTCATGAAAATAGCGTTCCAAAACAATTCGTCGATGCATGTTCTCCGATGAAATTGACAATTGCAATCCATTTCAGTTTGCGTTTCCAATATTATATGAATAGACGTGTGTGTAATCTATGTATTCGTCGTCAAAACAGCTCATTTATCTTTACGAAATGTTAATAATGAGGTATTATCCAGTCAACTTTTAAAAATCCATAACTACATGTACGTGAACGTGCAAAAGCCGGCTCAGTAAAATCAGCGCTGCTCTTAGTTTTTAAATATGTAAAATATCAGGTTCTGCACGAATAAAATAACGGCTCGGCAAGCCTCGCCGTTATATTAGTCTAAGCCTCACCTGATGTATTACACAAGACCAGGCAGTAACCTGTTATTCTCTATATATCTGTACAAGTCGTGTCCAACATTTATATCAATATTTTGAAAGAAAAACAGAATATATGTTGTCTTTTGTTTAATTTATAAACCAAGTCAAACAGAACAATTGTTTTGAAGCATAATTAATATTTACTGCCGATATAACAATAAGAACCTCTAATACGGTAGTGACACAGTGTAAAATATTTTTAAAATTTATAGTTTACAATAATAAATGCTGGTTTGAAGAGAAAATAAATGGTCGTTTCATAAGGTACAGATGTATGCAGTCAAACATGTCGACTTACACGCGTTAGGAATACGTTCGCTTTGCAATAGCAACGCTAAACATGACACGTTTATCTTCATTAACGTTTGAACGAAGTCATAATACAAAAGTGTACCCGTTAAAATCGACACACGAAGCAGAGTGAATTCTGGTCCTCGGCACCACTAGTTTTTCTTCAACATACATCTTCACTGCATCTTGGTCGACAGTCTGAACTTGTCGACGGTACTTGTCCAGTGACGACACCAACGGACAGCGATATTCATTGTCCGATCCACAGATGATGAACAAGCGATATTGTAGGTCTGGTTTACAACATTTGAAACGCATAAGAATTAATTTTAATCAACGTAAATTACCAATCAAATACGTCTACTATTCTATTACGCGAGAATCTTTACAATTGCTTAAATGATTACATATTACAGCGATTGGCATTAGTCTATATTAACTTAATCACTACATATATCGATGTAAACATCGTTATGTTGCACTTTAAATGTGAATGCACGGTTTCATTTAGATAGACGGAACATATACAGCTTATTTGTGTTCAGTGTATGTATGCGACTGTACAAAAACATTTAACTTCAACTCTACATGTCTTTACCAGTTTTATGATTTGTTTCCAAAATGAAGTCTTGTAAACTTCGATCTGCTGCTTCACCAACGTCATAATTTAGCACATCGGCATTTACCAGACAGTGGATCCTTTTTCCATTTCCATTTACAGCACGACGCCAGAATATTTCAATCTGCAATCATATAATCAATGTGAGTATTTATCTTTTTTTAATGTTTTGTTAATAGGCTTGTTCGACCTAAAGTATGTTAAGTCTGTGTTTTCAAGGAAAGCACAACATTATTTCATAGCAAAGATTGAAAGCAATAAAACAAAAACAACAACTTTTTATGCCACTTGAGTCTGCATTGGTTATAATGTGTATGACAAAATTATCATGGGTTCTAAGTTAGATAATGGAAATATTAATCAGTCCAGCGGTAGATAATGGAAACATTGACGAATGTCGAAATATATACTGTATAATTTTGTATTGGCTTATGCGTACAGATACGCAGAGACATGTGTAATTGGATATATTGACAGTGCATGTCAAATTTAAATTAATTAGCAATACACAATATGTATTTTCCTTGTAACGATTGACGGCAGCTTACTTTTAAGATTTACTTTAGGCGTATGTCAACAAATGGTTCGACACACATGTAAGTGTCTTTTGTTGGCATGTGCCTGACATAATATCATAACATTGTACAGTAACCGCGCAGTTCTAGGCCAAGTGTGAGGTTAGGCATGCCTTTTAACCGGTTTAAACCCTCAATGCTCTGTATTAAGCGTTACAAAGCGGAGACCCTCAATCATTTTATGTTTTGTGTTGTGTATTGTACTATGCTGTATTGGCAATTGGCCACTTGCCTCAAATAAAGGACATGGGGATGTTAATAAGGCTTTTTCATCTGCAGACATTTCTGGGGTTTCATTTATCTTTAAGTATACTTTAGATAAGCAAAACGTAATAAAATTTAGGCAACTATTTCAAATAACATTCCTAATTGGACAAATGTCGAAACACATTACTTTGCAACTAGGCTAATATACGGACACAATGTTAAGCTAATCAGTGATAACCTCATCAATCGCTGTGTCCGCACGACACACGAGAACTTCATCTGACATAGGAAGTGGCTGCTTCTTGTCGTGCATGTAAATGGATAACGTCACTTTTAGGATTTCACCTGTAAAATTGCATCTAATTTGAATAGGAACTAACTAAAAGTGATGTTACGTTTCTCCAAGATGTTTTATTATTTATATCAGTTTACGTTAAATGTTTAGATTTTATGAAAAAGAAAACATATTCAAAACATCAATTGCAATTAACAATATAGTGAAATGTGTTAGAGTAATAGTTAACTTATGAAAACCATTGTTTTCTAAAAGTAGCCGCATACAAGATAAGAGTTGAAAATTAAATGCTGATTATTTTTTATTACAGTCACGTAAACATTATTGTCTATCATAATGAATTGTAAATAAACTCACCTGTAGGGCAGACTATGAGATTTGGTTCACCAATTTGATAGTTTGACGCATACTTTCTTTCCACACATTCTGCCTCCGACACTGTAAGAACAAGAATAGAAATATACAGTAAACGACATGCGAAACAAATGATGAGAAGTTTTAGTAGGCCAGAAAATATGCCCCGACTGTGTATTTTTCTTTAAGTAAAGTTTGTTAAGGTTTACCTGCAAGATGTTTCAGAACAATTCCCAAATGTTCCAGACTAAGGAAGTCACTTATGCTCGATGATACAGATGCAAGAAAATGTTCCCAAAGCCCTTTCAGATCTTCAATCAACGGCAGCACTCCGTCATCACTGCTGTTAATATAACAAAACTAACATAACAATATATGTAAATGAATGCACACTCAAGACATATATTTAACAACTAAAGATGCATCTTTCATGTGCAAACTATGCGGGAACAAATATTCAAATGCCCGTAAAGTAAGTCTTTGCTTTTAATAATACATAATACAGTGGCTACCTTTGTTGATTGATTTGCTTTAATGTGTTTTCAATTATCGACTCTAATGTCGACGATGACGCATTCCATCCTGTAAAAGTAAGTGGTTCCATGTCTGGTTGTACAACGTTCTCCATTTTCATTTTCTCTTCGTTTGTGTCATTTGTCGTATTATTACCGCTCTGCTGCATGCACCACAATATAGCTGAATTAAAATGAATCATATTTGTCAAAGATACTATAAACATTTTTATGACAATGGGTTTGCTATATTTTGTTAATAAGACGCTTTACTAGCAAATGTTAAAAACTATTATTTACAACAAAAAAGTAAACCACCTCGTGTAACGTCACACGATAAAATATCTTCCTCGTCGACTTGATCAAGCGCCAGAATAGCCAAGGTTTTGTCAAAACCAGCTGTAACTAGGTCTTGCACAAAAGCTTCTTTTTGTTTTTCTCCATCATTGTCTTTTGTCTCTTCTGTGTTATCCATTGTGGGCACTACATTGTGTTGCCTTGAGGTTTTAGAATCCACTTCCATTCTAGCAGCTCCCAGCGCTGTTATCAAATCCTCTAAATAATGCAAATATGCAATGTGGTTATTTTCCATTGGTCACATATCAGTTATAGCTCGAAAGCATTAAGTAAACCTGAAACTCGCGAACTCTATTAGCATTAATTACGCGCTTGAATTGTTTACTATATTTATACTCGGTTTTGTTCATGCACGAGGTTTACGAGTTGAATTATACAATAACAGTATGTTAGTGGGATACACGTCTATCGATTTAAATCGATTCCTGGAAACAAATAGATTCAACGTAACGGTATTTTAATATATTCAAGCATAGAGGTCAGGATCAGGTAAATGCTTTCGAGGTATACTACAAGTGAATGTTTCAACATCGAATATATGAAGCTAAACAATCCTTAGTATGTTTAATAGTATCTTGATGTTTAATTGTTGTCTATTTAAATACAAACATGAATGCTACAATCATTATGTATGCATGGAATAAATCGATATATTTTACAAATACACATACTGTCCAAATTAAACAAAATATGAATTTGAAGTGTGTATAAACACACGAGACACACAATATCGTTTAACATTGTTCAAAATAGACATAACTATGTTCCCGTGTTCACAAAACGTTTTATTGTTACTGAAAATCAATGACGATGAAAATGGATGTCAGCTGAGATCGGAAATCGATGTCAGAAAGTTCTGTGAACACATGGCCTAATCTAATAAGCATATACGGTCATACCTGCTGTACAGTCTTTCTTTACCGCAGACAGAAGCGGGTAAATGAGACGGGAAGGCAAATTGTTACATCCCATTTTTGCAAGCTCTCGTTGAAGAATTACAAGTTGATCAGTCGTAAAAAAGTTCAAAAAATAATTCTCAATGCGCTTCAGCCGTATGTACTGCAACCACTCATCGAGGCAATTCTCCAAGAACTTTGCGATCTCATGAATCATATGCTGTACTTTTTCTGTTTCGTTTGTTCTTCCCTATAAAGGTAACGATACTGATTCATTTGAGTTCGGTAAATAGATAATACGACTAATTATTATTTGTTTAGAGAGGAGTATATGCTCCTGAATATAAATTGAATGAGGGCTTCGTTAATGGACACATTGAAACGTTAGAGGAAACACCATACTATTTTAAGATGCATTATTCTGATACCTTGCAATGTGTAATGGACGCACACATGTACATTTTTAAATGCGTCTCAAATGGCAATCGAGCATTTTGTAAGTTCAAAAAATGTCTTTAACTATGTTAGCTCATTTATAATAAAACGTTTATTCAGTGAGCATATCTAAAATTGACTTCTGATAAAGGTTTTTTGTTTACAAATATTAAATACGCTCAAATTCAAAACACAGAAATGTATAAATAGTTATTGCTAAATGCTACGATATGAAGAGTGGATACTTGCCACTATTTTTGGCAAATCCTTTTCGTTTCCAAATGCAATTTCAGCACCAATTCGCCTATTGGGCTTGCACCAAAACTGTCCCTTCCAAGTATTAAACAAAACGCATCCCGATTCACACAATTTTCTTAGAACATTTCCCAGGCGTGTCACGCTGTCTAGCATCTACGTTTACAAATCAATAAAATAACTATAACGTATAATAACAATAGCATATGTAAAACTGCATTTTTAAAGACATCGGTAGTATTAACCTTACCAAAGTATACATTTCAACACTAGTCCCAGTGTCTTTTGCTGTTTGTTGATTTTTTCCAGCCACCAACATTAGTCGACTGTGCAAATCTTGCAACTGCTTAAACGTGTAATGCTTCTTCTGTTCCGGTACAATTAGTTGTATAATATCTTCGTTCATCTGCAAAACATAACAACTTATTTCAAATAACCCCATAGTAATTGTTCGAATTTCCGAATTTCTTTCCTTTGGGATCTGCATAGTTGTGTTTATAATAGTATATGTATTTGCGTTTATTACTCTTAGCTTGTTCAAGTCACGTGTAGACTCCTCAAAATAGATTCTTACACACACAATTAAACACAAATACAATAAAAATATTTCCCGTGTCACTTGTTCACTACATGAAATGTTGTAAATAGCACAGTGTATACGTATCCAAGAATCCAAATCGCTTTGCATTTCATCGACGAATAACGATATTATATTGGAAATCAGAATTATTTGAAGGAGATTTACGGCGTAAGTCGGACATCTAACTAAGAATGCCTATTTATACCTCAAATAAGCGATCAAAGCAACTGTATTACTACAACAAAGAAATAAAAGAAAATAAAGTAACCCTACCGTTTCCTTATTAGCCTTGTTGTGTTTTCCCGTTACACCAACAGTAAATATACCACCACTAGTAATTGAATCTGCCTGCAGCAGAGAAGTAATTTCCACAGAACCATGTGCTTTCTGTATTTCCATCAGCCATGGAAGTTGACGATTGGTGTCGGCCTGTTTTGTTGTACAAGAACAGCAAGTTAATGTGTATTAGCACACAGCAAGTTAATAAAACCACATTTATCACAATAAATGATTGTGATATTGAACATCAATTTTCATTCCTTTACCATACACATGTTACGCTGAAAAGCCCTTCTAACCGACACTTAAAAAAATCGTAATAAAATGGTCAATTTTCATGAAAATTTGATCAGATATAGGCTGTCATTAATTTACGTACCCGTTTGTACAATTTTGTTTAATTACTTGCAAATTTTGATATGAAAAAAGTTAACATAATAATAAAGTAACCATACAAATAAAATTCTCAAAACACTGCAATGAACAACTTGAACCTTCTAAGGCACGAGATGCAGGTCCGTTTTCATCATTTTGCACGCGGAAATGTAGATGTGGGTAAAATATAGATTTGTTGTTTGAATGTATCATTTTCTACAATACAATTAGTTGAAAAATTAAACTTGATTGAACATCTGTGGGACAAGTTAAACAGGCGTGTTAGAAAACGACATGTAGCCCATCGAAATATGGTGCCATTTGAGCAGGCTCTAATTGACGAATGGAGGAATATTCCTCAAGTTTCATAAGAAACTATGTTATTTCCCTGAGACAAATGTGCCTGCTTGTCTTGAGAGCCATGGGAGGACACACGTACATTGTATTAATAGTTATTTTATGAACGCCAAATTGTGCATTGTGATCCTTTAATATTGTTTTGTGTTTTCACCGCAAACACTTTATTTTTGCGAATTTTATTTTTATGGTTATTGTTTAATTGTGTTAACATTAATATTAAATTGTGCGAGGAATATAAAGAAAATGTACAAGTGAATATCTATGACATTGATTTAATCGCTGTCGAAATTTGATCAAATTTGTTTTACTTATAGCCATTTTATTGAGATTTATGCAAGTGTCGGGTTAGCAGTGCTGTTAAGTGTGCAGTGAATAAGGAACATACAGATTAGATATATTTTAAACTATTAAAGAACTAGTATTTGAGTGACATTACCAGTTGGTCGGGTAAATTCTTATTTGCAGCCAACTCCTTCCAAACCATTCTGCATCTGTCTAACAACTCTTTGTAATCACTCTCCGGTTGTAGATCAAAAATAAGTGGTGAATAACCAATTACTGCTGAATGTAGACTCTGTACTTTGCAAATATTCATTGGATCGTCCCCTACCGACATCATAGCGAGATCGACAAACACTTTTAATTCCTTATGTCCAGCTGAAAAAAAAACAATGTAACAAAAATTGTACGTTGTACTTTTTTTCTTGTACAGAATGTATAATAATAATAATAACAATAATAATAATAATTATGATTATTATTACTATTATTAATTTAAGTATTATTATTTTATCTCGAGACTTGTAGATACATGCAATACTAACGCACATTCTTTCATTGAGTCCTGTAACCACTTCACAAGACTGTTGCATTCTGAAAACTCATCTAGACACTCCGACTTCGCCGCTGTTACGTCTTTTAATAGCTCACATGTTGCCATTAGAGATTCATCAAACTCGTTCATTTTAAAATCGTGCGACACGTTCTGCGAAAAACAAAACAGCATTATAACTTAGTAATTGTTTCTAGATAAAAAATTAAAATTAATTCAAACGCCACATACTAAACTTGTACCCAAACACTTTACACTATGTATTAAATATTATTTTTAATTAATTTGACCAATATCATTTATGTTAATGTTCCCCCTACTTTGAGCTACCAAGAAGCACGAAAAGTGTTCAGTCTATAAATATTAACATAAGTATTATAAGACATAGAACTCTTAAACACTAGTACATACTTCGGCGATTGCAAGGATAGGTCCAAAGTTTCCCTTCAGATTACATCGTCTCTGTAATTTTAAAATGGCACGTGCACCAACAACGCATGCGCACAACTGTCGCCATTGTATCAATTGATCAATTCGTATGTTTGCAACATCTGGTGAAATGTCAAACATTACGATTTGCTGCAAAAGTTCCTCCTTGGCTTGAATTGAACCAGATAACATATGTTCGAATTCTTGGAACCTGATATCTCCGTTGTTAAGTTGTTCGCCGAAATCCTGCCAACTAGCACATTCAACAAATGACATATTTTGAAGAGCAATTCCGCAATGACTTACAAATGCGAAAAATATGCAAACACAAAGGTGTAAATTACATATCTAAGTAAATCATTTGCAATACTTTTGCAATAATTACAAATTCATAATTCAAAAGCTGCAAACCTTTCTACCACAGGTGACCAAACATCTTCCAAAAGTTCGTCAATTGAAAGTTGGACTGTGCCAAACTGCTGTTGCATATCGGCCCAAAACTTCCGAAACACGATACTGTCGTGGCAATTATCAAATCGTGCAACAGTATGTAAGACATTTTCATAGGACCTGAACGGGATAATGTCTGGTATAAACGTATGTACATCTTGACAATGTTTTGCTTTCTCAGGCTCAGCCAACCACTTGATTTGTTGTTCATCGATTTCAGAGTTTAATATGTCTGTCAGCTCTGTTGTGTCCACTACAGAAAAAACAACAACTTACAATTGAACACATTCTCAAATTAAAATCCCACAGCATAGACAATTAGAAATCATGTCGACGAACGAAATTTTTTTCATAACTTCCGTTCTTAATAAAATGTTTGTCTATAGTTGATTTATCCTCGTTTTCATATACACTCACAAAGTATAACAGTTAAACATTTACTTGTAAAATTATAAAAACATTTACATTGTATAAAACATTTATTTTTATTTATTTTACTAAATCGACAACTGTCTCCGGTGTTTACTTTAAATAAATCAAGTCGCTTTACGTATGTAAATGACCTTAGTCATGAACATATTAATAATCATTCTACCAGACACTTCTACTTTATGTGCAGTCAACGTTCTATATAGTTCGCCTCGTATTCAGAATAAAGATATCTTAAACGCAATTATAATGTTAGTGTTTGTATATATGCTTGTATCGTACAATATTAATTACACGATCTCGGTTTTTTCATTAAACAGGAGGTGTCTCAGGACAGCGCGCTCGACTATTGAAACCGCTTTGTCACAGTTATTGGCCTTTTATCAGTAAAAAGGGCAACTAATTATGTTAAAATGCTGGTCACAGTTATGGGCCTTGGCCAGTAAACTTTTATAATGGCCCTTAATACATGTGAGAAGTTTCAATTGACTATCTGTATAAGTTACAGAGATATCTACTAGTTGCACGCAAACCTTAACCTGAACTATCTAAGTACAAAAAGGTCCATAATTCTGCAAAATTACAAGTCAGAGTAATGTACCTTGGTCAGTGACCTAACATAAGCACCCCAATACATGTGTGAATTTTCAACTGAATATCTGTAGTAGTTACAGTTATATTTACTTGTTGCACGCAATCATTAACCTGAATTTTTTAAGTACAAAAAGAGGCATAACTCTGCTTAATTGCAAGTTTGAGTTATGGGCCTTGGTCAGTGACCTCACATAATGACCCCGAATACATGTGTGAGGTTTCATTTGAATATCTGTAGTATTAAAGAGATATGTACTTGTTGCATGCAAACCTTAACCAGAGCATTACGCCGACGCCGAAGAACGGGTAAGTAGTATAGCTTGAATTATTCGGTGACTAGTTGAGCTAAAAACTGTTTAAGTAATGGTACTACTAATCAACAATATATGAATAATTTCAATTATATAATTATTACTCGATACATTTTATAACGACATTTTTGCAGAAATCTTGCTAAGCATCGATGTATTAACTAAAAATTGTGTTGACAAAGTGTAATTAGTATACAAGAAGCATATATGCAAATATTATAAATAGCATATGATGCATTTTGCTAATTTTTGAATGATTTCTATTTAAAAAATGAAGATATTAACAAATATTATTTATACAACAACTCACCCTAACAGATAAAGTTAACACTTTAAATATTATACAAACCTTTAAAAGTTTGACATAAATTAACAAACACTTTAGCAATGTCTGTCTGCTTCTGAAAAGTTTCAACCTCTTTCAATCGTAATTGAATAAGTGTATTTATATTTAGTTTATGATCCGTATTTTTCATGATTTCCACAATGTCACAAAAGTCGTTTGTATGTTGTTGTACTATCATTAGGATATGCACATCCACTGAACCCACAAGAATGGACTCCCGTATGCTTTCAATCAAGGTACACACTTCTTCTATCTTTCGTTGACAGTCATTGTTAAGTACTTGGCCTCCATGACCTTGAACAAAAATAGTTTATATTTCCATCAACAAAATAATATATATTTGCATATAATAAATAATATTTGCATATATATATGCAAATAATTAGTGAGCAACTGAGCATTATGAGTTTATTGTGCATCTTCATTAATAACAACATTGTATTACAGCTGTCATATATGTACACATCACAAAAGTCCAGTATATACGTATATATATATTAACCACATAAATTACTTTACATACATTTATGCTTTATGAAGAGCTTTATTTGTGGCCAGGACAGAGCCAGTCTCAGAATACCATCGCGATCATCCTCCTTATTGGCTCGTTCCCAATTGCTTAACAGAAGCCTGGACATCAGAGCACTGAAGCGTGACTTTTCCTCCTCGCCAACTGGTATGTAATGACATTCTTCTTTTTCAATTATCTACAATAAACAAAAATAAATCAAATACTTTACATAAAGTAGCCATCATGAAAGGTGGTATATGAATAATTGCTTAGGTATGCTTTAGATTTAGAAACACAATACGAAACAACTCATGATCAGTTATTTAAGGAACGTGCCTACGAATAATTCTACGGTTGCGACTTGCACTTGCCGGTCGATGTTCTATATCTTTTGCCAAATAACAAGTGATTGTCCATTTGTTAATACAATCATGATTAAAATGAATTCTGTTCGTTTGAAGTATTTCAAATTGCAAAATAAAATCACTTTAAACTTGAGAGATTACAAGTGTTTGTAAATACTAATAAATTCCGTTTCCTACCGTTGCCTGGCAGAAAAAACAAAAGAACGACTTTTTTTATGCATTAGGATGCGGGGGAAAATAAGACTACGACAAAAACAGATGAAAAATGATTGAGAATTTGTAACAAATAATGTCCTGTACCTCAAAAACAATTGCGTTCAGGCAATCTTGCATTGGTCTGCAGTACGAATTGACAGCTTTACAATAGTGCCCAACTAATTCGCGTCCTTGATGGCGATAAGCGGTGCACTGTTCAACGAAAGTACAATATAAAGTTGAAATGTAGTTTAGGTTGCTGTAAATATTAACAATGTAACTTTAATCACTGGTGGGTGAACATACGCAGTTTTTGAAAACTTCAGAAAATAATGCTTTTGCATTCGTATTGCCATGGCTAGAAATTTTACAGTATCTATACATTATATGCCACAGATAAGACACGTAAGTTATATGTCATCAGCAGTTTAGTTTAAATCATTTTCGACTATCAAAAAGACAAATTTCATCTTTTAGAAAGAAGAACAATGCAGGGGAACTTATAATAATAAGATAATATTCTGGTATGAAAATGACGTTTAAAGGGGAACTGTCTGTTTTGTATACCCTTTTTTACGAGTCTCTTTCGTTACCCACTAATAACAACAGATTTAAATAACATAGTAAACGTAAACGTCGACAAAACTATTTATATCGAAAAAAACTATGTCGATACAGATCCCTTTATTCTACAGCAAAGACCACATGCGGTTTTGAATTTCAAAATAATTACCGCGCATGCGCAAACCACGTCTTGACTCATCTAGACACTTATATATACGTGCCATAATTTTTCTGCGAATTAACAATATTTTAGTTTTGTAATGTCTCTATTAATACGCATTTCTGAACTTAACTAGACATGTGTCCGTAGGACACGGATGCCCCCACATTCTGCGGGTTGTCATAAAACTCTGCTGATGGAAAAAATGCACCAAAATACCCAGGTGCACAAGTCCACATGCTGAGGAATATGTTTATAAAGTTTCATCAGTCTAGCAGTTATACTTTTTGAGTTACACGCGACACAAATCCAAAAATGTCATTTTTGGCTAAAACAAAGGGTCATAACTCCACTGATGGCGGAAGGAAAAAACTGCACAAGTTCACATACTGATTAATAGGTTTATAAAGTTCCATCACTCTAGCATTAATAATACTTATTGAGTCACACGCGACACAAGTACCAAAATGTCATTTTTTTCCTAAACAAGGGCTATAAATCCGCTTATTTTGGAAAAAGCTGCACCAAAATACCCAGGTGCACAAGCTCACATGCTGATTAATATGTTTATAAAGTTTCAACACTCTAGCAATAATACTTTTTGAGTTACACGCGACACAAGTCCAGAAATGTGATTTTTTGCTAAAAAAAGGACAATAACTCCGCTGATGTCGGAAAAAAAACTGCACCTATATACCCAGGTGCACAACTTCACATGTTGATTAATATGTATATAAAGTTTCATCACTCCAGCAGTAATACCTTTTGAGTTACGCGCGACACAAGTCCAAAAATGTCATTTTTTGCTAAAAAAAGGGCCATAACTCCACTGATATATGACAAAAATGCACCAAAATACCCAGGTGCACAAGTTCACATAATAATCAATATGTTTGTAAAGTTTCATCACTCTAGCAATAATACTTTTTGAGTTACACGCGACACAAGTCCAAAAATGTCATTTTTGGCTAAAAAAAAGAACAATAACTCCGCTGATGTCGGAAAAAACTGCACCAAAATACCCAGGTGCACAAGTTCACATGCTGATTAATATATTTATAAAGTTTCATCACTCTGGCAGCAATACTTTTTGAGTTACGCGCGACACAAGTCCAAAAATATCATTCTTTGCTAAAACAGGGCCACAACTCCGCTGATTTCGGGAAAAAAACTGCACCAAAATACCCAGGTGCACAAGCCCCAATGCCGATGAATATGCTTATAAAGTTTCATCACTCTAGCAGTTATACTTTTTGAGTTATGCGCGACACAAAAATCCGACGGACGGACGGAAGGACGGACGGACGGAGGGACAAGGACAAATTTACATGCCCACCCCCGTAAAATGTTCGAGCATAAAAAGGTTTCCTAAATATTTATTTTAATTTAATGTAAAACATATACTGACATCCTTTAAAGCCAAAGTCCGTGGAATCTAATTCAATACATCGTAATTTGGAAATAGTTCTTATGAACGTTAATGGTGTTTATTCGACTAAAACTGTTTCTTATTTACGAAAGGCATGTTATACTGCCTTAGTACGCTTGGTACAAACGGAATATAAAATGAGGTACATGCTGATTTACTCAAGAGGCAATTGCATACAGAAAATATACGATGCAAAGTAACCAAAACGTTAATATTGCACCGATTTTAATGCGTTTCTTTTCTATTTTGATCGGTAAGATATCCATTAGAAACAATTTCTGACGGTTCATTTTTATTAAAATATTTCTGGACTGCTGCTTTAAATAAATTGATTGCTTTAAGATATGGTAATGACTATATTATCGTACACAATCGTGCAGCCTTTCTTTAATATGTTGTCGTTTTATCTCATCACTTATGCATAATTAGTATTATTGTAGTATTGCATTATTTACATTCTTTATAATACCAAAATATAAACATGAACAATGTATACAATATACATATTTTTGAACAAGAAATACATTATATCATTTACCAAGATTGACAATCTTTTCCGAAGATTATCCAAAACAAAGTTATTCCATTCTTTGAGTATTTCTTCTGACTGTAAGGATTCCAGAAATACAACATTCCAAATCTACAAAAAGAAAAAAAACACTAGTACACACATATTCTTTGCACACAAATATTAAAACAAAGAGCTAAAATATGTTGAAATTAAAAATTAAATAAGGAAATGGCAATAAAATATTGTATATACAATTTGTGACTTTGCGTTATATTATGCGTGTTCGTTCTTAGAAATTAGCAATTACATGCGATTTATAAATACGATTTTCGTAATTTCTTTATTATGTTTCGGCTATTACATGTATAATATAGCGCATACCGCCAGCAGTTCTTGCCACGGTTGGTTCAAGGTAGAAAGCCATTCCGTGCATTTTACTTTCACCGACTGCAACTGCGTGGGTTGTTCCGTATCTTTCAATATTAATGGTTTGCTGTTGCTACTGTTTGATTTACAGTGTTGGTACATAGCTGTACAATGAAGGAATATGTGCACGCTACGTAATCGTTTGAACGATCTCTTCCAGTTATGACGGAACGACTCGATTACCAACTCGTAGGCTATTTTGTGAGCCATCCACCACGCGTTATTTGTCCTGTTACTGTTGTATAGACAAAATAAAATTAAATGACTTCACTACATATTAATATATTTATGATTAATTCCACACACTAAATTTCAAGTAACGTTCCGCACAAGAACACTGCATTGTTTTCGTGGTAGTTCAGATGCACTTAAAGATCAGGTATTTACATTTTCAACGATTACAATTATTTGATAAAAATATCCTAGATACAAAGTTAATATTTTAAAACACGCGCACAGCAGTCTAATATATTTGCTTTGTCTGTGAAATGTTCTGTGCAGAGACTATGGTACATATTAGTTCGACAAATTGTAGAACACAACAGCAATTGAATAAAGTTTCTTCTATTATGCAATTATGATGGTAAAATTTTCACATGTGTTGTAGTTATCAATTGAAACATAAATTTCGCCATTCTTTCAGTCCAGCTCATGGTGAAAATAACGTTAAAGATGTAACTAACAAAATGTGTCAATATGGAAACTTTAATAGACATTTTCCAGAAAGAAACAAACACCAGTCTACGATTAATTCATCGTGTCATCTTAAATCATGTTAAGATGGCATTAAGTTAGATTAAGCTCAATAGACTTACTACGTCGCATGGTGACAATAATTACCTACCTATGTTAGCATTGTCTTGATATAAATTACCAATGTACTTTTTTACATTAATGTAATGGCTACCGTTGGTTTTTGTTAGACCTGAACCTGCTAAAACTGTCGAAAAAGTTCACATTTTACATGAAATCCTATTTTTTCATACAGATGGCCAAATCTCTAATTCGACTACTTGGTTAGGTCCAGATATATAAAACGCATCAAACTAAATAAATTAGATGACCAAGTCCAAAACACAAGATGCACAATCATTAATATAATGGCATTGACTAACTAACAATATGAATATATATATATATATATATATATATATATATATATATATATATATATATATATATATATATATATATATATATATATATATATATATATATATATATATATATATATATATATATATATATATATATATATATATATATATATATATATATATATATATATATATATATATATATATATATATATATGTATATATATATATATATATATATATATATATATATATATATATATATATATATATATATATATATATATATATATATATATATATATATATATATATATATATATATATATATATATATATATATGTAGTGTATAATATATAATGATAACAGGCCAACATGTGTCTAAATAATTAAATAGCCATAGGCATGACCATTGTAATTTTATTGGCCGTCATTGCCTACAACAGCACGTACACATTTCCATTTTACATCTGCATAAAATTAAGGCGTTAGTTTGCATTGATATTGCCAAACAAAATTGTGATCCATTTCGTAAAGAAAAACAAAAACATTGAAACATAAATATATAATATATAAACAATGGAAAGGAAGTGAACTAGAAAGAAACTGACACAAACACATACTTTTTTTTATAAATTGCTATTATTAAAACCTCAAGTTTAAAAAGAATGAATGGTTACCTTACTTCTGTCTTGAAACATGCTTGTAGACGTTTCATTACACATTCTAATGCATCGTCAACTCGCTGAAATATATTTCCTTAAGTAATATATATTGTATCATTATGAATAGGAATGTGGTCATTTATGTAATCGATAATAATAATATGGAAGGTTTTAAGCTACAGATGCTAACTGCAATCACTAGGACAGTGCATATATGTAATAGCGGTATACATTATGCGAATGTTTTTCTACATGTTTCTGCTGAAGGGCATGCGTTTAATCTAACATATATTTATCAATGAATACCGTTTCACTAATTTTGTAGTCATAACCGCCCCATGTATCCTTTGTTGTCTTAACCCAAAAAACTAATGCTGCACACGCAACTTCTATAGGTGCCCAATCCTGGTCCAAGTAATGCAGTTCGTTAACGTTAAGAGAAGCTACGATGGAACGTTGTAGGTAGTAGTCCATTCCAAATAATGGATTCAAATATCCTAAAACGTCTTTCAGTGACCTTGAAAAAATAGTATTGAGTAAAGTTCAAAACCATTCTGTTTAGTACTTTTATAATATTCAATAAAATATATGTTTTCAAACTGGTATTTCAATGTTTATGGCATGTAAACCTTTGCATGAACTGGGGATGAATCACGGTATTTGATCATTTGATCAAGCGATAATGCATCGCAATATATTATTGACGGTATTTTGATATTTTTTTTAAAGGAATGTATTTTTAAAGCTATTATAATGCCATTTGTTGTCACTGGATCGACGTTTTGTCTGTGTATTGTTTTAACTTTGTGTACACAGTCATAACACGCTTAACTATATGTGTATTTATCACACACTTATTTCGTAATTTTATTATGTTTAGTAAGAAATGGATACAGTATTTCCATGCAAATGGAGAGTACGAGGGACGTCACAATACTCCATGACAAGTTCATTAAGAAGTAAAAATTAATTGCTACATATACAATGTTTAAATATGTTTTCACTACAGATCATCTACATTCATTTTCGAAATATCATTAAAAAATCTTAAAAAATAAAAAAAATGTTAACACAAACACCATAACAACCATACACAATGCGGCGCACGACAAGCGTCAATAATGACGTCACATTTACGTTTTCGCGCCTTAACTAAAGTTCAGATTTAGCAAAATAAATTTGTTTGTACTATAAAAATGTAAACATAAATGTCCTGATGCTAAAATTGTTGTGTTTACAACATTTGTCACGGAGTTTTGGGACATCGCTTGTATAATTTATATAACACTAACATCTTTATATATGACCCGATATAAGGTGCGTCAACTTTAATAAATAAATAATCATGTAATACCTTATAGAACAAATAGACGGAAGCGATATGCTATTTTGATATTATTTAAACATAACTTAAAATAAAAAAAGCTGTTTCTTACATCGACCAGTTCTTTTCCTCTGCCTGGAAACGTCCAACAACGTCAACAATTTCATCGATACCCCACCATTTCGGTACTTGATTTGTATGGCTAATGTCTTGAGATGGTTCCTCAAACGAGGTACAGGCTCCAGAAACAAGATGCAGGAGTGGCAGACAGAACATCCAGGACGGATCTTTGACCTCTCGGAAAGAGGTATGCTTATTGATTACACCAATTAAAGCTGTTCTCAGTGTGCTGAAACTACATTAAGCACGACATAAAATTGTATCGAATTCCACTAAAGATCGCGTTGTAACATTATTTCACATTTATAACTAGGACACACTGGGATAGCGCCCCTGTCGTTGCATCTCATTACCCCATTTGTTATGCATCAAATTAGTCATACAACGTACTGTGGCAATTTACCATACCTCACATATTAAGAATTATCAACACAATGACTGGGTTCAGACGGTGATCCGGACATATACCAACATTTAATCATATGTTTGTTGCTATTTCAAACCTGCCCAGACACTGACATGCAAATCCGTTCATACATTTAGGCTTAACTTTGCTAACAGATAAACCAACGCCGGTAAAACCATAACCTACTTTGCGGAAGTAATACACTTTAAACATGGGTATAGGATTTCACAAATGTATAACAAGAGGCTCAAGAGTGCCCGTTTCTCTTTACTGGCTTATTAACTAAGAAGTGTCAGAAGGAACATTTCTGTGAAATTATTTCGAAATCCAACTAGTGGTTTCTGACAAGATTTTCCAAATTTTCAATATAGCCATATAAGGTAAAATGACCCTGCCCTGGCAGCCGTGATTTTTAACGGCCCGAACAATTTGAGCAACTTTGGTAGAAAACCACATGAGGAACATTTCTGTGTAATTATTTCAAAATTTGACCAGTGGTTTCTGACAAGAACTTTTTGAAAATTTTAATATAGTCATTTAAGAAAAATGGCCCCGCCACCTGGCAGCCATGTTTTTCAACTGACCGGAACTATTTCCGCAAATTTGGTAGAGAATCACCCAAGAAACATTTCTGTGAAATTATTTCAAAATCCAACCAGGGGTTTGTGACGATTTTCAAGTTTTTGAACAAAACAATATAAGGAAAAATTACCCTGACCTGGCTGCCATCTTTTTCAACGGACCGAACCCATTTTAGCAACTTTGGTAGAGAACCGCCCAAAGAACATTTCTGTGAAATTATTTCGAAATCCGACCAGTGGTTTCTGGCAAGAAGATTTTCAAAACAGCCATATTAGGAAAAATGGCAGCCATGTTTTTCAACGGACCGGAACAACTGGAGTAACTATGGTATATAATCAACCAATAAACAATTTTTTTCGAAATCTAAACAGTGGTTTCTGATAAGTTTTGAACATAGCCATATGAGAAAAAAATGAACTGCCCCCGGGCGGCCTTTTTTTTTAACGGAGCGGAACCATTTGAGCAATTTTGGTGGACGACCACCCATGGAACATTTATTTAAAAATAAATATATATCTAACCAGGGGTTTAGGGGGAGATGTCGTTTAAAGAGATTTCTATTTATAGCTCTGGTGGCCATCTTGTGAAGCGGAGCGAAACCATTTGAGCAATTTTGGCAGAGGACCATTAAAAGATATAAAACTAACTAGATGAAACACCCATTCTCAAATTATGGAAGACGTATCTGGAACAATTTACAAAATAGCGTTCGCTCCGCAACAACAATTCATTCTTTCAAAAGTAAATGCAAACAATATCTTTATCAAATGCAGGTCGTCTAGTCTTGATGTTGTTATCATTGCAACAATAATCCGTTTTCTTAAATATAATCTGTTTTCAGATTTAATGTGTATTGGGTTCCTTTAACATGATTTCTTAACTGGAATGACTGTCACGATACATGTATCTTAATATGTTACCTTCTGAAAATAAAGATTTTATTTTATTATTATTATTATTATCATTATTATTATTACCATCAAAGGAACATTTGTGTGAGGTTTCCTCAAATTTAAACTAACGGTTTCAGATTCGCTTAAAGAAAAGGTTTACGCTCGCACGCACCGACGGCAAAATGGAACTGAAAACTAGTTATACTTACCCGTTTGGAAAATGTGACTGTATAGCTGCCCACTCGATAACCAACGTACTGCCGCCATCCACAGAAATTAGAAGACATTTGCACAGTTCCTGCCACGCCGGTTGTGACAGACGAATATCATAACTGTTGCTAGAAATTACCACACATATTGCTTGGATAACTCGCTCAGTACTGGTTTGACAGGATGTGTTTTCTGCTAAAAGCTCTACAAGCTTAGCCCATTGCGAAACGATGATCTAAAATATGATAAACTACTGAATAGCATATCCCTTAATTGTGACTCTATGATATAGTAAACATAAATATATTGTACAGATATTCATCACTGAGCAAACATATGCATATGGAAAAGAAAGACGGATATAAAAATCTCTATGAAGAGAACGAAACCAACAAAATAGTTTATTACTAATGTAACCACTTTTTAATTTAACCAGTATTTAGCCCTAATATACATGTGTGGTTTCATTATACCTCTTCTGTAAAATCAGCGTTTTCCTTCCAGCACTTTAAATCCGAAAGGTATACTTTCCGAATTCCGCCGATTAACATTCGGAGACAACGGAGAGTCTCTGAAATAGGGGGAAAATCTTGTCCCCTAATAGGTCCTTTGAAAATTGGTGGTAGGAACGCCATGAAGAAATCATAGGCAAGACGCTTTAAGCCTTTTATACGATCACCCGTAAGAAAATTCCTTATATAACCTATCGTTTTCTTCAATCTCCCTTCATCTGGTTTTGGAATAATGAATCCATCATACTGGTGCCAAACGGCTGAAATGTAGCAACATCATGTATTTATGAAAGATTACAAATGATAACAATGACCTCTGCAAAAATACACAATTAATTTCAGTAGTTTAGTTAAACACACGTATATATGTCTGAATATTGCCATATTCGTTTGTTTACATACCGCTGTTACCAATCTGACTCTGGGATATGTGTAACGATCTGTTATGGGATTTATGAGCACCATAAAGTTCCACCAACTCGTCAATGTTTTGTTCATCCGACTGCGTTTGTTTCCTAAAGCTATATCTATATTCATTGTTTGGGTCTTCTAAAAGATATCTCTGAACTTGCATTTCAAACTCATACTCCACGTACTTTTCGAAACGCCTGTAACAAAAGTGCTTTAATTTAATCTAGGCATCTAGAATCAATGTGTTCTTATCACGTACAGTTGTCATTCATTTAAAAAATCTAAAGATCTAAATATAGATTCGGTTCTATATGATGAACCTGGCTAGTTTGTTGTATATCATGTTTTATCACGCATTATTAATTTGTAAACTTAAATGTACACATTGTATAACGGTTGACGCTTTCCCAATGATACCATTATAAATATGTTTGTATTTAAATATTGTACACTTGTTCCAAATGAAAATTCTTTATGTTTATGTGCCACTGTACTTTACTCGCAAATTTGGAAATGATTTGATAGATATGAAATCTTGTCAATTCTTGTCAGGACGATGTATACTATATTTGAATACATAAACTATGCCACAATTAACTAAAAATACAAGTTTAGTGAATATATTAGGACAGCATTTTAAGCTTGATACAAATGCGTTTAAAACGAGTAAATATAGTTAGTACTGTACATTTTCCTTGTCATAATGCGAGAGTCTTTATCCCATCCTCCTAAATCTGCAGCTCCAAAACGTAGTATAATTTTACAGTCTGGATCTTCAAGCATCTCGTGAGAAACAAGAACATGGAAAATCACCAAGACAGTTTCAGCTGGTGAACTTTTTTGAGTGTTTTGCTGCATCGTTTTGTCCTCAAACGAGTTAATAGGTAACCCCCCAATTTGTGAGCCCGACTTGTCGTTGCTTTTTTCTTTAGGTCGGATGCTACATAAAACATGCATTTTCAATATTTTATTAAATCCATTTAAGATGTTTACATGTATAGCGCATATATGTATTTAATGGTTAAGCTGTTCATTGGCGATACATTTCCGAATATAATATTCATAATGACAGATACACGTAATGTGAAAATACTGACCACCAACAAAATTATAGGTAGAACCGATGGGTGCTCTCCGACCCCGCTTTACTTGTGGCGTTGACCTTAAACGTATGATACCGAGTCCGGATAAGCAAAATGCCAATTACAACTGTTGCCTTTTAAGTATGACATTGAACTTTGACCTACAGTCTTTGTTCACCTGCGTGACATGCCATCTCATCTAGGGAAACATTTGTGTAAAGTAATCCCACGAGCCATGGCCAAATAATAGCCCGGACAAGCAAAAAGTCAATTTCGAATTTGAACTATAAGTGTGACATTGACCTTTGAACTACTGACCTGGATTATGTGCGCTTCGTGCCGTCTCATTGAGGTTGACATTTATGCCTAGAACTAGTAGTTTTGAAATCCATGGCAAATTAAATCACGGAGAAGCTAAGTGACAATGTTAATCGTTGATCTCTAATAGTGACCTTGACCTGATTCATGAGCGCTACACACCATTTCATAGCAGCAAACATGTGTGTACAACAATTTTAAAATTCCTTCCATAATTTATAGTTGGACAAAAAAGCCCATGTATAATCAAAGGGAAAATATTCCCTGAAAAATCATTAGACCGTGATTACCTGACAATATGCATCTGCGCTCGTAATAGGCTTGCTGCATATAAAGTTACATTAAATTCGAGATATTAGTTCCGTAGATCTCGCTCGGAAACTAAAATACTCTATTAAAATGTCATATGTATTATGAAAGTGCACGATTCCCTGAAAAATCACCAGACCAGAACAACTTGACAACATGCGCGTGTCCTCTTGGTAGCGATGCTGCGTATTAAGTTTTACTGAATTCGAGTTGTTAGTTCTCGCTCGGAAATAAAAATATTGTACAAAAAAATGTATTTTATACAACAAATTCCATAACGCCCCGAAAAATCATCAGAAAGAAACGATCTGGAAAAATGCGCATGTCCTCCTGGAAGGGATTCTGAATATACAGTTTCATTGAGTGAAAGTTATTAGTTTGTGAGATTTTGCGCAGAAACAAAACTTCCCAATGAAAATGCCATATTAACAATCAAAGTACAAACACTCCCTGAAACATAACCAGACCGGAACGACCTGGCACAATGCGCCTGTCCACCTGGTAGGGATATTGCATATGAAGTTTCGGACGGACGAGTGTTTGACACCCGGACAAACTGAATGGCAGTTGAAGTAGAATTTGGACGAACGGACACAGCGGCGATTAAATGCCCCCACATTTGGGGAGCATAATAAATCACTTTAGTATACAGAAACTTTCAAAGGAATTTATGGTATTGACCTAACAAAACAAAACAGGTAACTAAACTTAAATATTACTGTGCGTTTAAAGTTACAAGACACGATTTCTTTATTTCGTAATTACGAATTTTTTTTGCGCATTAACGTAATAATATTCCGTGATTTCGTAATTACGAAATGTATCTCGTAAAAACGCAATATTTTTTGTAATTACGAAATAATATTACGTTTTTACGCAATTATACTAGCTCTATACGTTTACTGCGTTTAAACGAAATACATTTCATAAGTACGTAATATTATTACGTTTTTCCGACATATACTTTGTATAAAGAAAATTATATTACGTTTAAGTAAAATAATGTTACGTTTTAACGAAATAATATTTACGTTTTTACGAATTAATATTACGTTTTTATGAAATAACATGACGCTTAATCGAAATGATATTACGTTTTTATGAAATAATATTACGTTTTACGAAATACATTTCGTTTTTACGAAATAATATTACGTTTGTTTTCGAAATACATTTCGAAAGAACAAAATAAACACAAATTATTATGTTTCGAAATAACAGTGTAAACTGTCACTTTTAGGGCACCGTAAAATATAACTGCAGTTTAGTTACTTTTTATTCTTCTTCCCATTATTCGTGTCACCGGTAGCTTCAATGATTGCATTCTGAAAAAAACAATACATATACATACATATTTAAAAGGCGAGTACTTGTAAATGATATACACTTATAGCTTATACGTACAGTAAAATGAAGACTTTTTTTAAATGTCACAAAAAGCTATCTGCCTCTGTCAGTTTCTTTAATTGTTACTGATGTTCATGTTATATGTTTCTCTCATGTGATATGACGCTAAGACATACACACGACACACGACACAACCAACAATATACATGACGTATCAAACACTGAAACTACGTGTACTACTACTAAGGTTACTCTACTACTGCTTCTGCTCATGCTACTACTACTGCTACAGCTTTTACTACTGCTACTGCTACTACCACTACTTCTACCACGTCTACTACTGCTGCTGTTACGTTTCTGTTAATGAAGGCTTTGAGTATTTTTTCAAAATGTAAAATGACACTTTAAGCTCTCATTATGCCATACTGGCTGTAAAAAGTACGGTTGTCATCATAATCGTACTTCATAAAATGTTTAATAGTTTGATGGTGCTTTATAGGCTTAATGGACTTATTTACATATTTTCGTATGCTTGAACACATAATAGAATGTCTTTAATGAAGAAGCTTAAACCGCTGGACTAACAAACCTAACTATTGTATCACGAAAAAAATAATCTTCCAGCGGAAATTCGGGCACACTTACCAGTTGGCTTGCCGAACTTTTATACAAACGTGTGTATGTTTAACGCTATATAAAATAATCTACGAAAGGCGCCACAAACGCTTAATAATTTCGTCATTGGCATGGCATTTGATGTTTATTAATGAAATACTCATTATTTCTAACATATTTACGTGTCAGGAGTGTCATTTTGCTATTGATATATATTAACTTTTATTTTTGGAATCCGATACAACATGTTTTTAAGTGTTAACTTGCCATTCTGTGAATATGTCCGTAGTATTAAGACTCAAATTATGTGTGTCTGTTTTTTTTTAAACATTGAAAAACATTTTAGAAACCTGTTTCTCTTTCTGGTCTTTTTTCATTAGTTCTTCTTTGTCGACTGCAGACCACGTTGGAAACAAGCTAGATCCGGTCGAACTAAGTTCTTCACCTGATTTGTTTTCCACAGTAGGTACTTTGTCTAGTTTTCCAGATCCAAACACTTTTTCTTGCGAAATTGGAGCAGGTTTTGCATTATTATGCATCAACCTCTTCCTTTCTCGTTTGGCTTTATATTTTCCTTTTTTAATTGTTTTCGCTTTCTGACTATTTGCACCAGGAGTTGGTTGCCCTGATGAACATCCGCATTGCATTTCAGTTACTGGCGTACCGTTGTCATCAACACCGTTCTGATACTCAGAATCATCGCTACCGCTTTCTCCATCAGCATCAGATTCATTGATATTGATCCCTTCGCTTTTAAGTTCAACTGCGCCTGCTGTTTCAATAACCTGACCACTTTTATTTCCGTCGTTATTTGCTTGTGGTACATTACTTGTTTGAGTACCCTCTAAAAATTCGTTAATTTTGACACTCAAATTTTTGCCCTCAGTCCAAACGTCCTTGCCTGGAAAATAATGCACATCAGTTAAGTTGGTTGTCATTTTACTCATAAGTAACTAACAATAACCGAAACCAACACATACAAGGAAAACATACATGGTATTTAAACACACATGTCAAGTTATTAATTAGGAAGTAATTAACGTTATTTGTAACTAATTCATACAAATACTGGCTAAAAACAGAAACAGCAATAAGTAAGTAAATGTCGCATTATCTGTCTGCTACAATTATACATAGAGAATAGCAAATGACTGACTGGTCTTGTCAGGCGAGGCTTAAAATATATTACGTCGAGGCAAGCTAGTCTATTCGTCATAACAAGGTTTGTGAAAATATAAATCTAAAGAAGCCGATCATATTGGTATTATACAAACGTTGTTTTGCTTAACCAGAGATTTTACACACGTGCGCATACATACAGTTATTGCTTTCTAATGGATATTAACGGTTTATCGTTTTTTCATTACCAAATGGTGTATCGAATTCTTCCACTGGGGTTGAACAGATGTCGCATATTTTTTATTTATATGTGTAGGATTAATAAATCATACATAATGGATCAAAGCAATACTGTTTGTTCAAGTACACGTAACTTTTTGTTACTATAAAACGACTCAGCGTACCTCATTGTAGTACAAGTATTTAAGATACTCGAATTTTGATTGTGTATTTTTCCATGGATGACGTCATAACAATCGTTAAGTTTAACCTATTTATTTTGGCTTATTGCAACACTCTCGAGTCCGTTTCCTAGGTAGAACCAGTTCATGGTGTCTTTGGGAGAGATCTTGAGTACGCTCCGAGAGTAGGGATCGAACCCGGGACCTCGCGATCGCTAAGCGGATCCCGTATCTACTACGACAATGCTACCTCTAGCAAAGTGTGCACGTTTAAATTAACACAAAAACAACGTTTTGGTGATTTATGTCGATTATAAATGATAAAACATACACGTTATTGGGATCAAATTGGGATTGCGTTTTGCTGATTTCTACTTTATCTAAATTATTGACGACTGAGATGATTAGCAGTAAACAGACGTACATCGAAACATTTACTGCACTATATTCAGCATCCTGATATAGACAAATAATGTTTGTCGCTTCCGTCAATGCATATCTTAAACACGAAGGCCAAAATGGATCTTTATCGTTTACCTGGTTCAATGTGATGTCACATGATACAAGAGAGTACACTTAGCTTTAACAGTCGGTCATTAGGCATTTGTGAGATGCCACCTAATTTATCACAGATAATCAATATTTTAGAAGAACACAGATTAATTGATCGACTACAATCTGACCAAATATTAACCAGATATAACGAACAAACATGTCCTTAAAGTGTAAAGAAGCTTTTTAAATTATTTGACCTAGTGACTCAGTTTTTGACCGCAGCTGACCTATATTTTATCTGAACTTAGATTTTATAGAGAACAACAATCTGACCAAGTTTAAATCTGATCTAAGATAATGTGGATCCTAGGGGGTAAACATATGTGTTTAATCTGACACAGTGACCTAGTGTGTTAGTCAACATAACCCAATTATAGAAATTATTGTACATTAACGTTCTGACAAAGTTTTAGTATGATTTGATGAAAAATGTGACCTGTAGAGTGTCAAGTGTGGACGACGGCTGATGGCCGACGGGACGACGGAGTCTCCAGTGATCCTAATAGTTCATCTGGCATTACGTGCCGGGTGAACTAAAATTAAGCGTAATAAAAATAGTATTAGAAGACATAGAAATCTTTTTGGCATAGTTTATTACCAGATTACCAGATTAACCTGTCATTATTATGAAGTGTCCAAATTAAAAATATAATCCTGACATGTGTGCTTTAGAAGTATATTGCAAATACAAAGTGTACGAAAATAAAAATAAATAAATCGCAACACGTTATCAATGGTACAAGCCACATTCATATTATAGCTCAAGAAGTATAGCCTAATACGTATACTTATTAAAATAACAAAACCACTTGAACTATTGAACTCTGTATTGGAAGAACATATTGTATATAAGGAAACAGACACAAAGTCCCGTAAAATGTTAACACAGATGCCAAAGGGATTTGTTCATGAAAGTAATATGTACACACATGTGTAAATTGTAATCAGTAAATATAATTCTAATTGTATTGAACATTTACAATATAAAACTATACTTTACTTAAAATAGTTAAATAAACAGTATGAAGCACGGTAAAAATTTCTTCTAACTAAACAAGTCATACCTACGTCTTGACCTACATATTTATAAACAGTTTTCACCTACCTCCCTCTTTGTTGTTGTTAGCTAAATCGTTGTCTTCCAGTTGCGTCTGATGCGCATTTGCTAATGTCAACTCATCAGTTTGTTCAGTTTGTGGATGCGTCAGCTGCAAGTCTGAACCATTCAGATCGTTCGCATCAGAAGTCGGTTTGGGCTTTTTAAGTCCTTGATCAGACGAGGGTTCGTATTCGCCTGTCGGTCCACAAGGGGATTGACACACGATTGTACTTAAAATATTTCGATGGTCCTTATTGTCTAATTGAGAAAATGAATAATCTACTTCATCTTTGTATATCACATTCAGTTCACTTAAATGGTTCACGTCAATATGTAGTTCTTTTGATGATTGCTCTGATGTGTTTTGTTGTTTTTCTTTCTGATCATGAGCCAGTGGGCCTGTCAGTTCAGATTCCTTCGCTAATGAATTATCATTAAAAATGAATATTTTATTTCATTACATGTCTATCAAATGACCATGTACATGTGTACATGAAATCAAGAGTCAAGACACATAATCAAAATCTGATAGAAAGATGCTACTTTAATGTACTACACTTTAAATAGCAATTATTTGTTGGTCACAACTTATCAAGATGAACTACCTTATTATCAGAAATTTCAGTGTATAGCCCATTAGCTTTTTTCCCTAGTCAACATTTATTTTATGCCTGCCAATTTTGCTGTATAACAATATGTGCAGACTCCGCATTATTGCAATTAACATACGTCACCTACCAATAGTTTTACTCTCAGAGTTTTCGGAGTTCTGTTCAAGTACCATTTGACTGGTATCGCCCACTGTCAGCTTATCTGTTTCTTGCGTTTGCTTAGCTTCTAGTTGTTGTTCTTCATTCTGATTCTGCCTGTGTGGCTCTGTTAAGTGAGATTCCTTCGCTAATGAATTATCGGAAGTTAAACACATCTTATTTTGAACGTACGTATATAAACTGGCCGTTAATATTATGGCGTCAATAATCATAATATATATTTCAGGAAATCACGAGAGTTTATTGTTAAAATTTAAAATAACATAAATTTAAACATCAGTTGTATTTTAAAACATGCACATGTAAACAAAATGTTTAAGTTGTATTGAGTGTTGGAGCTTTTGTCGTTGACATTTTTTTTTCAAATACTGACAGGTTTTTGTAAAATATTAGCATGTGTACAAAACGGACTAGAGTGTTTAGTTAGCTAGAACAGTGTATTGTTATTCATAAAACCTGTTTCATATACCATTGTCTTCGCTGATAATTTCTTCAAAGGTCTGTTCTAGTGCCGTTTGGCAGTTTCCCACTCGCAGATTGTCGGTTTGCAGCGTTTGCTCGGATGTTTCTTGTAGTGTTTCATTGTGGTTGTGAAGGGGAGGGTGGATCTGAAGTTGTAAACCTTGGTTTTGTTTATCAATACTTTCTGACGTTGTGCCCTCATCATTTGTTTTCGAAGAACCCCATATTGTATTTCTGTAAGTTATCTGAGATGCCTCCGGCAACGAAATGTCTGAAACGCATTCATAATATTCTGCGACAATACTCATAATCAATTTTATAGATTACAATGAGAGTTTAATGTATTACATTTTAAACGTAGTTATTTAAGTCTTACGAGAACTTCGTAATATGCCAGTTAAAAAACCTTTAATGAATCATTAAATTTAATTGATCAATAGTGTTGATCCTCGATGATATTATGATAAATAAAGTCAGCAAGATAAAATGAATATTTTTCTGCAAAATATAAGCATGGGCACACAAACAAGTCTGTGTGTTTGAAACGACGCAAACAGACCATTGTTTTCCCCGTTTTTTTTTTCAGAGTTGTGTTCGCGCGTCGACATGTTGGCATTGACCATTCGCAGCTCATCGTTTTGTTGACTGTGCTCTGAAGCTTCTTGTACAGTTTCTTTGTTAAGTGAATGGTGGACCTGATGTTCTAAATATTGACTGTGATTACTGATATTTTCTGACGGTGTCACGTCTGTACATTTCGAACCCTCTTCCTCTGTTATCAACAAACAACTGTTTGTTGGTTGTGTTTTCTCCACTAACGCCATCTCTGAAGTTATTTAAATAAGTTACTTTTAAATGCATGTAGTTTAAATGACTATATAACATGATGGCAGGAACACAATCACTACTCGAGAGGAGTTCAAAATGAGAGTCGATGCATTCAATTATGCACCTATCGATATTTCACCCCCTGGAGTGAGCGGCGGGCTGACCCAGGGGAATTTGGCTAATTTTATGTTTAGGGGTCTAATTTCCCACCCTAGAGCCAAGCATGTTTGTGTAAATCCTCTCAGTGGGAGATGCTATAGGGCTATCAAATGGCCTGGGGGCCCATATTACCGGGATCTAAATTCCGACCAAATTATATTTCCCTGGGATCCGGAATTATTCGGTGTGTCAAATTCCCGCCTGTCACGTATATGCATCCCTGGGGGGAAATATTGATAGGTGCATTATCATACATGATCACCGAGCAATGCTTAAACTGATACTAAATAGTTCAATGGTAACACTCGCGTATAATATATGCATACGTGGTCATAGTTAATACCATCAAACTATAATTAAACTGCCATGATTACAATAAACGAAATTATAAAACCAGTCATTCAAACATTATTTGACGGACCACAAGGTAAATGCTGTAACGGCACTAACAAAAGTCTAATAATTTTAAAATAAAGTTTACACAACATTTCACAGACAATCAAAAGGTCAACCGAGACTTAAAGGGACTATGTCATCGAAAAGGGCCTCAATGGTGCAATTTCTTAAAAAATACACTGAAATTAGTTATTAATACTGGCATATAATAAAGGTTAAAACAGAGTATATATAATATAAAAAGAGTGTACGCCTTCTGAGATAATAATCAATTTATAATATGGGTTGTGTTTGTTTGGCCCTTTTCTTGTTTCCATTTTGACGTCAGAATTGTAAGCATTTTGTATAACCATAGTTTACAAAAGACTCCTTACCAAGCATGATAGCGCAGTTGGTTAAAGCGCTGTCTACTGTCATTTCTTCGTATGGCTCCTAAGTCGTGAGTTCGATACCCGCTTGGGGTTTTAACTTCTTCGGACTTTTTTGCTCATTTGTTTTATCAAATATCTTTTTGTGTATTACATTATTTTTATTTATTTAATGGACATGTATTAGTAAAGAGCATGTTTATCAACAACTATAATTTATAGTACAATACGAAGCCAATTTTCGTTGACATAGTCCCTTTAAAATTACAAAATCAAATGTTTCGTTTATATATTTATTGTATTGACTTTCATAATTGACTTAAACCTTTTGTGCTCAAATGTGTGAAGCGTGTGTACTGCGTATTGTACTTAATCAGAAAAATATCATAAACTTGGGTCAAGTTATTTAATTGGCTGACCTATTACTGTAACGTCAAAACTAACACGGAATATTATAATGTTTTGAAAATGATAAAACAATACAACAAATATATGATTTAAGTGCAAAATACGTTATTTAAGGAGTATTTTAACTTTGACAATAAATGTAGTAAAAACAACTACAGAATGTTTTAAAAAAACATGTGTTCCTTGATGCGGCTTTGTTACATTATTTGTAAATCGTCATTTTTTGGCGGATTGTTTTGTTTACGAAACTACTACTGGTGGAATTATAATACATTTTACACTACTGTCACTTAAAACCCATTACCGATATTCAATGATATTCAAAGTATTTCTGTGGCCATTTCATTAATCTTATTTTCTTTTCATCGAACCATCATGTTTAATGCTGTGATTGGCAGAATAATATCGATGAGGCACCATTATAGATAAGTTCACAGAGAAACGAATGTGTCACCGCCACTACATGTCTAGAACAACTCTCAAATAACTTACCCGAGTTACGCATTACATACCTTTAGACTTACTGTTAGAATCGCATTTAACACATACACGGGTTCCTTGATAAAAGGCTGAACCGCACATTTCGCAGCATTTAAACTGTTCAACAACATTTGTTCCGCAATGTTCACAGAATGCTTGATCAGCTGTTAGACGTGCACCACATGGCTTTCCGTCGTCACCAGTACCAGAGCAGATAATCACATCGTTCGCGCTTTGAACAATCTCAGCTACTCTCTTAGTCCCGCATTTGTGACAATATTTTCCAACACCTTCAGTGCCACAGTCCGGTTTGGGGCACTTCATGGTTTCGGCAGTGTTGTCGTCACATGTTAAGCTAAAAGTAGCGTCCAATATCAAATGATAAGCCTATATACCAAATGCGATATGATAGTGAACACGTATTAAACAGACCTACCCACATATTTAGCAACTAAACATTGTTGACATATATTTCCACAGTTAAAGCAGTTAATATCGAGCTACATAATATCGAACCTGATAAAAGCACACATATTAAGCCAATTATTGTAATAAATGGATATAGCTCTTTATAAAACATTTAATATAAGAAATATAACAGTTTCGTACTTTAATTAATAATACACCAATGTGCTTTATTTACTTTCATCGTTTAATATCATTAGCATGTAGGTGTATAGCCAAGTGCACGCATCGTTTTTATAGTCTTAATGTAAATTGGTAGTTAAGATATTTGATGATTTGTTTTCTCAAAAACAACAAAACACCTCTTTTAAGTTTTCGAAAGACTGTTTGTTAGAATGATGTTATGGTATAGACAAACAGTCAACAGGACCCAAACTACATGTACTGCAGTAATCTTAATCATACGTTTATTGAATGTAATCATAGTCGGAACATCGCCAATGCATTAATTCGATAGCAATATTATAATAAACCTGTGTGTATATTTGTAAATACGAATTGTTAATTGTGATTTTAATCGAACAAACTGGTCAAGATTATATATTACAGTATATAATGTTCTAGTATATAAACGTCTATATTATTTTAAATATCAAAAAGCGGAGTTTTGTTTTATAAAACACGGTTTGTTTCTGAAAGGAAATGTCTTATACTTTCTACTAAACAAACCACAGAAAATACCAAATACAATATATAATGAACACACACACACACACGCACGCACGCACACGCACACGCACGCACACACAAACGCACGCACGCACGCACACACACACACACACACACACACGCAAACACACACGCACACACGCACACATACACACACACGTATGTTTAACCAATTTTTACCAGTTGTATCATTTTATCAATAATGTACGATTCTTCCAATTCACACGATTGAACGAAGCTTAAATCCATTACTGACGACTAAAACACGTTCACTCGTGATTACTTAACCACTGTGCTCTTAGATCATATGCGCAACGGCCTTTAAGTGTAATCATAATACAATCAGTTTTGTTTACACTTTTTGAAAATCGATTGTTTTACAGGTATAAAATAAAACACTTAGCATAACAAAATATATACTTATGTATGCGTTGCCAAGAAGACAGTTCAAATTTGCATTTTCCGAAAACTGTTTGGAACTGGCAAACACTTGAATGTTAAAAAGATAGACTTTCGTATTACCGGTTCTCCTTAGACATCGATATTATTGAACAGGTTAAGATCAATATTTTAATCAACAAACACATACCAACGTTTCATTGTTATAGGCTGAGCGGACATTCAAACATTGAATACCGTTATCTTTTCATGTCCCAATTATTTACTGAGTTAACAGTAAGTTTTGTGTTTCCAATACAGTGTACATTCAAACACAAGTAAATTTCTAAAACATACATGTTTTTTATAATTGCAAACAACAGTACCGTAGATTCATACAAATACATATACGCGCTTTGTTGAAAATAGTTTCCCCATTTTCAGAAAATCGTCTGGCGTTAAAACTAGATCAAACACACTGCAAACCGGAATATAATGGATTGTAGTTACAGTAAATGGGAAGTTATAGGATTGCATCTCATGTTTACAAAACATAGAAACGGGGTATGGCAAAGTTTAAATGGGTCTTATCACTTGCAAACATATAACATGTGTGCAACGACAGACACACGGTTCTGTTTTAAACGATATTAACACTGCACATTTCTAACCACGTACATGTAAACAGGGGCGTTATTATAAGATATATAGGGGTTCTGGGTAAGTTCCTCTCAAATAGTACATTTTTTGTTCTAGTTCGTTCTGGCAAACTTTGTATTTTGTATTATATAGTCCCTACGGTTTACATATATATCACTTTTTTGTATGATGTATGATGAGAGTCCACCTGTGATCAAGTCTCTATAAACTCTGAATGTCTGCGAAACTAACTCACCGATCCAAGAGGTCGGTACATGGACAGCGTTTTCTTTGCTCAACAAATATTTTCTCGAATGTTAAAACTAATAATTAATACTGCGTTGATATAACGTAAACACCAATGTTGTTTTGTTCTGCTGTACAGCATAGGGAAATCGCATTCGCGTCGACAAAATTGTTTTAACCTGCTAAAATAAATACACAATTATTTCAAAGGCGTAACTTGTACATTTCTACCGAATATCATTCGAAAACTAATTAAAATATCTATAATATTAATTATCTTTAATATTTGAATATTAAATTTGAATGATGTCTATATGTATACAATTGTTTTGTATAAAACATGCAACCAGTATCTCAATATATAATTTACGAATAAGTATAAAACATGCAACCAGTATCTCAATATATAATTTACGAATAAGTATAAAACATGCAACCAGTATCTCAATATATAATTTACGAATAAGTATAAAACATGCAACCAGTATCTCGATATATAATTTATGAATAAGCCACGTGCATAATACCAAACACACACACACACACACACACACACACACACACACACCATAAATGTGATTATTAAATGTGTTTATGTATTTAGGTTTGTTACACAAATATTTGTACACACTGAAACACAAATAAATTATTTACTTACCTTCACTTCCTATCAGTTTATCATCTTACGTTGCAAGCAACAACGTAGATTATTCAATACTTAGAATTGAAATCGAAAGTAAAACTGCATATAAGCGTTCTATTTATAGACTCCCTGCAATTCGAATAGCAGCTGCATTTCTGAAAATGACGGCTGCAAAATCTTTGACATTAGGCGTAGGCCTATTTATGCAACTTTTGTTTTTGATGTATATGCTATTATATGTTATAGGCCGATGCACTAAACAATGTATATTTAAACGTTTATATATATAAATAAACTAGGTAAGGTCGACATAATGGTTTAAAGGGACTTGTTCACAGTTTGGCAAAATGACAATTTTCAAAAAAATTGTCATAGATTCAAAAAAGAATGTATGCATTATATTCACACAAGCAAAATAACACTCCTGACTAAGAAAAATGTTAAAAAGATATGTTCGTTTATTTATATCATCAATCGAAATTGGAAAAATAATAAAGCGTTTGTAACGCTTTTCATAGATAATTTAGCAAAAACGTGTATTACCGACATAGCGTTTAAACTGCCATCCAAAATCAAAAGCCTGCGTGGTGTAGTGGTAGCGCGTTAGATTTTGCTTCTAGGGGTCCCGGGTTCGAACCCCAGGGCAGGCACATTTTTTATTTTTATCTTTTTCCTTGTTATTATAATTATTTAAAACTATTCCAGATATGACAGTTTTGTAAGTAAATTCATTTAATGACATTTTTCAAAAATACGAAAATCTGTGAACAAGTCCCTTTAAGTATCGTTTAACATTGTGTCCGGTAACGCAGTATGTGTTTATTATGTTTGCTTATTCAAGACTGAATAATGTAGGTATTAAAGTATCCTTTTCGTGTATTTGAGACGCGAATGGTTATAAGGTTATAAATATCATGTCTAGATGTGGATTTAAAAATATTATAGAATTATGAAGAAAACAAAACACGTAAAAAACTACTTACCTTTAGTTTTGGGTAGAACTTGTTCCTATCTACATTAACATAGACACGTCGCCCGATAATCGTCAGCGGGTAGTAACATTGCCTAATCATTCTTGAACGTGTTGATATTTATAAACCTGTCTGTTGATATTTATAAACCTATTTTAAACGGTAGCACACACATGCCATGTTTCGTATTGTGTTAGCGGCGTAATCACGAGACAGTATACATTTGTTTATACATCGGGGTCCGGATGTTGCGTCCCTTGCAACCTATTATATTGAATAGTATGTTAGGTTAAGCATTCTGACATTGTAAAAAGAAAATTGTTGCATCTTTAAATATGCGCTAGGACGCATCTTAATAGTGTTATTATTTAGAAGAACAGCTGCACAACTCAGTGTCTAAAGAAATTGATGTTTAGGAATTGCTGTGAGATATAATTATATCGATATCTACCAGAATTATACAGCCACAATATTTGCTTAATAACACAGGCATCAAGATTGAAGTAAAAAGAAAACATTCAATTGCAATTATAATGTTTGTGTTTCCGGAAATGATCGAAAATGTGTTGCGTTTGTTTATTTAAGACTCCTCACGAAAATAATGTAAAATTTATCTTCTTTAGTTTTATATTATTGTGGTTTGCTTTATTGAATAGTTACGTTTACATAATTTTTTTTTAATTTTTAATATTAACATTGGAACAGAATTTTCAACGAAACACAAAAAGAGTCCTAAAAAGTGTTCTTCGTCATAAACTGTATGTTGGATTGTAATTTGATACCTCTGCATGCTTGAGCTACCTGCGCGTAGCAGCCTTGCGGCATTCGGCGACTTGCCTGTGTAGAATAAACATCGTAAACACTGCAGAGTATTTCTTCTTTAATACAACATGGTGGCAGCGTGTCAGTGAACCCAAATTTAACCGGAATTAAATATACAGTTTGGACAGTAAAATGGCGATTTTTAATTTTACTCATCCAGAGAATTTCCAGTTCAATAAACCAGAACAATGGGAAAAATGGTTCAAAAGATTCGAACGTTTTCGCAGCGCATCGGGATTGCTAGAAAAACCTGAAGACGTACAGGTTAATACTCTACTATACTCAATGGGGCCGGAATCGGAAGAAATATTTTCGTCATTTGGTCTGAACGAGGAAGAAAGCAAATCGTGGGAGACGGTGTCTCGGCGATTTATGCAGTATTTCGTGCCAAAGAAAAATGTAATATTCGAAAGAGCAAAATTCAACAGCAGAGTGCAAAATGAACAGAAAAATGTGGATGCCTTTATAACAGACTTGTTTCATCTGGCAGAAAACTGTGCATTTCAAGGGTTACACGACGAACTCATCCGAGACAGGATTGTCGTAGGGCTACGAGACCACAAGTTGTCGGAGAAACTACAGTTAGACAAGGACCTTACGCTGGAAAAGGCGATAAATGAGGCCCGACAACGTGAAACCGTAAGAGCCCAACAGTCGGTGCTACGAGGAGAAAAAAAGTGTTCAGATGAACAGGTCGAGAGTGTACAAAAAGGGAGGAGCAGTCGCCAGAATCAGGGAGCACGGGCTGAGCAGACGGCAACAAAGGGCCGACGCCAGCAAGACAGTAGCTCAGAGTGCCAGCATTGCGGCACAAGATCCGACCATCCAAGGGCACGTTGTCCGGCGAGAGACAGCACGTGTCACCACTGTAAGAAGTTGGGGCATTTTAAGAAGAAATGCAGGTCACGTCTTACGGAAATCACTGGAGACGGGGACGGTGACAGTGGCTTCCTAGGCACCGTGAAGGCCAAGGAATCAAAGGCGTGGACAACAACTCTTAAGGTCAACGAGGTGCGGATGACATTTAAAATCGACACGGGAGCTGACTTCACGGTGATACCGGAACACCACTTCAAACGTCTGAAGACAACGGACTTATGCAAGACAGACAAAAAACTGTTTGGGGCAGGAGAAACACCGTTAAAAGTAGTTGGACAATTTGAATGTGTTATAGAATCCCAAGACAAAATGTGTATCTCTCAGATTTATGTTGTTAGGGGGCTGAAACATGCGCTCCTGGGTCGACCGGAAATCACGGAACTCTCCCTCATCAAGGTAAATAATTTCAAAAACATTTCATCCGTCGATGATACCTCGTATGACCAAAATCGGGATACATTTCCTAATCTATTTAACGGGCTAGGGGAAACTGATTGGACGTACACAATTAAATTAAGCGATGATGCGAGCCCGTATTCTGTCTCAACCCCGCGACAAATCCCTGTCCCGTTAATGGAGAAGGTGAAGGCCGAACTGGATGTCATGGAAAGGAGAGGCGTTATTTCCAAGGTTCAAGAACCTACGGATTGGTGCTCTCCTATGGTTATTGCTCCCAAATCAAACGGGCAGATTAGCTGGTGGTCGATACTTTTCAAAACTTGACGCGTGTCAGGGGTTTTGGCAACTAAAACTTGCGGAAGAGTAACGCCATCTCACTACTTTCATTACACCATTTGGAAGATACTGTTTTAATGTGGTTCCTTTTGGTATCTGCTCCGCCCCCGAATATTTCCAAAGTAAAATGTCCGAATTGTTGAACGGAATGCCAGGGGTGATCTGCAAGATGGATGATGTGCTAATTTGGGGCAGCACAAAGGCCGAGCATGACGAAAGATTGTGTAATACGCTCAAATTAATCGAACAAGCGGGCGTTACTCTTAACAGGCAAAAGTGTGAATTTGGCAAAACGCGCCTAACTTTCCTAGGTCACGTGGTGGGGGCGGGCACAATAGAGGCTGACCCGGTCAAGATCCAGGCAATTAAGGAAATGCCGACGCCACAGGATGTATCTGATGTCCGCCGATTTCTAGGCATGTGCAATCAATTGTCAAAATTCTCACCCAAGCTTGCGGAAATATCGCAGCCATTAAGAGAGTTGTTGAAAGGAAACAACTCATGGGTTTGGGGCGCACCTCAAGATCATGCGTTCGAACAAATCAAACTGGAACTCAGTTCTCCAGACGCTCTTGCGCAATACGATCCTACACGAGAAACGCTCGTTTCCGCAGACAGCTCTTCGTATGGGCTAGGCGGGGTTTTACGACAAAAACACGACGGTACTTGGAAACCAGTCGCGTTTGCATCGCGTTCCTTAAATGAAACAGAGAAGCGATATGCCCAGATTGAAAAGGAATGTCTGGCATTGACATGGATTTGCGAAAAATTCCAAAATTACCTAATCGGGTCAAGGTTTGTCTTAGAAACGGATCATAAACCGTTAGTACCACTGTTAAGTACTAAAGATCTGACCGATTTGTCACCTAGAATACAAAGATTTCGCATGAGATTAATGCGATATGATTTCAGCATCGTTTACACAATGGGTAGCAAACTCGTTACTGCCGATTGTTTGTCCCGTGCGCCACGGGTCGCGACGTCCGATACGGAAAGCGAAGAATTGTTAGCGGACTCAGACGCATTTGTCCAGATGGTAACAGGTGGTTTGCCAGCAAGCGCTAACCGACTGGAACAAATCAAATCGAAGTATGGTCAGGATGCGGTATGTTCTCAATTAGTTAAATTCTGCAAACAGGGTTGGCCTGAGAAATCCGCACTCAAAGGTCAAATTCAACGGTACTGGGAATACCGTGGGGAGATAACCTTACAGAAGGGTTTGTTACTGAAGGGAACACGGCTAATTATCCCGGAAGTACTTCAATCTGAGATGATTGATAGGGTTCATGAAGGTCACCAGGGCATTTCAAAGTGTAGGGAGCGTGCGAAACAATCCATCTGGTGGGTCGGACTAAGTACATCGCTGGAAAATGCCGTGTGATCATGTCAAAAGTGCATTGAAAACGCGTGCGATCAGGCGGAACCGTTAATGCCAATCGAATTTCCCGATCGTCCTTTTCAGCGAGTAGCAACTGACCTGTTTGATTTCAAAGGACATCCCTATATATTAGTGGTGGACTACTTTTCGCGATATATCGAGATTGCAAAAATGTCGAACACCAGTTCCGAGACAGTAATAAATCATATGAAGTCAATATTCGCGAGACATGGGATCCCGGAAGTGGTTATGTCCGACAATGGGCCGTGTTATAGTTCGGCTGTTTTCAAACAATTCAGTCAAACGTACGGATTTGAGCATCGGACAAGTAGTCCGAAATTTCCCCAGAGCAATGGACTAGCAGAGCGTGCTGTTAGAACGATAAAAGACATGTTAAAGAAGGCCGACGATCCGTATTTAGGGCTTCTCTCCTACAGAACTACACCATTGCATAATGGTTATAGTCCCGCAGAGCTACTAATGGGTAGGAAACTGCAATCACCAATACCTGTCAAACCGGAAACATTGCGTCCTAAATGGCCGAACTTTAGAAATGTCAGTCAGTTTGAAAAAGAAAACAAAAAGAAACAAAAACGAGATTTTGACTCGCGGCACAATGCTAAACCGAAACGAAATCTTCCAAATCGCTCACGTGTGTTTATTAAGGATCAACAGAAATACGGTATTGTCGAGTCGAACGCTGGATTCCCGAGGTCATACAAGGTTCGTACTGACGACGGGGTGATACGCCGAAATAGGCGCCATTTACTAAGTACACCAATGATGTAATCAGATGATCTGAGCGACTGTGAAAATAATTCAGGAAACCAGCTTGTAGAAGACAGCGATACAACTGTGTTCAAAAGGTCACCCCAGGAGCGAAAGGATAATTTGGATCATTATATTACACGCTCTGACAGGGTGTCAAAACCCCCAGAAAGATTAACTATGTAAAGCTTATCTCCAACGATTCTATCAATAAACAGTCAACATATATCTGCTTATCTTGAAAGGGAGATGTTGGATTGTAATTTGATACCTCTGCATGCTTGAGCTACCTGCGCGTAGCAGCCTTGCGGCATTCGGCGACTTGCCTGTGTAGAATAAACATCGTAAACACTGCAGAGTATTTCTTCTTTAATACAACACTGTAATGCCCATCTAAAGTACTGCCTACATTCCAATTGCACGTTATAACCAAATCTGTTTTGATGTGCGTACATTGCACCTCCTTATTCGCCATGAATTGTCAATATATTGGCTATAGTATAGTATATTACAGTTAATACGTTGAAAGAAAAAAGTATTTGATATTAAGTAAATCAGTAGATTCAATATCTATTTGCAAATCCAACTGCCACAGGCTTAAGCTCTCAATGAAGCTTGATGCTAACCTAACGACGCCAACAATGAAACGAACGGCTTGATGTGATTTAATAAACTTGACAGCCCTCAATAATCATGAAGACACCAGTTTAAGCTTCTTTTAAAGTTTCCACCTAAAGTTGCAGAGTATGCTAGAGCTATTCCAAATAGTGTTGTATGCCGTGTCTCCTTGACTCTGAACGTTCTCAATCGCAAACGTAACTTTAGATTATTATTATGATTACATAAAAAAATAATTTTCGATTACTCGTTGTTTATCGGACAATAAGCAACGATTTTGAGTTCTGATGCGTATGAATTAAACCACGAGGGCGTTAGCCTGAGTTATTTCATAGCCACTCATCAGAACGACAAAAAGTTGTTAATTAGCCAATAAACTACGTTAATGCGACTTTATTTCGTTTCGAACATGACATATATATTTGTAATTGTAATTGGGACTACTTTTTGCTTGATTATTGGGTAGTCTAACAACAATAATTTTGTTCTTTGTCTATAGAAAAAGTATACTGTTAGAATGGTTGTTTTGCAATGTATTGCTTTTCAATGCCCTAGTGCCTATATGCAAGATAACGTTTTCAAAAACCATCTTACTTGATGTCTTCCCCAAGGTATTGCTCGTCGTAAAGTTCTTTGCTTATTATGGTAATCTAATTGAAGCCTGTTAAAAAAACTATACATTTAATTCAGACTGTAAGTGTCTCTGTGATATAATTTCCTTAAAACCGACTGTTACTACAAAAATAGGGGTACCATTATATGCAATTATTCTGCGCAATTCGTTGAAGCTGAGTCGCAATATACTTGGCATTCGTGTGGTATTTACATGCTTCAACCAACGGTATGATATTGTATTATTCACAATATGTACATGAAAACACATAAAAGTAAATGACTTCTGTGACTTTGGAATTAGCTTAAAAATACGGAATTTATCCACTTGTTTCATTTCACAATATACATGAACACGTTTCCATCAAACTAAACGCTGCTTTGGCGGCAAACAAATCGTTAAATGCTTACGTGAACGTGACTTTAAGCACAATAATTATGTTGTTATTATTTATCATAGTTTGTACGACACTATATATATTTAGACGGGAAAACCAAGGTCGCGTGGATTTTTCGCTAATATGCTATAGATAAAGCGTGTGTGAAAAATACAAACTTCTCATTTCCAATACCTGATGACCTTAAAATCTGTGTCCCGGAAGTGTCAATCGCAATCGGATCCTTCCAGTAACGATAAACAACGCTAAGCGCACCTGCTAACAGGGAACCAAATTATTGCATTTTTTTTGAACCCAAAGAAATTGTTACGGGAAGTTAATAGGTTTAAATACATCACAAAACACATCGTGGTCCGTAATCACGTTGATACATCCCTTTATTACCAATATTAATTTCCCAAACTTGTTTATTTCATAACAAATTTGTTGAAGAACAATGCTACTATAGTGCTACAGTAGTAAATGAGTATTTGTTGATATATTTTAACTTGCATGGTAACTTGATGGTAAGCATTTCTACAAATTTGGTAAATTGCATGTAAAGAAATAGACAGAGGCACCTGATTGAACACAGCCTAAAATGAGTTAAACAAAAACTACATTTCAGTGCATTTTGAACTTTATTCCTTCACAAGTTAATTCAACTATAAAGAACAACAATAGATATTTAATATTTTAGTTTGCTTATGCGTAAACAAATGTTTGTTTCGGGTGACCCGACCTACCCTAAAAATATGCCCCGACCCTAGAACATTTTATTGGGTTTGTCTTTTGTTTTATTTTATTTACTTTTTTTTCCCACTAATTAAATGTTTTTTGGATAAATAAGTGTTGTGTTTTGATAACATCCACTAATACACACTGTTTAAGGATGTTACTGATATATTTTGAATATTGATTCAGTTTTAGAATCTTCAAGTTGACCGTTTACAAAAAAAAAATCCCTACCTACCTACCCTTATTTTTTTGGGGCATGTAGCCTTAAACAAACATATATTTTTAACGCCTTACTTGAAATAAAATCCAACATAGATTCGAGCAATAGCACATGACAATAGTCTTTAAAACTATGTATACATTTAATGTTTAAACCTCAATACTTATGAAAGTGCTTACCTTAAATTAAAATCCGCCTATAATTATGCAGTGTAATAATATTATATTATTCTCAATAATCAGTGTATTACAAATAACATTAAAAAATAATAAGTCGACCCTGCAACTATACTCATTCACTGCCAAAAATGAAAACAATCGCTCACATCACACAATGAGTACGTAATAAAACTTCAAAACAACTTAAGGGGCGTTACAAGATCAAATCTCATTATACATAGGTAATGAATAATGTAATGCATTACTACAATTTGCGCTCCTCAAATTCAGTTATTTTGATAAACACATGTATATTTAATTTATGTTTTGGGAAACCATTTCAGTTTCAACCAAACGCAATAATGCCTAAATTATTGAATATGCAATTGTCACATAAACAATGAACATATCTAAAAGAAACAGCATAAAATAACCAAGCAAGCAAAGTAAAACCAGTATTTAAATAATTGGTTGTGGTATTTCTTTTAACTCATCAATAAAACTTGATCTAAATATTCACATGCAATGCCCTCTTTAATAAGAATTCTTGTTTAATTAAAACGCAATGGGTACAAACAGAATTCTATAAGTCACCGACACAACTAAACTATCAATGAAAATATAAGATAGAAACGTGTCTGCCAATATAAATCCATATAAATTTACATCTAATCGATCAACAGTTTTTCATACTTGTCCTTATTTGAAAGAAACATTCTTATTTATAGATTAACATACTTGGAGTTTCTGTCATACATAAAAGTTCTTTCTTTTAAATCCGAGTATATCAATTAAACTATTTTTATCGTCTAAATTAATGTTTATGTAAAACACCTGTCACTGTCACTATGATATTTTCAACCATGAATATTCATTTAGTTATTAGATCTAAAGACTTATTATACAATCATTGACCAACATTTCAATGACGGTTTACCGAAGATTTCAAGAACAAACCTAGCTACATGTATTGTATGGAGTGAATGGTCTTTGTAAGAAATAAAAATAATAAACTGGTATATAAACTAATAATTAATAATAAGAGCTATATGAAAACAATACTTAACTTAGAATTACTAAAGTGATCACTCAAAATGGTAAAATGCCAAAAAAGGAAAAAACACACACACACACAAAACAGAAGAAATTAAGAAAATAAAGCAGGACACCAACATTCGAATTCGATCCATAATTTTATTTTGTAGAAACATTTATAATCATAGTTCGTTTGTGACACTTTAATCGAGCCATATTTGTTTACAATTTGCATATTAAAACATTGAGCACATACTTTGTTAAAGTTTCCTGAGTAGTTTGATAATCATTCGTAATTATCATCAAACGTATACCTAACCATGCTACTTTTCGAGAAAAAGGTACATTTCTTACACTTATTACCTCCCTTGTTTAGAAAAAAAAACAATTCAAATAATTCTGTCAAATTTTGGGAAACGATATTTGTAACATGTTTCAATTTGTGTCAAATGTACATATGTAAATCTCGTAAATTTAAACAGTTAAGGTAAATATGATGTGTATTCAAAGTGGACAAACAAATGTAATTTGTATCTACAATGGGCTTTCTATAATCGGCACCTCACTTGAAATGCTTCCCTTATAAAATAGAAGTGTTTTTTTTTTCTTTTATGTAAAATGATGTTGATTATATGTACCTTCTAAAAGAAGGTAAAGAAATATTGGATATATTTAATAATTACAATAATACACAAATAATGACCAATTGTGTTAGACATATACCAACATGAACTATTACATTAAATACGTATCAACAACTTTGTTTTCATATTCCTTGTAACCAAGAAAAATCTTTGGAAAAAAACAGAATATGCACATTGTCTTCACTTTTTATACTCTTTAATTTTCTTTGTGCGGAAAATGCAGAAACTATTAAACCACCTACAAGTCTTTCTGAACATAAGTATGATAGATTTCGAAATTCTTTCAGGATTTTTTTTTTCTAAAAAACTAATTATATCAGAAAAAATACGACATAACACATGGAAAATGCAAATATGTAGACAGCATCTACTAAACATTTGGTCTGACACATGAAAAAGGCAAAATATGTAAACAGCATCTGCTAAACATTTTGTCTGACATGCAATGATTTATCAAGTATTTATTTCAATGAGATGTCTGTGTGACATGTTTGCGAGTCTGTACAATAAAACGTGTACTACTCAAGTTACATTTATGCATTTTTCGACGATCCTGTGATCGTACATCGTTTTAAAAAAACTTCATATACTGCAGTCATATTTTTCATAATATGAAGATCATTAAAGGCCTAGTGTAATTCTTCTTTATTTGACGCCCCCCCCCCCCTTCAAAATAAATTTGGTGAATTGCCCTAAGGAGTGCTGTATATTGGCACCCTGCTGACCTTTATCAGCTGAGATCAATAAACTGCTGCAATTGAAACAGTGCCCTCAGCCATTGCTCAATCAGCTGAGAGAAAATATTGCAGATAACGATAAGAGATACCCCATGGAGAGGCCTGAAATTCAGTAAACTAATCCTTTAATTCGTGAACCATCTGTTGATCTTAAATATACCATATAGCAATTACTTCCCTTAATATCTTGTATACATATGTTGTATGCATATTGCTTCACTTCACATGTAGACGTTGAACCAGTAACACTCAATTAACGTATATAGACAATATATTGTGTTCTTATCATTATCAAGGACAATATCATAACATTTCCCAGCCAAATGTTCTTACGCCAGACTTGCTGACATAGCTGCTACTGGATCCGGGCTTTAACCATCCTGTGTTGTATTTAAATAATCCAGATGGGATCTGGTTGAGCTTGGCATGCCAGGAACAGACATAAATAATGATATGACAGTATCGGGAAGTATGTATGAACTGCTAAAACATGAATATATAAAAGTCATATAATAGATACTTATCTAACAATGTTAAAATGTGGCACTATATCTCAAATGCATGTCAAAATAAGTTCAGTTGTGTGTATACTCTCTTGGATCTGATCAGACTGATGGGGTTAATAAAGTTTCATGATGCAGAAAAACTCAAATTGAAATACAATTTCACTATAACCATTTCAAACATCTTATATTGGTAGTTTTATCACAATAAATCATTTTGTTCAATGCAGTGAATGAAAGTATGTTTTATAAATTAATGAAATAATAAATAATAAAACAACAACAACACAAATAATTTTCGAACAATAAAATATACATGAGAACATGTCATTAAATTCGTTAATAAAATGTCACAAGTTATTTTGAATATCATAAGCAATCTAAATTTCACTGTTATCTGACCTTCTAAAAAACGTTTTTTATCATTAGCGGCTGATTGTTTCTTGTTCATTAACATCCATTTTACGTCTCATCCGTTAGGACATTGTTAACTCATATTGTACTATCACCAACTATGACATTTTCGATTTTGTCCGAACACTATTCAATTCGTAAACTAACCCAACGTGAAAGTAACAGTTGCTTCTCCCGGATACGTCTTTAAGGTTTTCCCAATATAATAACAAGAGGGCCACGATGGCCCTAGGTCGCTCACCTGATATCTATGTTTGAAGTTTCATTACAATATCTCAACTGTTTTTCTATTTTTAGTAACAGTGACCTTGACCATGACCCCACCCACCACATACGTAAAGCAAGGTCTCGACATAAGGTATCTACGTATGAAGTTTCATTAAAATATCTCAAAGCGTTATTAATTTATTAAACGTAAACCGTTTTTCTACTTTTAATAACAGTGACCTTAACCCCACCCACCCCATAAGCAAACCCAATGAGGTCTCTATATAAGATATGTGTATAAAGTTTCATTAACATATCGCAATGCTTTCTCAAGTTATTGAGCGGAAGCCGTGTTTCTATTTTCAGTAACGGTGACCTTGACCCCACCCACCCCATATGCATTCCCAAGCAATGTCTCGATATATGGTACTTATGAATTAAGTTCATTAAAATAGCCCAATGCGTTCTCAAGATATTTAGTGGAAACCATTTTTCTATATTTAATAACGGTGACCTTGACCTTGACCCCACACACCCCATATGCAATTCCAACCGCGGTCTCAATATAATGTATTTATGTATTAAGTTTCATTAAAATATCTCAATGCGTTCTCAAGATATTGAGCGGCAACCGTTTTTCTATTTTTAGTAACAGTGACCTTGACCTTGACCCCTCCCACCCCATATGCAATCCCATGTGAGGTGTCGATATAAGGTATCTATGTATAAAGTTTCATTAAAATATCTCAATGCGTTTTAAAGTTATTGAGCGGAAATCGTTTTGCTATTTTTAGTAACAGTGACCTTGACCCCACCCATCCCATATGCAATCCCAATCGAGGTCTCGATATAATGTTTTAACCAAATATGAAACCTCTGGGCCTTGTGGTTTCAGAGAAGAATTTTTAAATCATTTTGCCATTTACGACTGAATAAACCATGTGAGCCCCGGGGTGAGCCCAGCTTTGACCCCAGGGGAATCATTTGAACAATCGTTATAGAGGACCACTAAATAATGTTACATACCAAATATAAAAGCTCTAGGCCTTGAACTTTCAGAGAAGAACATTTTTAAAGTCATTTTGCTATTTAAGTCTATATAAACAATGTGACCTCCGGGGTATGGCCAGTTTTGACCCCAGGGGCATCACTTGAACAATCTTTGTAGAGGACCACTATACAATGTTACATACCAAATATGAAACCTCTGGGCCTTGCGGTTTCAGAGGAGAAGATTTTTATAGTCATTTTGCTATTCAAGTCTATATAAACCATGTGACCCCCGGGGTGTGGCCAGTTTTGACCCGAGGGGCATCATTCGAACAATCGTTGTTGAGGACCACTATACAATGATACATACCAAATATGACACCTCTAGGCCTTGCAATTTCAGAGAAGATTTCGAAAGTCATTTTGTTCTTTAAGTCTGAATAAACCATGTGAGCCCTAGGGTGTGGCCAGTTTTAACCTAAGGGGCATCATTTGAACAATCTTTGTAGAGGACCACTAAACAATGTTACATACCAAATATGAAACCTCTGGGCCTTGCGGTTTCAGAGGAGAAGATTTGTAAAGTCATTTTGCTATTCAAGTCTATATAAACCATGTGACCCCCGGGGTGTGGCCAGTTTTGACCCCAGGGGCATCATTTGAACAATCTTTGTAGAGGACCACTAAACAATGTTACATACCAAATAAGAAACCTCTGTGCCCTGCGGTTTCAGAGGAGACGATTTTTAAAGTCATTATAAACAATGTGACCCCCGGGGTGTGGCCAGTGTTGACTCCAGGGACATCACTTGAAGAATCTTTGTAGAGGACCACTATACAATATTACATACCAAATATGAAACCTCTAGGCCTTGCAGTTTGAGAGAAGAAGATTTTTAAAATCATTTTGCTATTCAAGTCTATATAAACCATGTGCACGACGGGGTGTGGCCAGTTTTGATCCCAGGGCATCATTTGAACAATCTTAGTAGAGGACCACTATACCATGTAACATTCCAAATATGAAACATCTAGGCCTTGCAGTTTTAGAGAAAAATATTGTTTTAAGTCATTTTGCAATTTAAGTCTATATAAACCATGTAAGCCCCAGGGTGTGGCCAGTTTGGACCACATGGGCATCATTTGAACAATCTTTGTAGAGTACCACTAAACAATATTACATACCAAATATGAAACCTCTGGGCCTTTCGGTTTCAGAGGAGAAGATTTTTAAGTCATTTTGCTATTCAAGTCTATATAAACCATGTGCACCCCGGGGTGTGGCCAGTTTTGACGCCAGGGGCATCATTGGATCAATCTTTGTAGAGGACTACTAAACAATGTTGCATACCAAATATGAAACCTCTGTGCCCTGCGGTTTCAGACGAGAAGATTTTTTAAGTCATTTTGCTATTCAAGTCTATATAAACCATGTGACCCCCCGGGTGTGGCCAGTTTTGACCCCAGGGGCATCATTTGAACAATCGTTGTAATGGACCACTATGCAATGTTACATACCAAATAAGAAACCTCTAGGTCATGCGGTTTCAGAGAAGAAGATTTTTAAATTCATTTTGCTATACAAGTCTATATAAACCATGTGACCCCCGGGGCGTGACCAGTTTTGATCCCAGGGCATCATTTGAACAATCTTTGTAGAGGACCACTGGAGGATGTCACTTATCAGATATGAAAGCTCCATGTCTTGTGGTTTCACAGACGATTTTTAAAGTTTTCAGTTTTTACATCTATTTTTAGCTCTTGTGACCTACATATGCAGCGGACCGGAACGATTTGAACAATTTTGAAAAAGAGTCACCCAAGGATAATTCCTGTGAAGTTTGGTGAAATCTGCCTAGTGATTTAGGAGGAGATGTTCTTTGAATGAAAATGTTGACACACGACGGACGACGCACGACGCACGACGGACGACGGACAAAAGGCGATCCTAAAAGCTCACCATGAGTACGTTGTGCTCAGGTGAGCTAAAAAGAGTCAGTTAAAGCATGGGTTACATTTGGGTTAACTGACTAAAATCAATGCATAGATGAGGATGGATTCGACAACGGATAGAAAATACTATATTCGGACACAAACGTGATGTGCATTGATGTCTCAGTAGAAATATTATTCAACACACATAATCAATTGTATCCATGCTATTAAGAAAATGGTTTCTGACAACAAACTAACGTTCTTATACTCCTATGTTACAAAAGCAGTATTTATCAAATCGTGAGAACGAGATAAGTCTCTTCAACGTGATTTGCATCTCAATACGGCATGATGCGCACAAGAACCATGTCCCTAGGTCCAATGACAAGGTCACATTTCAAAGACCAAAGTCAAATACATGTACAAGAAATAAATCTATACGCTTTGTCCTTTACAGGTCCTGAACTGATTTTCAAATTACAGAAGTAATAAGCATTGTAGACGGCATGTTACGCGCATGAAGCAGGACATCGGTCTAAGGTCAAGGTCACAATTCAAGGTCAAAGGTCAAATAAAACAAATAAATCCTTAGACCTTGTCCTGAGCATAATTTTGTCCAGCATGAAATGTTTTTATAGTACCTAGCAGAAGTGATAAGCATAGTGAGATGGTGTATTGCGCATAAGAATAAAGTCCCTAGGTCCAAGGTAAAGGTCACATTTCAAGGTCAACTATCAAATTATTGTCCAGAACATAATATTGTTATGCATGAACGAATATTCATATAAATTGCCAGAAATTATCAACATTGTGAGACGGTATGCGTAAGAACCAGGTCCCAATGTCTAATGTAAAGGTCACTATAAGGTCAACTATAAGAAATAAATCCATAGGCTTCGTCCGGAGCTTAATTTTCCATAGGCTTCGTCCTGAGCATAATTTTGTCCAGCATGGAATTATAATGATTTTCAAATTACTTGGCAGAAATGAACGCAATTTGACTGCGTGTTTCGCACAATAACCTCGTCTCTATGTCTATTGTCAAGGTCACAGTGAAATATCAAAGGTCAAATATTTGCCCAAAACATAATTATGTCATCATGGGGGATTTTCAAAAAATTTGGCAGAAATGAACACCATCATGAGACGGTATGTTGAGCCCTAGGACCCGGTCTCTAGGTCGAAGATGAATGTAAAACCTAAAGGTGAAAGGTAAACTATTTTCCAAAGCATAATATTGTCACAAATGAAAGCATTTTCAATCAAGTTGGTAGAAATTATTGCCTCACGAGATGAGGATAATAATGTGCTTCTTCCAGTGTCCAATGTTCGGGGTCATTTATGACCTTGTGGAATGATTTAAAAAAATAGGGGTCAATATTAATAACAATTGTGATGTTAATGCACAGAACGACACTTCTTTCAGCTAACTTTAGTTATCATTATTACCATTTACTAATACTAGTACGTTTGTATTACACTTAACCAATGCATTACCCGTAGCTACTTAGAATGTTTACATAACATGAACTGAAAATTTATCAGTGTCGACTCTAATAATTGGCTATATACGGTAATGTATGCGGTAAATGCACCAAAGCGTTAAATAACTGTGGAATGTTTAACCCCTTTCACAGGTTGTCTTCCATAACCAATCTAAACCATTTTAATTCTCAATATTGAGAAATATGCATTAACATGGGGGAAAGCAAGGCAATTAAAATACTATTGCCATTATAATCAGACTAGTCTTTTTATTCTGCACCTCCAGAGTAGATCTATCTAAACTGTGAAAACGTTAATAATTTCACGGTGGTTCAATTTGTTATTTTTAGAATTTAACTTTCATTGTAGTTTTCTGTCGTATTTACGGATATTTATTAGACTTTAATGATATGTAAACTACAAAACAAATAAGCAATTCCGTCGGAATGGCCGGATGGTTTAAAATAAATCGGTACAGGTTCAATTCCAAGATCGGTATACTTTCTAGTTCTTTATTTAACGCAAGTTTTTTTAATCAGTGTACATTGTTTCAACACGATTCTTATAGTTAATCAGTATTGTTATGTTATGAATTATTTTATAGGGAGAAATTACTGCTCTATTGAAAACCCTGCTTAAATATCATACATCACAGGTAGTAATTTCTACCCGATACCCGAAGCACGCCATTGGAAAACCACGAATATTGGCCAAGGATATAAATAACACATTCATCCACCGTGAAACTATTAACGTTTTCACAGTTCAGAAAAAAACGACAATAGCATCATATTTTGTAATGAAATAGTTTTGCAATTTTTCTAAATTGGCGTTAAAAAAGTAGAAAGAGCAAACTATTTTAATGGTTTTTTGTTCACAGCATGTAACAGTACAGTGAGCTAAACCGGAAGTTGGTGATCGGTACACCGATAATCAGTTAGTTGCTCGTGGGTCGTGCGCCAACATTTTCATTCAAATCTCATCCTAAACCGCTTGGCAGATTTTCACCAAACTTCTCAGGAAAGATCCATAGGTGACTGTCTTTTAGAATTGTCACAAGAGCTGAAATTGATTTGACAAGAGGGCCTCATTGCCCTCAAGTGCTCACCTGAATATGAAGTTTTGTGCCTTGCGGTTTCAGAGAAGATTTTTAAAGGCGTTCTGAAATTTAAGTCTTTATATATCATGTGACGCCTGGGGCATAATTTTAACAATCTTTGTAGAGGACTACTATATCATGTTACATGCCTAATATTAAAACTCTGGGGTTTGAAGTTTCACAGGAGATTTTCAAAGTCCACTTGCCATATAAATCTGTAGAAATTATGTGACCCCCGGAGCGTTGCTTCTTTTTACCACAGGGGCATAATTTGAACAATCATTGTAGCAGACCACTTCACAATGTTTCATGCCAAATATGAAATCTCTATCTCTTGCGGTTTCAGAGGAGAAGATTGTTAAACCCCATTTGTATGTCTTTTGAAACCATATGACTCCAGGGCGAGGCCACTGTTTACCCCAGGTGAATAATTTGTACTATCTTTGAAGAGGACCAGTATATACAATGTTACATACCATATACGAAACCTCTGGCCCTTGAGGTTTTACAGGATTTATTTTGCTATTTAAGTCTATATGAACCATGTGACCTCCTAGGCCTGTCCACGTTTTAATTTGAACAATCTTTGTAGAGGGCCAATTTATGATGTTACATACCAATTACGAAACCTCTGGGCCTTGCGTTTTATGAGGAGATGTTTACATTCATTTTGCAATTTAAGTCACTACATAAAATATGACGTCCGGTGTGATTCATTTAAACTATCTTACAGTGAATTTAAACAATTACCTTAATGTCATTTTGTCTAACAATCTGTGTAATAATTTCACAACTTCAAACCATGTCCACACTATTACACAATATATTTAACTGTGCACTTCAGGACCTTAAATGACCTAAATGTTATGTATCTACTTTTATGTTTGTAATGTTGCAACCACATTCACCGTTTTCTATATACAATTGGATTACTGAACTCTTATGCCTCAAATCTTTACCACTGAAAAGCTCTTTTGACGGGCGTATATTTTGCCAACGGCACTTGTTTAAACTATTCAAGTCGGATACGACACTACATATAATTCTTCCGCGTCTTGGTTGTTTATATTGTTGGTGTAATGTGTAACTTATGTTTTGTTTATTAAACTTGGGAAAAGACAATATATGTTGGTTTGCTACACGCATCTGCCATTGTTTAAATGACATGTACGCCAGTATATGTCTTCTTTTGCGATGTAGAAGTGCAGTATAGTATAGCTCAGACACGTTAACCTGACGCTCGTGAACTCTATTAGCATAAATTACGCGCGAAGTGTTACCTATATTTATACTGGGTTTTGTTCGTGCACGTGCTCCGTATGTGTAATGATACCATAACTGTATTACTCAGTGGGATAATTTTTCATCGATATAACTTGATTCCAGTACGGAAACTAATACATTAATCGCACTGAATTTCTGTATATATTCATACATTAATGTCAATGTCAAGTTCGTGTGTCCAGTAAAAGAAAACCTGAACGTACTTATTGTACGACTTGTCTTTAACTCTGTGAAGGCTTTCTTTAAGCCGTAGAAACTGCCTTGTTGATAAACAATTCTCTGTTTTGTTAAATCTTTTGAGCACTGAACTGCAAAACGAAAAAAAAAATACATTTCTTGAGCCTACGTCTTGGTCAAGATGGTCAAAAAGACTTTGTTACAAACTTAGATATAATTTAACAATTGCAATTTAATCTGACGTATTTAAGCATATGCCACAATACTGCCAAATGCGTTAGTTTGTAAGCCTTGTTATACTTACATGTGCAGTTTATTTGAACTTTTATTTTGAAACTTTTAGTAGAACAATGTTGTGTATTATGGTTTACATTTACACATACTAATTTTCTTAGGCATTGCCATATGTCAGTCATATCATGTCGATTGAATTGGTATATCATATGTTAGACACACTATTATCCAAACTTTTTTATATCGAACATAACAACAATTTCATATTTGTTTTATGATGTAAACGCAATCGATTCTGTACTGACAAAATAGTGTTGTCCTGATATTTTATGTTTTATTATATTTATTTTGTAACTCAAATTCTCAAATTTCATTCCTGTGTTTAAGTTGACACAACTGCATTACCAGTTATACAGTTCAGATAAGGTTAATGTTTTCAGTCACACTGGTGTAATGGATATCTGCCTTGCGATCGGGAGGTCGTGAGTTTCATCCCTACTTGGGGAGCGTGCGAATGATCTTTCTCAAAAGACACAAAATACTGGTTCTACACAGCAAACGGACTCGACCGTGTCTAAATACCCCTTTGGCTAACGATACAATCGAGCTTAAATTAATAGGTTTTAACTACACTTTATATTTCAATAGAAGAAATACAGAGCAAATGCAAAATTCATCCACAATAACCATGCCAACGGCATCTCCATGCATATAGTAAAAGTCCATAACAAATGAAAGGATTTAAAGTAAACTCCAAACAAGTGTACAATAAATAGTGTGTACTGAATCATACTGTTTGGCAGCGGTTACTTCCCCTAAGCGTTCACTGCCAAAACTATTGAAAATCTTCCAGAATTGGAAGGATTTCGTGGAGATCACTGTGAGGAGTTTTAGGATTATGTTTTATAAAATTTTGAATTTGTATTATTATTGTATAAACCTCCCAAAGATTTGTTGTATTATTGGTCCATGTATAGATATAACGAGTTTAATGAAAGACAAAACGAAATAAATAATTTTGTAAACATAACAATGCAAGGCTTTTACGGTGTCCACGTTTTGTTACTTGCTTGTCCCCGACTTTAATTAGTGCCATGTGATTTGACTATGGTCACGTGGAACTTCAGGCCGGCAGGGATATAATAGAGCTACGCTTTGAATTAGTTATATCTCTATGTGGAGGTTTCTATTGCCTATTGATGGAGCCTAAGTGTTTTGCAAATCAACTGAACGACTGAAAGTATGTCTCTAATTTCAAAGTATAAAAACACACAATTTAACTTTGCAGTAACAGCTCATGGTTTTTGATTTCCGCGTGTAAATGCATTAATTGCAATATAATTAACTCTATCTCCCAGCTGGTATTTCGATGTATCTGTGTTAATAGAACAAGCTCCCCGGACCAAATACTTGTAAAGAATAGGGTGCACACTTTCTGAGGTGCAAATAGGTTGTGGTCTGGATAAAACTTGTTTTACTGCTTGTTTATCATAGTCGGTGACATTGAATTGTGTTTGTACCACGTTAATGCAAAAGTACTCTCAAGTAATCTCAAGGATATGTTAAATCTGACCTCCTTTGCCATTGATTAATAATAGAATGCCCGTCAAATATGGAGTCAAGTGTTTACAAGAGCTAAAAACACTAGTTCTTTGTATTTATTTATGTAAAGTCATTGATATTATTTATAGAGACAGACGCAAATGTTAAATATGGCAACAAGAAAATACGCTGAACCAAAGAAACAAAGAAATTGTATTAGTTTGAGAAACTAACTTTCTTCATGATATTTTAAGCGACACGATACAACCATAGTACAGTTATTTTAATATGGATTTTACATCGAATTTTAAATATTTTAACTTTACTCAGATTTTATATTTGACCTGAGCTTCATAACAGAACGTTTTGTAACTGCATTACCAGCATTCTTTAAAGATATGCAATATTAATTATATTATCTTCAATTTCAATATGTAGTTGATTGACCTTTACATGATTAATTGAGGTTACAATCATAACCATCAATATTTCCCACGAACACGTTGTTTCGTGATTTTTGGCATGTTAATTTTGCCATGTAACGCCGCATATGCACGCCGATTTCGTTTATGTGGCGATTTTTAACGCATAATCAGGGTCACCTTTATTATCATCATCAGCAGCAGCATGATCATCGTCTTCTTCATCATCATCATCTTCTTCTTCTTCGTCGTCGTCGTTGTCGTCGTCATCGTTATCGTTTTATGTTCACTGATTGTTTACAACCGTATAATTTATTTTATGTCCTCTTGGTAGGATGCATTAAAAAAACACGGCATAAAATGCGTTTGCTCACGTTTTGCGGCGACGCGAATATGCGGCGTAACAAAGTCAGACGGTTGGTAGAACTAACCAAACGGTCCGAACAACGTCTCAAACTTGGTTAGTCACTAGGAAATTTTGAATTGGGTGTCGTCATAGATGTTCGTTAGCTATACCGAATATGCAAAAAAACAACACCAAACGCAGTGTGCAAAATATTGTTAATAAACATGCATGGCTGATGCACCTACATATGTTTTAAAAAATATAGTACAGCTAAACCATTTTTCTAGTTTTCTAGTTATTATCTTGCGTTATGAAAGGGTGTAACTGCAAACGTATAATAAATATAGTAATGTAATAAACAACACTCAAAATAAGAGATGGTAAATGTGATTGCATGTGTTAATGTCAAGGTTTGTACTAATCCTGTTTTAAATTATTTGTTTTGATTAACGGTGATTTGGCTTACCACCAAAATCCATAATTTGTTTATTTGTTCATTGGCACATTTCCTACATTCCATTCATAACTTTTATTGTGAATTAGTAACATACAACCAAACAGGCGGACAGACATGCCCGCCGGCAGATGCCCTTGGAAACCAGTATGCCCTTGTATAAACAAGTTTTGACTAGTTACTTAATATGGGTGTTATTCTTGCAAACTTTCTTCGACAAAACACTTGTAAACAGGTTGGAACTGGATATCAGCACACATTACTTTGTGCGGTTTTCTGTATCTGACTAGAAAGAAGTGATTTCTGTATTCGTTTATTGTCAAGGTAATTAGTTACCTTTACTTGTACAGTTAGGTTATAATAATACTGGTCATAAACATAACCTGTTCTTTTTCCAATTTTCGGATCCGCTTGGTTACCCAACGGGAATTTTTATATAGACATTGCTGGCCGACCGCCGGGTCTTTTTTGGGGAATAGGCCGAATGCCTAGTTCATTTTATCGCGCACAGTTTGCGCTGATGTCGGTGATATTTTGCCATCGCCTGTTAATCGACCATTGTCCCCTTAATGTCCGCCCGAATCTCTGACACCATAAGCCGGGCCCCTGGTTAAATGGTTCAGTAAATTTGCCTGTATATCTGTCGGGCGCCGGGCTAGCTCCGACATGAGGCCTGGTGGGTCCCGGCAGAAGTTTGTTCGACCTCCTGATGCCTGACCGGTAATCGGACTGATATCGATAAGTTTAGTTGTTTATCACATGAATACCGCAGGGGCATCGGCAGCACATCGGGCAAGAGAATGATTTGTCTCTGATCTATTTACGCTTGCCGATGATATACAATTCGTTTTGTTGACTCGACCGCAGAAAACATTTGCGCAAGCGCTTAAGTTGATGCGGCGACCGAGCAGCAATCACTTGCCGTGCGGACACCATTGGGTTACCGTGCCTTCAACCTACGAGCACTATTCGTTTTAGCTTCAAATTGTACCGTCAAGAAACCGCAAGGTGCAATAGAAAAAGCCGTACGGCTCCATTGTGTAGCCCGTACGTCTTCCTTGCGACAAACATTACGGTCCTACAAGAATGAAAAGGCATCTTGCCACAAGACAAATGCGGTAATCGCACGGTGACCACGTGATTTAATATACTGTATTTGCTAGCATTTCGCACTATATTTTAATTTTCCAAATGCACTCTTTGTTTCATGTTATTTACAATAATACGCACACGATTATGATTCATAGACAAAGTTGTGGTCTTCTAAAACTGAAAATACACGGCTGCCTTGCAGTGACAGCACATTGTACGTACGGTGACTTCACGATGCCCGTAAGAACTCTACATGGTCGAGTCATTCGCATTCGCTTTTCCTTTTCTGCCCGCCCCCCCTAAAAAAACACACAAAAAAAATAAAAAAAACGTGCGGTTGATCAGCGACGACCGAAAAGGGTTATGGCCGAGTCTTCAGACATAAGCGAAAGCGATGAAGATGATGCGGCTACCGTTCGGAAATAACTAATCACTAACCATTAGTGCACAGAGAGGAAGCCGTTCCGATCTCTTGCGTTCAACATGCGAATATCGTACTTGAGAACAAAAATTGAGTTTGCGTATATATTGGAAAAAAGAAAATGTTGTACAATTCAGACTCCTTTCCATAATATCACGAAATGAAATGCGATCTTTACAATATGAAATACAAATGACGATTTAATTATTGTTTCGAATATATTTATTCTCTGGAAAGTCTTCACAAACTTGATTTCACGAATAAGCGTACAGCGGCTCGAGGTGAAACTGCTAATACGTAGTTATTAGAAACATCATAGTTATTACCTGACTCGGGCCTCCAATCTCGCGCTTGATATTTATGACTCACTGCTACTTCTTGGACAATTCAACTTCTTCGTTATCCCAATTTCTACGCTGTGGTGGGAAAATGTGTATGATTCTATTCGTAATAGTTTTTAAACAATATTTTCGACGAACAATTTCGGTTATTAGATTGGGGTATGTCGTTGGGCGGGCGGGTATGTTGTTTCCATGTGTGTGGACGAGCTTATGGCGACGTCAACATTTCGTTTCCGCTCTCTAACTCGAGAACAGATCTATTGTGATGAAACTTCATACATAGATACTTATAGCGATACCTCGCTTGGCATTGCATATCGGGTTGGTTTGGGTCCAGGTCAAGATCACTGTTACTATAAATAGTACAACGGTTTCCACTCAAAAACTTTAGAACGAATTGAGATATTTATTGAAAATTCATACATAGATACCTATATGGAGATCTTGTTTGGGTTTGCATATAGAGTGGGTGGGGTCCAGACCAAGATCACCGTTTCTAAAAATAGAAAAGCAGTTTCCGCTCAATAAATTGAGAACGCATTTAAATATTTTAATGAAACGTCATATTTAGACACCTAATATCGAGACCTAGAATGGGATTGCGTATGAGGTGGGGTCAAGGTCAAGGTCACCGTAAGTAAAATTAGGAAAATGGTTTCTCTTCAATAACAAAGGCCACCGGAAAAACTTTGCGAAACCGAAATTTCGCAAACTTAAGTACCCTTTTTCTTTCAGATATTACTATTTTACATAAAGTGTGCAGTAAAGTGTTTAATTGTAATCAATAATTGATGTTCTTCACATAAAAATTGCATTCCTTTCATTATGAAATTTACGTAAAATATTGGCTTTCCCTTGGGATTTTTTAATTTTTCCATCGCATTTTCATTTTTCCATGGGATTTTCATTTTTCTCATGGGATAGTTTTCCTACATTTTATGTGAGAAAAACAATCCCGTGGGATTTTATTTTTTCAAATATGCTTTTTATGCATATATATGCATATTAGGCGTTCTTAAACTGTTTGCACTACTACTTGTTTGAAAATTATGATTAGAAAAAAAAATCCCACTTTTTAAATGGGAAACAAATCTAGTAAGGAAAAAAGGTATTTTATTTAATAAGAAATATATCGAGCTAGTATAAACATTGTATTGTTTAATATTTCTGAGTATTTTTATAAGCGTTTTTTTAATTTATATATTTATAATTTTGCCACTGGGAAACTTTCCCATTTAAAAAATGGCACTATTTTATTTTGTAAGAAAATTTGTATTTTCCTCATTTGCTATCTACGTAATGTATTACTGATTAAAGTATGCTATTCAGCGTCTAAATTATCAGAATTCTATTGTTTAAACGCATGATAAGTAGAGTAGAACCTGTGATACCGCGGTCGAGCGCAGACATTTGCGCTTTACCGATACTGTACATTTTGTTTCAGCTAGTTATAATATTAAAGCGTTAATACAATTATTGCATATTGTGCTTAATTCGAACGTCGATTCATTTTTGTCATCTATCAATCAATGATAAAGTGTGGTTAGTTTAATTTTTCAGGTTTTAAAGGTTTACTCGTGAAACCCGAGAAAACGTTTAAATTTGGTACACACGTCATTCCACTCAGTTGATGACGACACTTAAATAATTAAATGTACTAGTGATTAAATTGCCGTATGTCATTTAATTATTGTTATTTTATTATGTATTCAATAATAATAGAATTGTAAAGAAAAATTTAAACGTTAAACAGTGTACATAAATTTCTTGATCATTAGTTACAGCATATTTCAAATAGCTATAACTTGATTAATCGAAACTACGCAACTAAGCTGACCCGTATTGAAACTATATATGCCCACAATTCACTTCTTACCGCCCTAGAATTAAATACTACATGTTTAATTTCACGCGTATATCAGAACTTTTCAGTGGATGTGATACCGCATTTAAGCTTAATACGTAAAACCATAAATGGCGCAATTCACTACTGGAGCTGCGGGGACCTCCAGTACAGGAAAACGCCTCTTGCCGCATATTGTGTTTACTGCCAACTGTTCGAGCCTCCATGTCCGGCCCTGAGCATACAGCCGCGGGAACCACAAGCGCTCCTGCTGGATATAGCCCGACGCCTCCTTTTCCGAGAAAGACGCTAAGTTAGCAATGGCGCAACGGTACCTTACTATTCATGTATATTCGTATTTATATATACGCAAAATGTATCCTGGCGCACAATTTCTCTACGCCAAAGGGTTTAAACACCAATGCCTTGACCTAAACAGGCAGCCGCGGGAACCTAAAGCGCTCCTACCGGAAGTAGTCCGACGCCTCTCGGCCGCACCTTTCCCGAGAAACCTATAAATATAGTTTACATAGTCAAAACGTCTCCTGGCGAACAAGCGGCGAAACGCTAATTCCGGTTTGCATGTAATCGTATTAATATGGTGAATATCTCGGAAACATTATCCTGACACTGACCGTAATGCCGGAACTGGGCAGTCAGCCGCGGGAGCTTCAAGAGCTCCTAGTGGATGTGGTCCGACTCCTCACTGCCGCATCGTTCCCGATAAAGGCGCGGTGCAACGCTGTCTTACCTACCGAGTATATTAATTCGTTTTAATATGTAGGCAAAAGCATCCGTGCCCACAATTTCTTTACGCCCAACGGTTTGAACCTTGATGCCTGGACCTGGATAGGCAGCAGCGAAAACCACAAGTCACATGTTATATAATTCTAGTGAATAATATAATTTAGTCTAACAAGTAAAATATCTATGTATTAAAGGGGCTGGGCGAATGCAGCAATAGTGCTGTGCAATTACTTATTTTTGACAATAAAGATATTTCAATAAAGACACCCTAGTGCTCAAGGTAGCTGTTAACGAGCGTCCGCACGGCCTGATCGGCCTGATTCCGCTAGATCATCTTCTGGAATATAGATCGCACAGACTTACTTCCGCTCCCGGAAGGTCCTCTTCAATCCTCGCAGTCAAGCGACGGAGGCGTTCTATACCAGTTAAAGCTGCATCGTAGGCTTGGCCTGCTTTGCTCAGGGGATCACTGTCGTTAGTCTTAGGCGCGATAGATATTGTGCGAGTCAGATTGAAACCGAACAAACTCCAATATATTGCGGTAGACGAGCCGAAAGACCGCGTTGGCCGGCAGTAAACCTCCTGTTCCGTGGAACTTACAATAGCAAGTTGCCCGTAGCAGGACCGGAATGCTAAACATACGTCGTACACGCGAATCTCAAATTCAATGCGCAATTTACTTAGTTGTGATTTTGTACACTCATAAACATGCTTATAATTATTATTAGAACGTTACACGGAGTACGAGCAGTCTTCTCATTCTCACCACATTCGTTTTCAATAAAACGTATCACTAAATGATGGCACTGCTGCTGCTGCTGATGATGATGATGATCACGATGATGACAATTACGATGACGATGATGATGATGATGATGATGAAACAGATACTGATACAGAAGTTGATGATGGTGATGACCACAGGTGTTGGGCGCGTGGCCAAGTCACTACCCCCTACCCCCACTACTACCCGCTTGAGAGAAAATTTGAAATAAATGATTGAAACAATAATCAAATATCATCAAAATGTCATAAAACAACATTTTCAATAACTTTGAAAAAAAAAATCTGATATAATATATATAAGCAATATAGGTAGCTCCTGACACAGAAAAAATGACCAATGTCAATATTTCAAGCCATAAATTTCTTAAATGGTGGTCAATTTACAATAACTATATACCAGATTGTGTTGAAGGGTTGACTCGTGACGAAAAATGACCACAAACATGTACTAGCTAACCGAACTACAAGAAAACACTTCTCTAAATCGTAAAATTGCTAGGTCGGCTACCGCATTATAACAATAAATAACTACGAGTTTATCAACTTACTACCAACAAACGCACGAATCATTGTTTCCAAACACAACTGTATTCGTTTTTTTAAATGTTATTTTCGATCGCGGCTCATAATCCGTGTCATGGCAGGAACTTGCACAACGACCTTCACCTTTCGGTTTTTCCTCTTTGATTGGTTCCACGCCACGACTTTACCGAGTGCCTTAAACCGGGAACGAGCTTTGTGTACATTTTGTGTAGAAACCACATGTAAAAATGTGTTGCTGAATGAGAAGCAAAAGCTGGCCGCTCAGCGGACCCTGGAAGGACATAACATATTAGTCCATGGACCTGCTGGAACAGGCCAATTGTTTGTTATAAAATGTATAAGTGAAAATATCAAAAAGACCCCCAAAACGATCTAAGTAACTGCCACTACGGGTATACACCGATAAACCGTTAAGATTTGTTGTTGTTGTAGCAATCGCAAGTACGCGGATGTTCGAGTAAAAATTATCGAGTCCGCCATATTTGATATAACCAGAGTGTGACGATTGCTTTGTGTTTATGTATTAGAGCGTAAAAAGTTGTCAAACAAACAGAAAATTGAAGCCTTAGGGGAAATGACATTGTCTAAGTTTAAGATGTGGCACATAAAGTGTTTTTATCGCTGAGAAAACGATCTGTAAATGGTGATCTTTCCGAGCTGGTAGCTAGGTAATTAATAGACGTCATTTTCATTGTTGTTTTTCCACAAAATTGCGATTTAAATGTGTTAGGAAATGCAACTTGTAAATGCTTGCCATAAATGTCATGAAATGCAAGTTGTAATCGTTTATCTAAGGCTTTTTAAGCAGTTCTTGTGTAATAAAATAATGAAAAGAAATGGACACTGGGTCACTGCTGAACACAATATATATAGAAGAAATTTGAAAATTATTTATCAAGAAAATGTTTTAGAAATTGTTAATAAATTTACATATCTAGGTATAGTTTTTACAACTGGGGGTTCATTTTCAGCAACATATGACGCGCTCTCAGGAAAGGCTCTTAAAGCAATATATATGTTAAAATCAAACTTAGTAAAATTTCCAAACATATCAGTTAGTCACAGTCTCGATTTATTTGATAAGCTTATTGAACCAATTCTAAATTATGGAAGTGAAGTATGGGGTTTAAATAATAGCATTCAAATTGAAAGAATACACATACGTTATTGTAAGCAAGTGTTAGGTGTCCGGTTGCAAACTCACAATAATTTCATATACGGTGAACTTGGGCGTAAACCCCTAATATATAAACGGATTGTTTGTGTTTTAAAATATTGGTTAAAAGTATTACAATCTGATGATGTTAAATATATTAAAATAGTTTATAATATGTCATTACATGATCTTGATGTATATCCAGAAAAACAGTCTTGGATTAAATCTTTTAAACATGTACTAGATACACTAGGTTTTGGTGAAGTAAGGTTTTTTCAGGGAGTGGGAGATGTGAATAGGTTTATATCTATTGCTAAACAACGAATATCTCATGTTTTTGTCAAAACTGGTCAACTGATTTACAACGATCGACCAGGGGTAGAAGTTATAGCCTTTACGGAAGCTTTAAATTTCAGCCCTACCTAAATGTAGTAACTTTATCAAAATTTAGAATCGAGTTAACTCGTTTTAGAGTATCTGCTCACAGACTTGAAGTAGAAGGGAGATGGCACAAGCCTGAAAAGACACTATATCAAAATAGAAAATGTAAACATTGTAATGTTCTGGAAGACGAGTTTCTTTTTTTACTCGAATGCCCAGTATTTAACACTTTAAGAAAACAGTATATAAATAAATATTATTGGAAGCATACAAATATTATAAAATTTATTGAACTCTTACGGACTGACAATCAAAAGACAATTAGAAACCTTGCCACATTTATTTTTAATGCTTTTAAATTGAGAACAGAATTATATTATCAATAGTTTCTCTCCATATAACTATTGTATGTCTCAGTCTACAATGTTATTTTTCATAGCATTATAACTAAATATACAAGAATTTGTTGTACTAGCATGTTAAAAACTTAATACGATTTACGTTTTGTTATTCATACTATATAAATGTTAAATTGGTATTGCATAAAGCAGTTATTTATATGCCTGTACGTCACTATATTGTGTTGTAATATATGTGTACTCATGGGCTTTAAAGCCTAATGTATGTTGAAATAAACTATAATCTCTATATACATATATATATATATATAAGCACAGCTGCAATCAAATAATATTAATATAATTTATATTATATATACACAACATTCAACAAATTCATTTAATGACATTTTTGTATGTAATTTAATTATATTTCTGGGGTTATTTTTATACTATACTGTTATAAACTTTCATGTACATGTAGCAAATATTGATAGTTTCATGCACCTCTAAGTCATATTTATGACTATTTAAACATGTTATTAAAAAAAATATCAGTAATATTTTGCACTTGAAATTGTCTTGTATGGGCAGCATATTGTTTAATATTATATTATTATTATATATTATAATATATTTATAAAATATATTATGTATTTTCAGAGCTTTTTGCGTGTGGGAAGAGAACCTGCCAGTCCATGAATCTGCTGAGCTTGCAGAGAAGCGACTACTGCAGGAATACAAGGAGAAACTGGTCGTGGGAGGTGATGTTGTGCCCAATCCATTTTCCCTGACGTCGGGCTGTAAAGGAGAAAAGATAGGTCTTCAGACATGGCCACCTACCTATATGATAGACATCTCATCATTCCTGCAGACAATCACACCAAACGACGTGACTAAACAACTGTTGAACGAGTACAAACTGGGGAAGACGTAAAGATATTTTGAAAGTGGATGGGTGAAGGAGGTTTTTATCCATGACATTAGAGACACATGTGACAAGTGTATTTTAAAGACTAAAGTAACACCATTACAGGCCATCAACAGTAAATGTTACGATGTGTGGGCTGTTGTAGAAAAGGACCAGGCGGACTGACCGGGCGGAAAGATCCTGTCTGCATACTGCACCTGTACAACTGGTATGTTGGGGTCCTGCAACTTGGCTGGGATGTTATTTCGCGTGGAACACGCAGTGAAAACAGGAGAGACCTCGCTATCAAAGACCGACAGACTGTCCACATGGAATGTTCCCAAGGGAAAGCCGGCTATGAAGGCTATGAAAGCATGTGAAGTGGACTGGTCGAATTGACTTTATGGGAAAGATTCAGGTATAGGTTTGGGCCGAAAACGCAAGAGGACCGTAAAGCAGGACTTTACACCACTGTCGAAGTCGCAACTGGACCAAGTAAAAAATCAGGACAACATGAGAAAAGCTTTGTTTAATCTCTTCAAAAAAGTCACACCCAACTCTTGCTTTGCACTAAACATGGAGAAACGAAGACTCCATACTACCAAAGGTGCTGTACCACATTCAGTGTATGAGATTATAAACGAACTAAAGGAAACCAAAAACGTGGACCTGGACACCATGTTGGCCAAATTAAAATTAAGTGAGGAAAAGCAGGAAGTGTTATAAACTGCTACAACCGATCAGTCTTCTTCAAACACATGGATAGAACAACGAAAAGGCAGGATAACACCGTCTATCTTTTCCAGCGTGTTGCCAGCAGAGTGCAACCTTACGAAAAGATGAAACTGCAGATCCATCCGCACTTGTGCATACAGTCCTTGGAAACAATGAAGTAAAACCCACTCGGGCAATGAAGCATGGACTGTCTTTAGAACCAATTGCCAAAAAAGCATATGAAACGGCCATGAAAAAACACACAAGACGTTTCAGGCGAAAAATTCAGGACTGACTGTGCACATCGGAAAGCCTTACTTGGCAGCAAGTGCAGATCTGGAAGAACAATGCAAATGCTGCGGAAACGGACTATGCGAATTTAAGTGTCCAGAAAGTGTTAAAGATTCAGTGCCATTGGTGGACAATCTTAGTTATTTGTATGCTGATAAAAATGGACAACCAATATTGAAAAATAATCACGCATATTATTTCCAGATTCAGGGACAGATGGCTATTTTGAATCGGAACTACTGCGATCTTTGTGTCTGCACTCACCACGGACACATCATTTTAGGAGTTATGTTTGATAGAGACTGTTGAGAGAAAACATCTGAATGCCTGTCATGGTTTTGGACAACCCATGTTTATCCGGCCCTCATTGAGGATGAAAATGACTGTGAAAATGAGACTCCACGTAAGGCAGGTGAAAATGAGACTCCACGTAAGGCAGGTGAAGAAACCCCTTCTCAAACCAACCAAAATGTACGACGGGCTCTTTTTCCTGTCCAGTTACCAGCTCGGGCAGTATTAAATCCCAAGAAACACCCAAAGAAACGTCAAATGAAGAAAATGGACAAAAAGCCAGTTTTTCTGTGTGGAGTTTGTGGTAGTGACTGTTTGGATGAACAAGAATGTGAGGCTGACCAGTCAGTTGGTTGTGACAGTTGTGGTGTTTGGGTACATTATGTATGTTTAGGTGTCAGTGGTGAGCAGCTGGAACTGACAGATAAATGGTTTTGTACCAAATGCAGTGGCAATTAAACCAGGACTGAACGACTTAATGAGACACCTACGGACACTTAAAATGTGGATTGTGTTGTGCAACATGACTTTCTGTTGTTTTGTTTGTTGTATTTTAGCATTCAATGTGCATATTGATTGAAAATTATGTTAATTAAAGCTTTTAAAAGTGAACTGCCTTTTCATTCCTGTGATGAGCCATTGCTTACTTGTCTTAGAAGATTGAAAACCTCAGTATAGGCATCAAACACTTGTCTGCAATTTATCATTAACATGGATATATGCAGACAACGCGAAACCTGTGCGAGTCATACATGTCCGACAAAAACTATGCCGTTTACATATTTTATGCAAACTTGACTTAAGTCTTGTGTTTAATAAAGAAAATAATTATTAATGCAATAATAAGCTGTATGGAAAAACATGTTATATCAAATAACTAACCAATAATCAAACGTAATAATGCTCCGTTCTAAACGATGGTGTCGGACAGCTGATTTTGACTGAAGTTGATGTTTCGCGTAGTATGTATATGTTCAAATTATTAAAGGCCCATGTTCACAGATTTTGTGCTATGTAAGTGGTACATGTTTTCCAAAATACTGCATAGCATTACAAATGCTTTATAATTTTATCAATTTTGATGGATGATTACCCAATAACCGATGATTTCTTTTTTTTGAAAATTGTCATTTGCCAATCTGTGAACAGGGCCCTTTAAGATAAATACCCGGTACCAATTAACAATAAGTTATTGTTGTGCTTTATTTCATGACAAATGTTACCACCGTTATAAACATAAAACTACTTTAATACTGAATACAGAATCAATAAAAGAGGTGTATTTCTTCACATCAACATCCCAGTTTTCACATAATAATCATTTTAATTGCAATATGTTACCAAGTTTACAAGTAATGGTAAATACGTACTGGACTGGAGCAATTTGTGATTGGAAACAACATAAGTGTGATCTTAAATGCTGTTTGATGATATAAATACACACTTTTACACTACCAAGACATATTTATAATATATCAATAATTGATGCTGAAAACTGCTGGTACAACTGCCAAAGTAATACAGAAACAGCGCATAGTGTTACTTTACCGGTGATGAAACAATGGAACTAAACTTTATAAATAGGCCCTCTCATATTGCACAGTGCAGAGCATACCATGACAATGTCATCTATGTGTCCAATCATTTGTATTGGCACTTCATTTGCTAAAATTCTGAACGTTTTTAATCGTCGAATCACTTGTTTAATAATTATACGCAATGTTTTTGGTGTTAAGCACACTAGCACTTACCATCTGTGATTGACCTCGTTTCCCTGGCGGAACATAAAGACTTATATTTCTTTCTGCGCACTCGCGAGCAATCCTAAAACCTTTATCTGCCATCTGCATGCTTTGTAGTGGCAATTTGTCCAAATATCCACATTCCAATGGTAATGCTGTGTCTGTTATTCTACCCATCTTTGCTGGACTTACATATGCAATGGAACTATTGGGTGTACATGCCACTAAACATTTCAAGGTGTTGTGGTGTTTATAATCACTCCAGGAGTTACATTGAAGTTATGGGTCTTTTGGAGTTTCTATAAAGATCTCGGTACAGATTATAATTGAATGCAAATCAGGCAGTTTTCTAAGTCGCTGCGGTTGGTAGCTATTAAAGTCTCTTCATCCGGAATGTAAACTTTTGCTTCTAACACATATTTCAAGGCCCTTATCCAAGTAAAAAAAATTTATTGAACACAAAGTCTCCGAAATATTAAAGCGTTTTGCTAGATCCTTGTTCAGTAGTCCTAGATGTAGTTTCATCAGCGTCATCACAAGTTGGCTTTTAGAACTTAGTTTTGAGTCCTTTCGTGCTGATTTCAAGGTTCTTAGTTGTTTTGGCATAGACACAAACCCTCGCTATTTGCTATTCACATATGGAGCAACGAATGAATGCAGTTTATGAAATATGCTTTTGGTTTTCAGTCCGGTAAAAAAATGTGTGTCATCGTCTGTTTTGAGTATTTTTTCTGTGTAGACAGTGTTCTTCAAATTCGAAATGCGACTCTTTAACACACTTATCTCTCCTTTCAGCTTCTTCATTTCCTTTGACTGGTCATGCAAATTCTTCATTAGCCCCAATATGAGGACAAGAAGCATTATCACAAACGGGACTTTGGGCTCATGTTTTTGCAGAGTTTCCATTTCTGGGTCTTGGAAGATAGGCACAGCACACAGTGCTTTTTCGTTTGGCACATACATGATCTTCCTTGGTTTAGCTCTGTTCGGTTGGTGAGATGTAGCATCCAACAATGGCAGGTGTAAGCCATCTTTGTTTTGTACTCGAAATCAGGTTTATCCATGCGATTTGCTACGCGCATGCGCATACGCTAATGGTCGATCGGTGTATTGCATGTACAACATACGCAGAGTCAATGACCATACATAAGTGGTCCGGTTATGGTGACGGTCGTTATAGCCTGTCGGAAATCGCAGAGGTGATCAAAAACAACAAACATTACATTGAAGCTAAGAAACGGATTTTAGAAACTGATTTCCTGGTCATCGACGAATGCTCAATGATGAGCAAAATATTATTTTAAAGTCTTGATTCAATATGCAAAATAAAGAACTCTCATTTGCCATTTGGAGGTATTCAAATTATACTGGCAGGTGTTTTCCGTCAACTACCCCCTGTATCCAACTCTCTCTACAGTGACAGTGGTGATTTTTGTTTTTTAAGCTCATAATTTGACGAAGTTATTACACACAGGGTGGAGCTTAGACAAGTTGTAAGACAAAGTGAAATTAGACTTATTAATGCAATTTCAGAATGTTCCATGGGCAATCCAAGCAGTGAATCCTCAGAATTTATTGAAAGCCTCGCCGCCAGTAGCTAAACCCAGATACCTCTACTAAACTTTTCTCTACAAATGAACTTGTAGATGAGTACAACCGAACTAACATTATTGATTTTTCAGGTCAGTTGTACCAATTTCTTTCATCAGACAGTGGTAAAAAAAACTATCTTTCAAAAATGATAATTCCCAAGTATTTATGGTTGAAGATTGGAGCTCCAATGATATTGATGAAGAATCTCAGTGAAAATCTTGTAAATGGACTGAAAGGTGTGGTGGCAGCTATTACGGAAGATGGAACCATAGTTAAATTTGGGGAGAAATCTGTTCCTGTTTCAAGAATGAAATTTTCATATTTGTTTAATTAAACAAAATGGATTGTAATAAATTTTACCTTTAGGTGCATAAACTATTAAATAGAAAAAAAAGTTATACAAATCTTAAATAATACTGCTAATTTAGTTACACAAACAGAGTAATAACACATTTTAATCATAGTTGCCTGTCTTTATGTATGTTAAACAGTTTTACACTACTGAATTAACATAAAATAGCATATACCTATTATCAAAACAAAAGTCTTCTTCAGTGATGGTCTTAAATAATGACGTTACATTTCAGTATTTCATTGCTAGAATTAAATGTGCCTTTAATATCTCAGTTTTCAGTCCTTCCAAGAACCAGGTTGTTGCAGTTCGGGAGCAATACCCGCTAAAGCTTGCATTTGCCATTAGTATTCACAAGTCGCAAGGAATGACTCTTGACAGGTGAAAGTCATTTTTTTAGTTATACAATTACACATATGTGCTATTAGACAATGTATGTCTGGGCCTGTATTCCAGAAACATCTTTAATGAAAACTTATGATTAGCCTTAAAATTGTCATTTTTCCATAGCATTTTGTTCCATGTATACATGAAATTCTGCTTAGTGTTAGCTAATTATCAACTTATTATTAGCTACTTTTAATTAAATGTAATTGTAATCACTGTTATATTTAGTTTTTAAAAATATTGCTTTACAAAAGTTCGAACTTAAGTGAAAATATCTTAAGATAAACTTAAGATGTTTCTGAAATTATGTAAAATTACAGTCATGTAACTAACAAATTGTGTGGTTCATCTACTGGGGTTTCACAAAACATCTAAAGTAATTTCACAAATATTTAAACTTGAGTGCCAAGTTTTAATTTACTGTATATGTTTTATTAAATGAAGATGACATGTCAACATGTTATTTAGTGCTGAACTGTGTTAATATGGAATTACACAGTTACGGAAAATAGTTAATTTAAGGATAAGGATAAAATGTATATTAAGATGCTTTGTGAATACCACCCATGTGCATAAAATACATGTTTGTTTTTTTTCAATATAAATTTGTATAAGTCAATGTTTATAATTGTATTGCATTTACAAATACAATTTTAACACATAATTTTCACTATAAAAACTAAATTACATCTTTTGTTATTCTACAGTGTTGAAATCAACTGTAAAGGCATATTTAAGCCGGGACAACTTGGAGTAGCAATGGGAAGAGCGTGTACCACAGATGGACTGGAAAATATTTACTGAATTGGCTGAAATGCATCATGTGACAGGATTTTATTTGTCGATGAAGCCGCTTGCATCTATTAATATTCATCAGGGACTACTTTTTATTGTTGTTTACATGCAGTGCTGTTACACACAACAAACACAAATAGAAATACTGTAACAGATTTATTCACATTCGCATTGTCAAAAAAAGAATTAATAATAAATAAATTAATTAATTAATAACAAAGTATAAACATGTAAATGTATGTTGTTTATTTCTTTTTGCCTATTTGATGAGCATTATGCATGAAAGAGAAGAAATAACATAGAGAGAAAATTCAACACAAACATAAAAAATGTTGGATAAAAATAAAGGGGGTATGTACGATTTCAATATGAAAATTTCATTTTCTCACAATTTGAACAACACAAATGAGAGGACGAATATAATCAAGGGAAGTTAAAATAAAAAGAAATAAACAGATATTTTTACCGTACTTCATATGTTGTTTTTTAAATGAACTTCATGATAACGACAAATTTATTCCTAGTGCTGTGCCGATACGACATCTTTAATCGTTTTTGTGAGACAAACAAAAAACGTGTCCATGATGTGTCGTATGAACAATCTGCACAGAACTTAAGTCAACATGCAACAAATATTGGGGATTTCCCAAAAGTGTACATGTCTGATGCACAATGATGAGTTTTCGAGTGGAAGGCGAAAAGTATTTTAAAGTATTTTGAGGATTTTCAAATATCAATTCTTCTGAACTTGTATTCTAGTTTGTTATTTATTAGTGTTTTATAGGTTTTATTTTACTTTCATATTTTTCTATGAAAATTTGATGAGATCGTACATACCCTCTTTAATATTTATATTTAAATATATATTTATCAAAATAGGAAAACAAATGAAATTTAACAAACTCAAACATAAAAATACACAATTTTACAGATTTAGGCAAAGAAAAGTTTAGAAACAAGAGGTTTCAGTCAAATAACAGACATCCATTTGAACAAACGTCTCACATTTTTTTTACAAGGAAGCCACCGGAAAACCAAGCGCGCATGTTATGCAGTCATCCCATGGAGCTTGCAAAAGAATACCACAAGAACACCTCGAAAATTTGCGACCTCCATCCAATTGTCACCTCTGAGAGCTGAATGTCCCATTTATCATTGTAAAAATTCAATTTTCAAGTATGCAAATGACTCGCCAGCTGCGAAGCTCAAAACACTCCTCAATTAAGCATAAGCCAAGGATGATTTGCACACAATTTACCTGTTCATTTTCTCGAACATTTATCCATTCACATTGCACGACAGGGCGAAGAATATCTTGTACATCCAGTTTGTGGCGAATCATTATAACACACAGTGGCGAATTGTTATCACCATCTGGCGAATCGTCATTAAAATGTGGCGAATCTTTATGTGTCGAATCGTTATTGTGGTGAATCGTTACTAATTTTATCACTCGGGGCCAGGAGTTTCATCAGCAGATGAAACACAAATTAAACAAAAAAGAAATAATTGTCATTTACTAGTAGCTTTGACTAAAACAATTAAAATGTTCTTCCTGTTCATAGTTCTATGCAAATAAGATGCATAACAATTGACCTTTCCTATTTATGTCACACAGGTAAAGAAACTGTACAGTAGATAATTTCGGCCAATGACACACAATTCCATAGATTTGATATTTTGATAAGTAGTAAAATAATAAAAGTCGTTTACCTTTTTCTCGTCTTGATTTTATATCCACACTGTTAGCTATATTTTGCCAAATTTCATACACACAACGTTTGAACACGACGTGCAAAAAAATGTGGTGTTGAAATATTTGCTCAACACACGGTTTTAAAATGCATGCCATAATGGGTGTAAACATTGACTAACATCGAGGGCCTAACGGGTCGTTTTAAGAAAGAAATAAAACATACATATGAAACATTGCGTTTCAGTGTAAAAATAACCATTAATTATTTTTAATATATTTTACGCCTAAAGTACGGTTCCATCCACACATGAATACGGGCGTTTACAAAATTGCAACTATCTGAAAACAACTTTCGACTCGTTTAGCCTTCAGTCGTAAATCTAAACTGGAACGCGTTTCAATATTTCCGTCTACATGTACACATAGATCTATGCATGTACATGTATATTATGGATACAAAACACCTTGTTCAAAATTGCTCTTACGAAATATCAACCAAAACAAAAGCAGATCAAAAGTAAATGTTATCACTAAAGCTACTGTATTATTTAAGACACCGCTGTGTTGCGACATGTACACAACGCTACTGCAGTGCAAGGGGCGGAGCCTACGAATCATACTTCAATGTATTGATGCGCGAATTGCAAAAAAATAAATCCCAAATTAATTAACTCTTTTAAAGTGAAAATTTAAAGTAACACACAATTGTAATTATAATTGTAATTATAATAATTGAAACGCTCTTTTCGGCGCTTCATCCATGTATGTATAAAGCCGAATACAAATTAGATACCAAAATACCAAAAATCTGACCTCCCTACATCGATGAAGCGCCGAAAAGAGCGTTTCAATTCTTAAGTGGTTAACTTCGTGCCCAGTGTTTGTTTAAAGCAACCTTCTGAAGTTCAAGATTTCATTCAGCGTGAAGATTCTAGGGCAGGAGTGATATGAACTCTTGACTCTGCTGATATCAGCATCTGGCACAGTTCCACAAATCCGATACACAGAACTGAATGTCCTCATGACATTGGATGGACATAATTTTCTTGGCCTTGATGATTTTGGGAACGGATTCACATGTCATGGCATGGGTTTCCCAGTCCTTAAACCACTTTGCAACAACCATGAGCTCTTTCAACCTAGAGTCATCAGTTGTTGTTATCGGTTTCATGTCTCTGAATATCTTTATCATTGTGGATGTTTGTTTCAGTAACTCGATGGCACCGCTGAGGATGTCCTCCTTTTCGACTAAGTAATGCTGATATTGGATCATGAGATGTAACATTGCAGCATTTAGTATATCTTCAGCCAGGTGATTTCTCATTTTTGATTGGTTGGACAGGAAAGATGCTCGTTTGTTAGTCTGCTGTGAAGCTGCAGGGCATTGCACCGGTCCCACTGATAGCAGTCAACCAACATTTGCCACTGCACTGTGTTTCCGTTACTTTAAGTTAAAGTTCTAGTACATTTGTTGGAAATTCAAACTTTTTAAGATGTTGTTTCGGATTTTCTTAATGACATGTGAAAAATCCATTACAAACACTATGTCATTGAACTTGCAAGGACTTACAGATTTAAAAGTGTTATTTTTAGTTTCAATATTTAGTTTCATTAATGTTCTATTGGACTGTGCACCGTCCATGCAAATGTAGACAGGTTTAAATCCAAACATTTTCAGTTTGTCAACAGCTTCTCAGAATAATGTATACATTTCTGGCGCCTGTATGCCGTCTGACAGAAAATGGGCGATTGAAAATCTAAAGCAAGTGACCCCCAATAATAGTATCTGCAAAACATGAGTTCCATGGACCTCTTCGTGGCTGCATTTTCTTAGTATGTGTGACTTATTACCCTCGTCCCCTATGTCCATCAGACCAGTCATTTCAACCACATCACCGGATTTGCATATTTGAATGTCATCTTGAATACTCATTTCGTCAATAATTGAACCACCAATATAACCTTCATGGGGTACTTTTTGTCGTTGTGCTTCTTTGATCATCCAATGACACATAGTGTCATCATACCCTACGTTTTGTTTAACTTTTGTTTTATACTGGATTGAAACACTAATTGATGGTAATACTAAGTACTTGGATTTTGTAACTGCTTCGTAAGACTGTGGGCTTCTGCAATACCACTGCAAACATAATGAAATTATGCTTTGAGACTACCTTCTCCCATTAGGATCCCTTGCTACGTTTTGGGCTTGGCCTAATAGAAGTTCTATCATTTCATCGGGTGCTTCAGGAAACAGCTTAATGATATCATCCCTGTTTACAGGTTTCTTGTTATCACTACTGGTACTCTCAACTTCAGGCACTTTATCTTTGGACATGATGTTTGCTTTCTGCTCAATATTTCTGCTTGATTCTGAGTGGAATGTCATTTTCGAACTTTTCTTACAAGTTCCTGTATTTTCATTACCATCAAATGTTCACTTATTGAGTGTATGATACCGACTCATTATCACGGATCTAGATACTTCAACACCTGCACAAAGTTTCAGTATGCGAACACCCTGTATGACATTGTGAATGCTCTCCTGTTTTGGCAGTATAACGGTCAATTATGTACAGCGGTTTAAGATTTATTTATGTTCCACTAATCTGCAATTTCCATTGCCCATTACACTGAAATGTTACAATCTTGTACACTTAATTTCCATCACAGTAATTTTTTGTTAGGACAGAGCACTGAACACTGTCTTTGTGAATTTCAATTATTTCCACATTGATTGGTAGTAGTTCACTTATTTCCTGCGGGTAGGTAGCTAATGATTGTCCGAGAACAACATCAGTCAGGCGTTTCAAACAAATTCCAGTATATGTTGTCAAAGTGGTTTTAGATTTGCTTCTTTTGTTTTTACTTTATTGGGAAACACCTGTTGAACATGGTCAATGAAGGTCCGCTGGATAAACAATGGACTTTCTCCAGCTTCCTTAATTTCACATTCATATGCATTGTACAATGAATTTACTTCAACCTCTCCTTCCTTGTCTTCACGCACTCTGGACAAGAGCCTAAAAATGAAATAAAACAATGATAGAAGTTTTATACATACTTTATGCGTATCAAATTTAAACACTATAGATCAAGTTAAAAGTTGCATGTTGTAATTTACAGTATAAGTTTAAACTGCATATATTTAAATATATTTATTTTCTGTTTGTGGTTTTATATGATTTCATTTCAATTTATTATATTTTTAAATTTTGTTTTTTTATTCATAGCACATGTGCTAGTAACAAGACAAATAAATGTTTGGAAAAGTATGAAGTAATAATTGTATCTGTTCAAATATTTATTTAAATAGTTTCAAACTAATGAATTAACTTTTAAACTAGCATGTCTTTAAAGAGCTTGTTTTTAGCCTTGACTGTTAAGATGTCTTCAGTTTGAAAATAAAAAACCCTTTTTTATAATTATAATGTATATTTTTTGTCGATTGCTGTAAAAAACGTGATTTTATTTTTATTTGTATTATCCCCCCCCCCCGCCCCGAGTTTCCGTAAAACAAAACATTAAAAATGTTGGCCTTTGTGATAAGCTGCAATTAAGCTCATAATAACATATTTTTTCAATGTCAATTTATAAAACAATTAATAAGACATACAAAAATGTTGTTGGTTTCTGCTTAGTCGAACACCCACCCTGATTGTTTCAGCTGACCCTAAAATATTTGTTGCCTATTAACTTTTTCTGGCTTTCGGTAAAAAGGGTAGTTTCTTGCCAGAAATGTTGCTTTCTAAGACCTTATTTATAGTTAAGGTACAGCAGTTCTTTTCATAGAAGGCGTTTTAAACATTTTACATGCAGTCCAATACACCTAAACTGTGTGGTGAATATGCCGCGAAGAATTTATTTTTACCGCCCCCCCCCCCCCCCCCACCCCCTAGATTTTTTTTAGATGTAAGTGGAAACCAACAATTATCTTGTTTGGCATAAATAGATCTCTGACTTATGTTCTAAGTTATTAAAACTCACTGTATAATATGGGCACATGTCACATGTTTCAGAACTAGGAAAGATACGACTGAATTTGCAAAGGTTACAGTTGAGGACATGCTTACATCTGAGGCTGATATTGACATGGCTGAAAATGAAGGTATTTCTGAAGACTTTGATGATGAATTTGACAATAGCATCAGAAGTACCGATGAACTTCAAAATGAAAACATTGACTTGCCCGTAGATTTAGATCTAGATGCAATTTTACAGAATATAAAATATGAAAATGTTATAACAACAATGCAGTACAATATCAACAAAATTTTAAGTGAAATTGACCGGGTGAAATTAGTACGAAAATTGTGTACTCCAAAATAATTTCTTCAAGGAAAGTCTCCATGTTGATCCAAGTAATGTGGCACCTGTTTCAGCACAAAAAAACAAAAAGAATTTTACTCAAAGGTGCACATTTATCAAACAAGTGCAGAGTACAGAATGTGCGGTATGTCATATTGTGACAATCAGATGATCACAGAAGAACACTTACACAGTTGTTTTAATATTGCAAATGCAGTGCGAACATTCATACTAAAAAAAAGAAGCTGAATTGATCCCTGTTTCCAGCACAAAAATTACTGACAGGAAAATTACTAATGCTGCATAAGCAAGAGTACGTTATGTGGGGGGTACAATATAAGTATATAGAAAAGAAGAGAAGCACTGTGTACCAAACATATAAAGCTGACATGATTCAAGAAGCGGTTACATGTGTTAATATTCTTTACAGTTTGAGAGTAGAGGAGCAGTACACCAGCGTGCCGGAAACTGTGTTGGATATTAGTAGACGACAAAATAAAAACAGGTGTCATACCAATATACCAGAGTCACTATTTCATTTCGTTTGTTCCCTCACTGAAAAATCCTTAGAATTGTTGGTTGTGGAAAATCTGAATAAACATGGTGAAAATATGTTTGAATATACAAGAACACAATAGTGGAAAATAAAGAATTATAAGATCACTTTTATAAGGTTGCTAAAGACAGTTCTCAAAAGACAGTTTACATTTTTGATAATACCATAGACACTGAGGGTTTTGACAAACATATTAAAATTATTTACAAAAAAATGATCAAATTTTCTTGATGGTTATGATTAACCACCTTCGAAAAGACACCCTTGATAATTTTCAAATAAAAAAGAAAATATCTCACATAAAACAAATTTTGGTGTCTTCTAAAAGTGAAAAACGACAGTTAAAAAGAAGCCTGAAAAATCTGAAACAGTGCCTAATATTGATGAACCAGGTGTGTCTACACAATCTGCAAAGAAAAAAGAAAAAAACTACTCCTGATCTTGACAAAACTCCGTTGCAGGAACAGCAGACCAATATGGACAGTGATGGAAGTGCATTGTTTAGTTTGTAACAAGGATAAAAATATCACCAAAAAAGGAGAAATTGAAAATGATTGGATTCAGTGTGATAATTGTAATGGCTGGATACATCGTTCATCTGCAGGTCTTACTCATCACATGAACTGGAAAAAACCGCAAAGTGAAGGGTCTGTTTTCTTTTGCAAACAGTGTGAATGATAACTTAACAATAACTTAATTGTTTCAATGTTTTATTTGTTGGCCTGATTGCGCCGAAACTAGTCTTTATTTTAAAACTATATGCTGCAAACATGTTATTGTTATTAGTCATGAACCGATCGGAATAACTTACCAAGTAATAACTGTCATGTTTGTGAAGAAAACGTGTTTACGTTTTAAAACGTCCGCCACAATGTTCTTAACAGTGAATATAGAAGCTCTCCGAAACTGACATCCGCCTCCCACGACCTTCACCCTGCAAACGTCTGATCGACATAAAGCTGGACTCGAAATTGGCGATAAACAATTCCCGATTTTCAACGAATTCAGCGTTATAACGCAATTACGACGACATAGTTGGTGGTAAGTTGACAAACTCGTAGTTATTTATTGCTATAATGCGGAATATGTTCGGAGCTGGTGATTTTCTATAGTTTTACTCTTGTCAAAATCTCGCTGCATGATCGGTCAGAGGAGAGCCGACCTAGCAATTTTGCGATTTTGAGAAGTGTTTTCTTGTAGCTTGTTTAGCGTTTGTACACGTTTGTGGTCATTTTTCGTCACGAGGCAACCCTTCCACACAATCTGGTACATAGTTTATGAAAATTGACCACCATTTAAGCAATGTATGGTGTGAAATATTGACATTGGTGATTTTGTCTGTGTCAGGAGATTCCTACCTTGTTAATATATATTATATAGAATATTTTTTTTATGTGATTGAATATGTTGTTTTATGATATTTTGATGGTATTTGATTATTGTTTCAATCATTTATTTCAAATTTTCTCACAGGTGGGTAGTAGTGGGGGGTGGGGTGTAGTGACTTGGCCACGCGCCCAACACCTGTGGTGATGACGATGATGATGATAATGACGATGACGACGACGATGATGATGATAATTATGATGCTGACGATGATGATGATGACGATGATGATGAAAATGATGAAACAGATACTGATTCTGATAAAGAACTTGGTTATAATGATGATGATGATGATGATGATGATGATAATGATGATACTGATGGTAACGATGACGATGGCGACGACGATTATGAAACAGATAGTAATACAGAACTTCATGATGGCGATGATAATGATGATAATGATGATGATGTTTATGATGTTGATGGTGTTGATGGTGATGATGATGATGATGATAATGATGATGATGATGATGATGATGATAATGATGATGATGGTGATGATGATACAACGGATGCTACTACTACTCCCATGCAACAATCCCGTCATCTACTGACATATGAGTAATGGTATCGATAATGTCGATGATAAATATGATGATGAGAATCATGATATTGATATTAATGATGCATTTTAAATACCACTTTACATAAGATATTTTACTGCAAAAATTATGTAAGATTCTTAATAAATTTGGCCCTGTTCTTAGTCTTATTTTATCATAATATTTAAGTAAAAGATATGAAGTGGTGGCCTCCATACGTGTTGAGTACGAGCAACCTTTTCATATACAATACACTCGTTTTCAATTAAACGTGTTAATCACCTAGTTAATTAACTACTGCCATACATCACACACCCCGATTAGTGGATTTATACACACTTCGTCAATTGGCTAAGAACCGTCACGTGTTTATCACCCGGGATCATTTAATTGGTCCTGATGGCCGCACCTCGGTGGAAGCCCGGCCACTACCTGAACAAAACTCTTACATTGGTCAATGGCTCAATGGCTCAAGCGAGCCTGTCCAATGGAAAGTCTGAATCGTGTTATAGCAGACCGCTCGGGTGTTGATTGGCTAACGGTACCTACCTGTATTGAACTGAGACCCGCCCCTAGGTCCCCTGATGACTGTTTTATTATTTGTCTCAATAATAGTATTTATATTATATTTTATATCATATCTTCATAACATATTTATTCAAATATCTACAAATAAGTTTATGCATGCACTTCTAAGTCCAATTTCAAAATGTATTGCTTAAACATTATATAATGTTATAGCACAGTTTATTTATTATAGCATATCAATAATATTGACGTATCGATTATACACAGTTACCAAGCGTGGTAATACGAAAGTGTTGAGCACCACATACATACATACGTAATTACATTTATAAATAAATCAGATAATTATTCTAATAATTGCAAATAACATCTCGGAAATTGTTCAAGTGTAAGCATGTACATGTACAATTGTAAATTAAATATCGATTCTTAACTTCTCGGCAAAATTTTGAGAGATTATACAAAGTAGAACCGAATATGGATTGTTAATAGCGACTCCCTATACTGTACATCCGGCAAACTAGCAAAAATCTGTTATTCTGTTTCTATTTGATTCATGTGACATGAGTGACAAATTCGTTTATTGGTGTATCTACGGTCATTTACGTTCTAAACCTTACAAGACCAACTTTTCATGGGTTTTAATAACTATATTGTAGTGTAGTAAATTGTAGTGTTACTGTAGGAATTGGTCATCACTGTTTATTAATATTTATGAAAGCGTAAAATAAACTAATATGCTAATTATTAAACTTTTTACTTTGCATTACACAATGAAGAAATACAATAATTTATAGTTTTAATGTCTGTTTAAAAGTCGGGTATTGTTAAGAACGCATGAACAAAAGTAAAGTGCTTACACAAAAATCGTTTTTTACAACAAATTTGATATACCACTATATCATAATTAATTAAGCAGCATCCTCAAAAACGATAACGTCCGTTTACTAGGATACGGGATACCGTCGAAAATCATCATCATCATCATCATCATCATCATCATCATCATCATCATCATCATCAACTACTACTACTAATATAATAATAATAATAATAATAATAATTTTAATAAAAAAAATAAAAAAAATATATATATATATAATAATAATAATAATAATAATAAAAATAATAATAATAACTATTATTATTATTATTATTATTATTATTATTAAACAGTAATATGAATATATTTCTGCTGCCCAGTGTATCACTCAATATTAAAAAGTCGTGCCCAAAATTTCATTTATATTTACATTAATATAGCGATCCGACGTACAATAGGAACCTTTAAATGGAAAATAATTGTTTGGTAAAGTATTACTTCTCATTCAAATTGTCACCCTAAGAGGTTTATGACCCTATGTGCTATTGGTTACTGTGGAAATGGTGTTGATTTTATTGCCGAATACTGATAAGAAATGTCTGTGCAGCCTGTTAGAAAAATAGAATTTCAGAATAATTATGCTATTGATTTTTCTAACACATTTTGAACTAATTTTAATATCTTCATAAATAATGGAGTGAATACAATTTGAAGAAAACGAGATCGTCCTCACAATAATAAACTTCACAATCATGCACAGCGTGTTATTCTTCACCACCATACTAATTATTTAAATGCACTACACAAATATTTGTACTAGTTTAAACTAAATTATCAGTATTTGTATGATTTACCATATGTCCATTTAAAAAGTTTCTTAATGCATTCGAATAAATGGGCATTTGTTTTGCCGAGAGGAATTAAAATTAAAGACAATTTCAAACAATACACATTGATAATGCACTTTCTAAAAGAAAATATTTTCTGAAATGCTCAATCATTATTGTTTATTTTCAGGTAACAACTGATACATCTAGCTTCAATGTGTGAATGAAAGCAAATTTAAATCTGCATAAAGTGCTGCAAAAGTCATGGACAATGATTATGCTATAATTAATTATGACAGCCAAACGAAGTTTGTGTGTAAATGAAATAAAGGCAGCTGAACTTGTAATTTCCATTAAGTAAAATTGTTTGGGGGCTATAGAACTGCATTTATTGGTACAAAACATTCCAACAACTATTATTATATTAAGTAACATAATCAATAATAAAATAATCAATATCGGTAACGCATTGTAACAGCCGTGCTTTTTTCAACCATCAACACTTGCTTTCCCTACCCTCCCATGTGGGGGCATAAATGCACAAAACAGATGCACAGGGGCATAAATGCGCAAAAACAGATCGACAGCTGATTTTCTTATCATTGTAATTTTATTTTATTTTGTCAAACACAATTAATTTTTAATAAATCATTTATTTCAACATGTGTCTAAACAATATCTTTATAAAAGGGAAGTTAATTCTCTTTCAGAAAAAGTATAACTTTATAGTACCTAATGCACAATATCAGCCATATATTTTAACAAAAATAATACCCATACAGAGAAAAATGCTGTCATACAAAAGTGTATCCACAATGAAATGGGTTATATGCCAACGATTTGACTGAAACAATGATTTTGTTATTTGTTTATTAAATCATGTCAATATGATCAAGCCAAACTCATCTTCACAATCATGATAATTATGATGATGATCATGATGATCATGATCATGATGATGATGATCATCATCATCAGCAGCAGCAGCAACAGCAGCATCATTGACAACAACAACAGCATCAACATGACCATCTTCATATATGCTATTTTCATTCTCTGATGAATGTCAAAATCCAATTAAACCACAACAATAAAAGTAAATACATCCAAAAGTTACGTTATGAGCGCTGCTAAATATAAAACTCAAATCTCATTAAATTAAGCATATCTGTTAAGTTCATTTTTATAGACATCGCGTCTCTGCTATCTGTACAAAGTCTACGACTAATTATTCTACTACTACTACTACTACTGCTTCTGCTACTGCTACGAACGACGACAACGACGACGAAGACGACGACGGCGGTGGCAGCGGCAGCTTCTGCGTTGCTACTTCTACTCCTCCTACTACTGCTAGTACTACTACTGCTGCTACTACTACTATTATTACTACTACTACTACTACTACAACTACTACTACTACTACTACACACTACTACAACAACAACAATTACTACTACTACTACTGCTACTACTACTGCTACTACTACTTCTACTTATACTACTACTGCTACTATTACTTCTACTACTATTACTACTACTACTTCTACTACTATTACTACTACTACTACTACTACTACTACTATTACTACTACTACTACTACTACTACTACTACTACTACTACTGTTATAACTACTAATACTACTAATATTACTACTACTACTACTACTACTACTACTACTACTACTACTACTACTACTACTACTACTACTACTACTACTACTACTACTACTACTAATTATAGTAATAATAACAATAATAAATAGTTTATATTGTGTTTACATATATTCCTGAAAATTGACTGCACAGTATATACAAATATTTTATTTTTCGCTTTCTAAAGTTTATGACCAAAATTGGTATCGGTTTCATCACCACCACCGCTATCATCATCATCATCATCATCATCGTCATCATAATATTCATCATCATCATCATCATCATCATATTCATCATCATATTCATTATATTCATCATATTCATCATGTTTGTTATAAATGAGGTATTAGTATAAGCACAAATACTGTGTAACAGTAATACTTTTAAATTCAAATATCAGTATTTCTAACATATATAAGTTCATCGTTTTGATAGACAATTTAATATACTCATTCCTTTGCGGAATTATATTATTGCTTGGGTGATGAAATTTGAACAATTTAACCAGTAGACGAACATGGATCGCTCCGCCTTTCTTTTTGTCCAAGTTTGTTTGTTCAAGGATTTTAAGTAAATTGATTGGATTATGCAACCATGTGCTATTATTTACCACAGAAATATAAACCCAAAATTGGTCAACTCCATCCTTGACAGTGCTAATGCTAGTTTAAATAAAGTTAATAAAAACGTAACAATTGTCAGTGAAGAAGATGAGGTTCAATATAGAATTCTTTTTATTTCTGAACTCCTTTCATTGATGAAAGAGATTACTGTTAGACTAGATGAAAATAAACCAAAAGGCGAGAAACTCAACATCTATCTCAAAACTAAAATTTAAAATAGATTCAGTAAGACCATGATATCCAACATAGATCCTAAATTTAAGACCACCAGTACACCCTCCTCCTAGTCCATGACAGAAACAAAATCGATGGGGCGGAAAACCACCATGCAACCCCAAACCGCTAAAGACCACGGGCAAGAAAAAATCCTTCGCCAAACCCCCCCGAAAACCATCCACAAAAGCAGGTCTTAAAGACTGCACACAATCGCCAACAAAACTGTTCACGCGTAGACTGAAGTCGTACCCTGGGTATAGAGCCTATGAAGAGACTTGGAGTCTTGGTACGGAGATAAGGAACTTTTATATTATCAATTTACTAGCAACCCGGGCTATTGAGGGGTAGGAATCCTGCTAACATGACCCATATGTCGCAAGAAGAGGATTGCCAGCCTCAGAGCACCCAAAGTCCCTAGTGTTAAATCAATAATATAATATATAATTCTAACTACCTTCTATATTCGTGTCGATGGTGACTCGACGAAAGCGGGAGCAGATCTGCTAGAATTTACCAACGCTCACGCGTTTATACTACCCGCACATCCGGGTAACTTAACTACCTAATTACTCATGCGTAATAAACACGGGCTTTATTACCTAACGCATGCGACTGTCCACACATTACTTTCTTTGAGAAATATTTGCCCTTAGGTGCAATCAGTGACTGTGTGTAATATTGATCAATTGGATGGGTAAATTCGTCACATAAGCTATAGCATTGCAACTTATAATTTTATAGTCAGAATAAGTCACTTCTTTACAATCCCAGATATAAATACATATTTTGATGCAGATCTTTAACCACGTTAAAGATAAGACTATGACATTATTGTGCAGCTGTCATACTTTATCATAATTTAAGGTATTTATTTATTAATTGCTTATAATGAGTTGTTGAAATTATCATAGTGAATAATTTTAAGTGTTAACTTTAGATCAGTGTTAACACCTAAATTTATGTATTCTCAACATCTCCTTGATTTTATCAGAATACAGGGTTCCTATTCAAGTGGTTGAAACTGTTCTTTGATCGACAATGTAACCTTTACCTGAAGGTTATGATACTTATTAGGTACTGAAAAGGCCTTGTCTTTTTTCACATTAGAAAATGCCATTCATAACTGTAATGTTGCTGCATAAACTATTTACTATAGGGGATTAAGAACAATGTTATTTAAGTGCCATAATGATACGGTGATGGGTATTTCTTTGTTGAGCCTCATAGTCGAAATTATTTTGGTATGTTCACCTCAGATGAAAAGCAGCATTGACTTCACATGATAATGTCCGCTTTATTTGCTTGTTCATAAGGCATTTATCTGCCTCCCTTACACTTCTAGACCTATTCTATTTGCAATTTCACAAGCAAATTTTGAAAATCTAGAACAGGGTGATTCAGACAGTCAATTTTCAGGTTTTGAGCTAATCTATGAAGGAGAATCACATACAAATTGTACAGACTAGCACACTATGTTTTTATGTCCCAACATGTATTAATGCGGGAGACATATAGTTATTGTCCTGTTTGTCTGTCTGTATGAGGTTAACTAGATTTTACCATTTCGTCAAACACCCGGATACTTATACAGTTGTTGCTTATAACCATTCCAAATCCACCCATATCACCCAGCTTCACGTTAACCTAGTCCTTGACCTAATTTGACTTGCACCCAAATGGCAATGCTCAAAGGGTCCACCACCCCTTTTATCTACTGTTACTTCACCAGTAGATTTCTCAAATGTACACAAAGATTTGCATCAGTACTGTTGTTTTGCATCCACGGAGTCTAAGACTAGACTTGCTGTTAAGAGTAGTGGAGCACTATCATTAACTAGTATTTGCCAAAGCAGAACCAATTCAACATTTAAGTGTTACTGTCTTGGTGAGACAAATGCAAAGAGCAATTCAATAAGTGTAACTGTATTGGTAAGAGTAGAACTATATAGCTAATGGTGAATATGGTATTTTGAATCATTTAATTACATACACAAATTTTATATATATTCTGAATTGTTTGAATTTATTATTAATTTACACATAATTGTATCAATTATATTTTTGCTGATCTAATTAATATCTTAATTTTGCATTGAACCACATTGCTGGGAAAGTTGTAACATAATCTAACATTGGTTTTGCTGAACTGATGGATGCTCCCCAATGTACTTTGCCAAGAAATGGGAATGTAATGAGAAGCGCAGATATATTAAAATAACGAAAAACCACTAGAATTGCAGGACCAAATATGCTTTCAAAACTGTATTTTGAGCATGACTCAAACATACCATACAAACATGCCCATCAATCTTAAATCGCAAAACCAAAATCCAGGCTTATACCTGCAAAATCATTCAAAGCGGTGGGACATCACTGTAATATGGTCAATTCATCCTGGTAATTTAACTTTCAATCAAGTATCACAGCATTTCGTTCAACATGTGATAAGTACTTGCAAAGAAACAAATCATGCACTATTTACTGTGGAAAGTACATTTATTTATTCCATCTTCACTGTGGCATTGACGAAATAGCACCATGTGGTATAAACGTTCCACACTGTGAAATATAGCAAACACGCGCTGTTTAATGACGTCATGTTGTTTATTTTCGTGATGTCTATATGTTTCGTGTTATTTAATGTGTTTTTGTTAGTTTATTTTCAAATGAAAGGCAGAAACTGATGGAAATTATAGGATAAATAGAATACTAGGATTAGTGTTGAATATAGAGGAGTTGATCTTGCTCGCCAAGGCTCGCGCTTCCAGTGTTCTAAGCCTCGCAAGATTAACTTTTCTGTATTCAACACTAACCATGTATACTTCTATACCTACCTCTATATCGAGGATTCTTTCCCATATTGCCATTGCCCCCAGATGACTTGTTACTGGTTACGGGGGATAGTGCAAGATACAGGAGACGCCCCATTTCAGAGGCAACCCTTGGTCTTATAGTGCCCGGTGTGAAGCACCAAGTACACTGCACTTCGGTTTAACGTCTCATGTGAAAGACATGGTAGTAGGTTAGGGTGTAGCCACTAGAACATGGATCCACCCACAACCTTTAAAAGCAGATAACTCCAAGAAAAGTCACTGAAGCGAAGCGTCGTGCAAACCCTGTAATGAAGCTTCCCAAAAGTTACATTGAAAAATTCTGGCCAGAAGTTGCTGAGGAACAGCCTGGCCAAGAATAGTGCATTACATACTAATTTTAGAAGTCCCATAACAATTAGATAAATCATTGAATCAAAACTTGGTTCAGTGCACACTTCGTCTTGGAAATAAAGCTTCCCGCAAAGTTATATTGAATTATGTCCAGTAGTTGCATATAAACTAACTGGAAAAGAACTATGCAATACATACTGTCCCATAACTCTGAGGGATACTATTGAAGCAGAACATCCTGGTTCAGTGCACACATCTTCTAGTGGGTATTGAGAAATAGGGCTGACAAGAATTGTGGATTATATACAAATTTCAGCAATATCCGAAGTCCCATAACTCTGAGAAAAATCATTAAAGCAGAACATTGTGGTTCGGTGAACACTTCCTCTAGTTAATTAAGATTACATTAAGTGTCATTGATTATGGGCCAATGTTTGCTGAGAAATAGCTCGGACAAGAATTATGCAATATATGCTAATTTTATAAAGTCCCATTACTCTCTGAAAAAATCATTGAAGTGGAACTTTCTAGATCAGTGCACAACTCCTCTTGGTAATGAAGCTTTCCTTGAAGTTTCATTGAGTTCTGGCTATTAGTTGCAAATAAATGTGCACTATATACTAATTTCAGAAATCTACAAGTAACATAACTATGAGAATTATAAGAATGTCGGAAGACAGCACACTCGACTTTTCTTGCACTTGTCATAATTGGTGGCATTTTTTTTCTAAAACTAACTGTTCTGATAGTAGGGCCCAATTAAAATTCTCACTTTTACAATGTGGATAGCATTTTTTTAATATTCAAAATAGTGAACATGACAACAACCACCCCACCCCAAATGCAATCCGAAGTAAAGTACTGTTTAAAGGTGTCTAAGCATTCTTCCGAAGATTCCCCAACCCACAAACATTTTCAAGTGTAAAAAGGTCCATAATTTTGACACCTTTCAAACAAAGAATGAAATCCCTCAAGCCATTTCCAAGAAATTAGCTTATCGGAAAACTTCAACCTATCCAAATAGCTTATGTACATTTTCCAAGTGTAAAAAGGCCCATAATTGAGACAAATTTTAATCTAGGGTTACAAAACTTGGCCTATATTTCATATTCATATCAATATGGGGAATACATGTTTTAAGTTTGAATGCAATCCCTCAAGCCATTCCTCAGAAACTAGCTTACCGAAAAACTTTAACCTAGCTGGGACGCCAGCGCTGACGCTGACGGGTAGCTTGTCCTTTCTTCGAAAAGTTGGACTAAAAATCATTGAAGTGGAACATTGTGCGTTAGTGAACTCTTCGTCTTAAACATGAGGCGTCCCATTAGGGGCAGAGGATGCTGAAAAATAGCCCGGATGAGAAAACGGATCAGAAGGACAGAAGGACGGACGGACAAAGTAGTGAATATATATGCTCGCCCAAAGTTTTTTGGGGAAAATATGAATGGAACAAAATTGCAATGCAGTTTTCTTTTCAATATATCACATGTTATTTTTGGGAATCAGTTGATATAATGTTTATATACATGTACACATATAGTGGATTCTGATTACAATTTGCATAAAATTATGTCAGCACAAATAGCCAAATTTGTCGGAAATATTCAAATTTATGTATTTAAATATTTAGAAAAATAACATATTTCAATCGTATCCTCAATTGCATTATGCTTTCTTCAACACTTAATATTGTATTGCGGTGAAGAAAGCATAATAACACTGATAATATTTCCTGCAATACTGTTGTAAGTTGACTTACTACAGTATTGCAGGAAAATTTATTTCCCAACCAAGTCCAATTTGAGCGCAAATGTGTAGTAAGTCAAATAATTCTTCAAATTTACAATTTTATTGATGATTATACTTATTTATTTATATTTATGATTTATGCCCTCCATTTTTAGCCAAATATTGACATATTTTGTAAACTACACTCATACATGAGAATATTTTTACTTTTTTTTGCTTCTCCTGTAAAATTGCAAAAAAGGCCGTTACTACAGTATTGCGGTTAACCCTCGATATGCAATTAGTAAGCATATTATTGGTAATTTGTTACATGTATAGAAAATAAATGTAATTGTACTGCCTGTACATTTGCCTTAATTAGATCGTATGCATGGACAGCCTATAGTATGTTTCTTTTTGAGTGTGGATAATCTTGGGTGTTTAATGAATGTATTTGGTCTAAGTATTATTTAATTAGATATGTCCATTACATGTATTTGTAAACCTTTGATAGCAAAAAGTATCAATTATTGTAACTGTGTAATCATTGATTTTGTTAAGTTGAAATATTAACTTACTGATGTTTCGGTACGAGTCCTACTTATTTGTTACATGTCAGAACATTTGGTTATTAAGTACAGTTAATATCAAGTAATAGTTATTACAACCTCTTATTCGTTAAATGCCATGAGCTGACATACTCAGTATTTAGTAGTTTTATCGGTCTGCACATCTTTATAACCTTTATGCCTGAAAAGCATTTAAATCTGCTGTCAAAACTTTGCATGCCAATATTCTGAGTTTAATACATACGCACTTAATTTGCTTTATAGGTATTGTCCATGCAAAATAAATTTTACTTGCATACAGCAACAATAGCCTCCCTGATGGTCGGCCTCAAAGTCGGGACTTAATCCATCAGTGACTCATTGTATAGTAACCGTCCCCGGCCCTTCAAATCAAAGCCAATCGGATTGATTTGAAGTCCTTATTTTAAGAACATTTTTTCGCAGTGTGGTGCGCCTTATACAAACTTTCAGTATATTAATAAACCCCGATCTTAAAGCAGTTTTTATTAGTAACGAAGGGAAGGGGTGTTCTATCCTTTTAAATTAGATTGTACATTAACTTATAATAATAATTCATATTAAATAACATTAAATCCTGTGGATTTCTTTTAAAGGATGAAAAGCAGCATTGACTTCACATGATAATGTCCGCTTTATTTGCTTTTTTATAAGGCATTTATCTGCCTCCCTTACACTTCTAGACCTATTCTATTTGCAATTTCACAAGCATATTTTGAAAATCTAGAACAGGGTGATTCAGACAGTCAATTTTCAGGTTTTGAGCTAATCTATGAAGGAGAATCACATACAAATTGTACAGACTAGCACACTATGCTTTTATGTCCCAACATGTATTGATGCGGGAGACATATAGTTATTGTCCTGTTTGTCTGTCTATATGAGGTTAACTAGATTGTACTATTTCGTCAAACACCCGGATACTTATACAGTTGTTGCTTATAACCATTCCAAATCCACCCATATCACCCAGCTTCACGTTAACCTAGTCCTTGACCTAATTTGACTTGCACCCAAATGGCAATGCTCAAAGGGTCCACCACCCCTTTTATCTACTGTTACTTCACCAGTAGATTTCTCAAATGTACACAAAGATTTGCATCAGTACTGTTGTTTTGCATCCACGGAGTCTAAGACTAGACTTGCTGTTAAGTGTAGTGGAGCACTATCATTAACTAGTATTTGCCAAAGCAGAACCAATTCAACATTTAAGTGTTACTGTCTTGGTGAGACAAATGCAAAGAGCAATTCAATAAGTGTAACTGTATTGGTAAGAGTAGACCTATATAGCTAATGGTGAATATGTTATTTTGAATCATTTAATTACATACACAAATTTTATATATATTCTGAATTGTTTGAATTTATTATTAATTTACACATAATTGTATCAATTATATTTTTGCTGATCTAATTAATATCTTAATTTTGCATTGAACCACATTGCTGGGAAAGTTGTAACATAATCTAACATTGGTTTTGCTGAAACTGATGGATGCTCCCCAATGTACTTTGCCAAGAAATGGGAATGTAATGAGAAGCGCAGATATATTAAAATAACGAAAACCCACTAGAATTGCAGGACCAAATATGCTTTCAAAACTGTATTTGTGCATGACTCAAACATACCATACAAACATGCCCATCAATCTTAAATTGCAAAACCAAAATCCAGGCTTATACCTGCAAAATCATTCAAAGCGGTGGGACATCACTGTAATATGGTCAATTCATCCTGGTAATTTAACTTTCAATCAAGTATCACAGCATTTCATTCAACATGTGATAAGTACTTGCAAAGAAACAAATCATGCACTATTTACTGTGGAAAGTACATTTATTTATTCCATCTTCACTGTGGCATTGACGAAATAGCACCATGTGGGATAAACGTTCCACACTGTGAAATATAGCAAACACGCGCTGTTTAATGACGTCATGTTGTTTATTTTCGTGATGTCTATATTTTTCGTGTTATTTAATGTGTTTTTGTTAGTTTATTTTCAAAAGAAAGGCACAAACTGATGGAAATTATAGGATAAATAGAATACTAGGATTAGTGTTGAATATAGAGGAGTTGATCTTGCTCGCCAAGGCTCGCGCTTCCAGTGTTCTAAGCCTCGCAAGATTAACTTCTCTGTATTCAACACTAACCATGTATACTTCTATACCTACCTCTATATCGAGGATTCTTTCCCATATTGCCATTGCCCCCAGATGACTTGTTACGGGGGATAGTGCAAGATACAGGAGACGCTCCATTTCAGAGGCAACCCTTGGTCTTATAGTGCCCGGTGTGAAGCACCAAGTACACTGCACTTCGGTTTAACGTCTCATGTGAAAGACATGGTAGTAGGTTAGGGTGTAGCCACTAGAACATGGATCCACCCACAACCTTTAAAGGCAGATAACTCCAAGAAAAGTCACTGAAACGAAGCGTCGTGCAAACCCTGTAATGATGCTTCCCAAAAGTTACATTGAAAAATTCTGGCCAGAAGTTGCTGAGGAACAGCCTGGACAAGAACAGTGCATTACATACTAATTTTAGAAGTCACATAACAATTAGATTAATCATTGAATTAAAACTTGGTTCAGTGCACACTTCGTCTTGGTAATAAAGCTTCCCGCAAAGTAATATTGAATTATGTCCAGTAGTTGCATATAAACTAACTGGAAAAGAACTATGCAATACATACTGTCCCATAACTCTGAGGGATACTATTGAAGCAGAACATCCTGGTTCAGTGCACACATCTTCTAGTGGGTATTGAGAAATAGGGCTGACAAGAATTGTGGATTATATACAAATTTCAGCAATATCCGAAGTCCCATAACTCTGAGAAAAATCATTAAAGCAGAACATTGTGGTTCGGTGAACACTTCCTCTAGTTAATTAAGATTACATTAAGTGTCATTGATTATGGGCCAATGTTTGCTGAGAAATAGCTCGGACAAGAATTATGCAATATATGCTAATTTTATAAAGTCCCATTACTCTCTGAAAAAATCATTGAAGTGGAACTTTCTAGATCAGTGCACAACTCCTCTTGGTAATGAAGCTTTCCTTGAAGTTTCATTGAGTTCTGGCTATTAGTTGCAAATAAATGTGCACTATATACTAATTTCAGAAATCTTCAAGTAACATAACTATGAGAATTATAAGAATGTCGGAAGACAGCACACTCGACTTTTCTTGCACTTGTCAGAATTGCTGGCATTTTTTTTCTAAAACTAACTGTTCTGATAGTAGGGCCCAATTAAAATTCTCACTTTTACAATGTAGATAGCATTTTTTTAATATTCAAAATAGTGAACATGACAACAACCACCCCACCCCAAATGCAATCCGAAGTAAAGTACTGTTTAAAGGTGTCTAATCATTCTTCCGAAGATTCCCCAACCCACAAACATTTTCAAGTGTAAAAAGGTCCATAATTTTGACACCTTTCAAACAAAGAATGAAATCCCTCAAGCCATTTCCAAGAAATTAGCTTATCGGAAAACTTTAACCTATCCAAATAGCTTATGTACATTTTCCAAGTGTAAAAAGGCCCATAATTGACACAAATTTTAATCTAGGGTTACAAAACTTGGCCTATATTTCATATTCATATCAATATGGGGAATACATGTTTTAAGTTTGAATGCAATCCCTCAAGCCATTCCTCAGAAACTAGCTTACCGAAAAACTTTAACCTGGGACGCCAGCGCTGACGCTGACGGGTAGCTTGTCCTTTCTTCGAAAAGTTGGACTAAAAATCATTGAAGTGGAACATTGTGCGTTAGTGAACTCTTCGTCTTAAACATGAGGCGTCCCATTAGGGGCAGAGGATGCTGAAAAATAGCCCGGATGAGAAAACGGATCAGAAGGACAGAAGGACGGACGGACAAAGTAGTGAATATATATGCTCCCCAAAAGTTTTTTGGGGAAAATATGAATGGAACAAAATTGCAATGCAGTTTTCTTTTCAATATATCACATCTTATTTTGGGGAATCAGTTGATATAATATTTATATACATGTACACATATATTGGATTCTGATTACAATTTGCATAAAATTATGTCAGCACAAATAGCCAAATTTGTCGGAAATATTCAAATTTATGTATTTAAATATTTAGAAAAATAACATATTTCAATCGTATCCTCAATTACATTATGCTTTCTTCAACACTTAAAAATATTGTATTGAGGTGAAGAAAGCATAATAACACTGATAATATTTCCTGCAATACTGTTGTAAGTTGACTTACTACAGTATTGCAGGAAAATTTATTTCCCAACCAAGTCCAATTTGAGCGCAAATGTGTAGTAAGTCAAATAATTCTTCAAATTTACAATTTTATTGATGATTATACTTATTTATTTATATTTATGATTTATGCCCTCCATTTTTAGCCAAATATTGACATATTTTGTAAACTACACTCATACATGAGAATATTTTTACTTTTTTTTGCTTCTCCTGTAAAATTGCAAGAAAGGCCGTTACTACAGTCTTGCGGTTAACCCTCGATATGCAATTAGTAAGCATATTATTGGTAATTTGTTACATGTATAGAAAATAAATGTAATTGTACTGCCTGTACATTTGCCTATAATTAGATCATATGCATGGACAGCCTATAGTATGTTTCTTTTTGAGTGTGGATAATCTTGGGTGTTTAATGAATGTATTTGGTCTACGTATTATTTAATTAGATATGTCCATTACATGTATTTGTAAACCTTTGATAGTAACAAGTATCAATTATTGTAACTGTGTAATCATTGATTTTGTTAAGTTGAAATATTAACTTACTGATGTTTCCGTACGAGTCCTACTTATTTGTTACATGTCAGAACAGTTGGTTATTAAGTACAGTTAATATCAAGTAATAGTTATTACAACCTCTTATTCGTTAAATGCCATATGCTGACATACTCAGTATTTAGTAGTTTTATCGGTCTGCACATCATTATAACCTTTATGCCTGGAAGGCATTTAAGTCTGCTGTCAAAACTGTGCATGCCAATATTCTGAGTTTAATACATACGCACTTAATTTGCTTTATAGGTATAGTCCATGCAAAATAAATTTTACTTGCATACAGCAACAATAGCCTCCCTGATGGTCGGCCTCAAAGTCGGGACTTAATCCATCAGTGACTCATTGTATAGTAACCGTCCCCGGCCCTTCAAATCAAAGCCAATCGGATTGACTTTGAAGTCCTTATTTTAAGAACATTTTTTCGCAGTGTACGTTAGTGCGCCTTATACAAACTTTCAGTATATTAATAAACCCCGATCTTAAAGCAGTTTTTATTATTAATGAAGGGAAGGGGTGTTCTATCCTTTTAAATTGGATTGTACATTAACTTATAATAATAATTCATCTTAAATAACATTAAATCCTGTGGATTTCTTTTAAAGGATGAAAAGCAGCATTGACTTCACATGATAATGTCCGCTTTATTTGCTTTTTTATAAGGCATTTATCTGCCTCCCTTACACTTCTAGACCTATTCTATTTGCAATTTCACAAGCAAATTTTGAAAATCTAGAACAGGATGATTCAGACAGTCAATTTTCAGGTTTTGAGCTAATCTATGAAGGAGAATCACATACAAATTGTACAGACTAGCACACTATGCTTTTATGTCCCAACATGTATTGATGCGGGAGACATATAGTTATTGTCCTGTTTGTCTGTCTATATGAGGTTAACTAGATTGTACCATTTCGTCAAACACCCGGATACTTATACAGTTGTTGCTTATAACCATTCCAAATCCACCCATATCACCCAGCTTCACGTTAACCTAGTCCTTGACCTAATTTGACTTGCACCCAAATGGCAATGCTCAAAGGGTCCACCACCCCTTTTATCTACTGTTACTTCACCAGTAGATTTCTCAAATGTACACAAAGATTTGCATCAGTACTGTTGTTTTGCATCCACGGAGTCTAAGACTAGACTTGCTGTTAAGTGTAGTGGAGCACTATCATTAACTAGTATTTGCCAAAGCAGAACCAATTCAACATTTAAGTGTTACTGTCTTGGTGAGACAAATGCAAAGAGCAATTCAATAAGTGTAACTGTATTGGTAAGAGTAGAACTATATAGCTAATGGTGAATATGGTATTTTGAATCATTTAATTACATACACAAATTTTATATATATTCTGAATTGTTTGAATTTATTATTAATTTACACATAATTGTATCAATTATATTTTTGCTGATCTAATTAATATCTTAATTTTGCATTGAACCACATTGCTGGGAAAGTTGTAACATAATCTAACATTGGTTTTGCTGAAACTGATGGATGCTCCCCAATGTACTTTGCCAAGAAATGGGAATGTAATGAGAAGCGCAGATATATTAAAATAACGAAAACCCACTAGAATTGCAGGACCAAATATGCTTTCAAAACTGTATTTGAGCATGACTCAAACATACCATACAAACATGCCCATCAATCTTAAATTGCAAAACCAAAATCCAGGCTTATACCTGCAAAATCATTCAAAGCGGTGGGACATCACTGTAATATGGTCAATTCATCCTGGTGATTTAACTTTCAATCAAGTATCACAGCATTTCATTCAACATGTGATAAGTACTTGCAAAGAAACAAATCATGCACTATTTACTGTGGAAAGTACATTTATTTATTCCATCTTCACTGTGGCATTGACGAAATAGCACCATGTGGGATAAACGTTCCACACTGTGAAATATAGCAAACACGCGCTGTTTAATGACGTCATGTTGTTTATTTTCGTGATGTCTATATTTTTCGTGTTATTTAATGTGTTTTTGTTAGTTTATTTTCAAAAGAAAGGCACAAACTGATGGAAATTATAGGATAAATAGAATACTAGGATTAGTGTTGAATATAGAGGAGTTGATCTTGCTCGCCAAGGCTCGCGCTTCCAGTGTTCTAAGCCTCGCAAGATTAACTTCTCTGTATTCAACACTAACCATGTATACTTCTATACCTACCTCTATATCGAGGATTCTTTCCCATATTGCCATTGCCCCCAGATGACTTGTTACGGGGGATAGTGCAAGATACAGGAGACGCTCCATTTCAGAGGCAACCCTTGGTCTTATAGTGCCCGGTGTGAAGCACCAAGTACACTGCACTTCGGTTTAACGTCTCATGTGAAAGACATGGTAGTAGGTTAGGGTGTAGCCACTAGAACATGGATCCACCCACAACCTTTAAAGGCAGATAACTCCAAGAAAAGTCACTGAAACGAAGCGTCGTGCAAACCCTGTAATGATGCTTCCCAAAAGTTACATTGAAAAATTCTGGCCAGAAGTTGCTGAGGAACAGCCTGGACAAGAACAGTGCATTACATACTAATTTTAGAAGTCACATAACAATTAGATTAATCATTGAATTAAAACTTGGTTCAGTGCACACTTCGTCTTGGTAATAAAGCTTCCCGCAAAGTAATATTGAATTATGTCCAGTAGTTGCATATAAACTAACTGGAAAAGAACTATGCAATACATACTGTCCCATAACTCTGAGGGATACTATTGAAGCAGAACATCCTGGTTCAGTGCACACATCTTCTAGTGGGTATTGAGAAATAGGGCTGACAAGAATTGTGGATTATATACAAATTTCAGCAATATCCGAAGTCCCATAACTCTGAGAAAAATCATTAAAGCAGAACATTGTGGTTCGGTGAACACTTCCTCTAGTTAATTAAGATTACATTAAGTGTCATTGATTATGGGCCAATGTTTGCTGAGAAATAGCTCGGACAAGAATTATGCAATATATGCTAATTTTATAAAGTCCCATTACTCTCTGAAAAAATCATTGAAGTGGAACTTTCTAGATCAGTGCACAACTCCTCTTGGTAATGAAGCTTTCCTTGAAGTTTCATTGAGTTCTGGCTATTAGTTGCAAATAAATGTGCACTATATACTAATTTCAGAAATCTTCAAGTAACATAACTATGAGAATTATAAGAATGTCGGAAGACAGCACACTCGACTTTTCTTGCACTTGTCAGAATTGCTGGCATTTTTTTTCTAAAACTAACTGTTCTGATAGTAGGGCCCAATTAAAATTCTCACTTTTACAATGTAGATAGCATTTTTTTAATATTCAAAATAGTGAACATGACAACAACCACCCCACCCCAAATGCAATCCGAAGTAAAGTACTGTTTAAAGGTGTCTAATCATTCTTCCGAAGATTCCCCAACCCACAAACATTTTCAAGTGTAAAAAGGTCCATAATTTTGACACCTTTCAAACAAAGAATGAAATCCCTCAAGCCATTTCCAAGAAATTAGCTTATCGGAAAACTTTAACCTATCCAAATAGCTTATGTACATTTTCCAAGTGTAAAAAGGCCCATAATTGACACAAATTTTAATCTAGGGTTACAAAACTTGGCCTATATTTCATATTCATATCAATATGGGGAATACATGTTTTAAGTTTGAATGCAATCCCTCAAGCCATTCCTCAGAAACTAGCTTACCGAAAAACTTTAACCTGGGACGCCAGCGCTGACGCTGACGGGTAGCTTGTCCTTTCTTCGAAAAGTTGGACTAAAAATCATTGAAGTGGAACATTGTGCGTTAGTGAACTCTTCGTCTTAAACATGAGGCGTCCCATTAGGGGCAGAGGAGGCTGAAAAATAGCCCGGATGAGAAAACGGATCAGAAGGACAGAAGGACGGACGGACAAAGTAGTGAATATATATGCTCCCCCAAAGTTTTTTGGGGAAAATATGAATGGAACAAAATTGCAATGCAGTTTTCTTTTCAATATATCACATCTTATTTTGGGGAATCAGTTGATATAATATTTATATACATGTACACATATATTGGATTCTGATTACAATTTGCATAAAATTATGTCAGCACAAATAGCCAAATTTGTCGGAAATATTCAAATTTATGTATTTAAATATTTAGAAAAATAACATATTTCAATCGTATCCTCAATTACATTATGCTTTCTTCAACACTTAAAAATATTGTATTGAGGTGAAGAAAGCATAATAACACTGATAATATTTCCTGCAATACTGTTGTAAGTTGACTTACTACAGTATTGCAGGAAAATTTATTTCCCAACCAAGTCCAATTTGAGCGCAAATGTGTAGTAAGTCAAATAATTCTTCAAATTTACAATTTTATTGATGATTATACTTATTTATTTATATTTATGATTTATGCCCTCCATTTTTAGCCAAATATTGACATATTTTGTAAACTACACTCATACATGAGAATATTTTTACTTTTTTTTGCTTCTCCTGTAAAATTGCAAGAAAGGCCGTTACTACAGTCTTGCGGTTAACCCTCGATATGCAATTAGTAAGCATATTATTGGTAATTTGTTACATGTATAGAAAATAAATGTAATTGTACTGCCTGTACATTTGCCTATAATTAGATGATATGCATGGACAGCCTATAGTATGTTTCTTTTTGAGTGTGGATAATCTTGGGTGTTTAATGAATGTATTTGGTCTAAGTATTATTTAATTAGATATGTCCATTACATGTATTTGTAAACCTTTGATAGTAACAAGTATCAATTATTGTAACTGTGTAATCATTGATTTTGTTAAGTTGAAATATTAACTTACTGATGATTCCGTACGAGTCCTACTTATTTGTTACATGTCAGAACATTTGGTTATTAAGTACAGTTAATATCAAGTAATAGTTATTACAACCTCTTATTCGTTAAATGCCATATGCTGACATACTCAGTATTTAGTAGTTTTATCGGTCTGCACATCATTATAACCTTTATGCCTGGAAGGCATTTAAGTCTGCTGTCAAAACTGTGCATGCCAATATTCTGAGTTTAATACATACGCACTTAATTTGCTTTATAGGTATAGTCCATGCAAAATAAATTTTACTTGCATACAGCAACAATAGCCTCCCTGATGGTCGGCCTCAAAGTCGGGACTTAATCCATCAGTGACTCATTGTATAGTAACCGTCCCCGGCCCTTCAAATCAAAGCCAATCGGATTGACTTTGAAGTCCTTATTTTAAGAACATTTTTTCGCAGTGTACGTTAGTGCGCCTTATACAAACTTTCAGTATATTAATAAACCCCGATCTTAAAGCAGTTTTTATTATTAATGAAGGGAAGGGGTGTTCTATCCTTTTAAATTGGATTGTACATTAACTTATAATAATAATTCATCTTAAATAACATTAAATCCTGTGGATTTCTTTTAAAGGATGAAAAGCAGCATTGACTTCACATGATAATGTCCGCTTTATTTGCTTTTTTATAAGGCATTTATCTGCCTCCCTTACACTTCTAGACCTATTCTATTTGCAATTTCACAAGCAAATTTTGAAAATCTAGAACAGGATGATTCAGACAGTCAATTTTCAGGTTTTGAGCTAATCTATGAAGGAGAATCACATACAAATTGTACAGACTAGCACACTATGCTTTTATGTCCCAACATGTATTGATGCGGGAGACATATAGTTATTGTCCTGTTTGTCTGTCTATATGAGGTTAACTAGATTGTACCATTTCGTCAAACACCCGGATACTTATACAGTTGTTGCTTATAACCATTCCAAATCCACCCATATCACCCAGCTTCACGTTAACCTAGTCCTTGACCTAATTTGACTTGCACCCAAATGGCAATGCTCAAAGGGTCCACCACCCCTTTTATCTACTGTTACTTCACCAGTAGATTTCTCAAATGTACACAAAGATTTGCATCAGTACTGTTGTTTTGCATCCACGGAGTCTAAGACTAGACTTGCTGTTAAGTGTAGTGGAGCACTATCATTAACTAGTATTTGCCAAAGCAGAACCAATTCAACATTTAAGTGTTACTGTCTTGGTGAGACAAATGCAAAGAGCAATTCAATAAGTGTAACTGTATTGGTAAGAGTAGAACTATATAGCTAATGGTGAATATGGTATTTTGAATCATTTAATTACATACACAAATTTTATATATATTCTGAATTGTTTGAATTTATTATTAATTTACACATAATTGTATCAATTATATTTTTGCTGATCTAATTAATATCTTAATTTTGCATTGAACCACATTGCTGGGAAAGTTGTAACATAATCTAACATTGGTTTTGCTGAAACTGATGGATGCTCCCCAATGTACTTTGCCAAGAAATGGGAATGTAATGAGAAGCGCAGATATATTAAAATAACGAAAACCCACTAGAATTGCAGGACCAAATATGCTTTCAAAACTGTATTTGAGCATGACTCAAACATACCATACAAACATGCCCATCAATCTTAAATTGCAAAACCAAAATCCAGGCTTATACCTGCAAAATCATTCAAAGCGGTGGGACATCACTGTAATATGGTCAATTCATCCTGGTAATTTAACTTTCAATCAAGTATCACAGCATTTCATTCAACATGTGATAAGTACTTGCAAAGAAACAAATCATGCACTATTTACTGTGGAAAGTACATTTATTTATTCCATCTTCACTGTGGCATTGACGAAATAGCACCATGTGGGATAAACGTTCCACACTGTGAAATATAGCAAACACGCGCTGTTTAATGACGTCATGTTGTTTATTTTCGTGATGTCTATATTTTTCGTGTTATTTAATGTGTTTTTGTTAGTTTATTTTCAAAAGAAAGGCACAAACTGATGGAAATTATAGGATAAATAGAATACTAGGATTAGTGTTGAATATAGAGGAGTTGATCTTGCTCGCCAAGGCTCGCGCTTCCAGTGTTCTAAGCCTCGCAAGATTAACTTCTCTGTATTCAACACTAACCATGTATACTTCTATACCTACCTCTATATCGAGGATTCTTTCCCATATTGCCATTGCCCCCAGATGACTTGTTACGGGGGATAGTGCAAGATACAGGAGACGCTCCATTTCAGAGGCAACCCTTGGTCTTATAGTGCCCGGTGTGAAGCACCAAGTACACTGCACTTCGGTTTAACGTCTCATGTGAAAGACATGGTAGTAGGTTAGGGTGTAGCCACTAGAACATGGATCCACCCACAACCTTTAAAGGCAGATAACTCCAAGAAAAGTCACTGAAACGAAGCGTCGTGCAAACCCTGTAATGATGCTTCCCAAAAGTTACATTGAAAAATTCTGGCCAGAAGTTGCTGAGGAACAGCCTGGACAAGAACAGTGCATTACATACTAATTTTAGAAGTCACATAACAATTAGATTAATCATTGAATTAAAACTTGGTTCAGTGCACACTTCGTCTTGGTAATAAAGCTTCCCGCAAAGTAATATTGAATTATGTCCAGTAGTTGCATATAAACTAACTGGAAAAGAACTATGCAATACATACTGTCCCATAACTCTGAGGGATACTATTGAAGCAGAACATCCTGGTTCAGTGCACACATCTTCTAGTGGGTATTGAGAAATAGGGCTGACAAGAATTGTGGATTATATACAAATTTCAGCAATATCCGAAGTCCCATAACTCTGAGAAAAATCATTAAAGCAGAACATTGTGGTTCGGTGAACACTTCCTCTAGTTAATTAAGATTACATTAAGTGTCATTGATTATGGGCCAATGTTTGCTGAGAAATAGCTCGGACAAGAATTATGCAATATATGCTAATTTTATAAAGTCCCATTACTCTCTGAAAAAATCATTGAAGTGGAACTTTCTAGATCAGTGCACAACTCCTCTTGGTAATGAAGCTTTCCTTGAAGTTTCATTGAGTTCTGGCTATTAGTTGCAAATAAATGTGCACTATATACTAATTTCAGAAATCTTCAAGTAACATAACTATGAGAATTATAAGAATGTCGGAAGACAGCACACTCGACTTTTCTTGCACTTGTCAGAATTGCTGGCATTTTTTTTTCTAAAACTAACTGTTCTGATAGTAGGGCCCAATTAAAATTCTCACTTTTACAATGTAGATAGCATTTTTTTAATATTCAAAATAGTGAACATGACAACAACCACCCCACCCCAAATGCAATCCGAAGTAAAGTACTGTTTAAAGGTGTCTAATCATTCTTCCGAAGATTCCCCAACCCACAAACATTTTCAAGTGTAAAAAGGTCCATAATTTTGACACCTTTCAAACAAAGAATGAAATCCCTCAAGCCATTTCCAAGAAATTAGCTTATCGGAAAACTTTAACCTATCCAAATAGCTTATGTACATTTTCCAAGTGTAAAAAGGCCCATAATTGACACAAATTTTAATCTAGGGTTACAAAACTTGGCCTATATTTCATATTCATATCAATATGGGGAATACATGTTTTAAGTTTGAATGCAATCCCTCAAGCCATTCCTCAGAAACTAGCTTACCGAAAAACTTTAACCTGGGACGCCAGCGCTGACGCTGACGGGTAGCTTGTCCTTTCTTCGAAAAGTTGGACTAAAAATCATTGAAGTGGAACATTGTGCGTTAGTGAACTCTTCGTCTTAAACATGAGGCGTCCCATTAGGGGCAGAGGATGCTGAAAAATAGCCCGGATGAGAAAACGGATCAGAAGGACAGAAGGACGGACGGACAAAGTAGTGAATATATATGCTCCCCCAAAGTTTTTTGGGGAAAATATGAATGGAACAAAATTGCAATGCAGTTTTCTTTTCAATATATCACATCTTATTTTGGGGAATCAGTTGATATAATATTTATATACATGTACACATATATTGGATTCTGATTACAATTTGCATAAAATTATGTCAGCACAAATAGCCAAATTTGTCGGAAATATTCAAATTTATGTATTTAAATATTTAGAAAAATAACATATTTCAATCGTATCCTCAATTACATTATGCTTTCTTCAACACTTAAAAATATTGTATTGAGGTGAAGAAAGCATAATAACACTGATAATATTTCCTGCAATACTGTTGTAAGTTGACTTACTACAGTATTGCAGGAAAATTTATTTCCCAACCAAGTCCAATTTGAGCGCAAATGTGTAGTAAGTCAAATAATTCTTCAAATTTACAATTTTATTGATGATTATACTTATTTATTTATATTTATGATTTATGCCCTCCATTTTTAGCCAAATATTGACATATTTTGTAAACTACACTCATACATGAGAATATTTTTACTTTTTTTTGCTTCTCCTGTAAAATTGCAAGAAAGGCCGTTACTACAGTCTTGCGGTTAACCCTCGATATGCAATTAGTAAGCATATTATTGGTAATTTGTTACATGTATAGAAAATAAATGTAATTGTACTGCCTGTACATTTGCCTATAATTAGATCATATGCATGGACAGCCTATAGTATGTTTCTTTTTGAGTGTGGATAATCTTGGGTGTTTAATGAATGTATTTGGTCTAAGTATTATTTAATTAGATATGTCCATTACATGTATTTGTAAACCTTTGATAGTAAAAAGTATCAATTATTGTAACTGTGTAATCATTGATTTTGTTAAGTTGAAATATTAACTTACTGATGTTTCGGTACGAGTCCTACTTATTTGTTACATGTCAGAACATTTGGTTATTAAGTACAGTTAATATCAAGTAATAGTTATTACAACCTCTTATTCGTTAAATGCCATAAGCTGACATACTCAGTATTTAGTAGTTTTATCGGTCTGCACATCATTATAACCTTTATGCCTGAAAGGCATTTAAGTCTGCTGTCAAAACTGTGCATGCCAATATTCTGAGTTTAATACATACGCACTTAATTTGCTTTATAGGTATAGTCCATGCAAAATAAATTTTACTTGCATACAGCAACAATAGCCTCCCTGATGGTCGGCCTCAAAGTCGGGACTTAATCCACCAGTGACTCATTGTATAGTAACCGTGATAGAACACCCCGGCCCTTCAAATCAAAGCCAATCGGATTGACTTTGAAGTCCTTATTTTAAGAACATTAAATCCTGTGGATTTCTTTTAAAGGGTTTATAATTTTAAATGGATATGACTGAATATATGTGTTTTCTTTAAAGTAATATCTGATCTGGTAGATAGCAATACCCGATCTTTGTTGAATTGACATTGCAACTAGTGTTTAATAATTATTGATACTATATTAAAAAAATATTAATCTAAGTTATTCAAACCTTGGCGACACGGTTTTGAATCATATTTGCATAAAGATATTATTTATCTGATACCTGTATACTTAAGTCCTGCCTCTTTTGAGATGGCAAACCTGCCTTATCAGCACTGTCAGTGGTGAGGTGTGGTCCTTGCTACATCTACTACTAAGAAAATGTAACTCATATAATTGGTTAGTAAATTTACAAATAGACGACTTGAACATTAAATTGAATTAACAGAAAGACGAAAATGAATGCTTAAAGAAACTACTTAAAATTCAATAATTCAAATGTGGCATGTAAGTAAACGAATTAGAACAGTACAGCAGAAGAAGCAATATAAAGATAGAAGGAATACATGATAGCGAGAGTGAAAGCATGAGTGAAACAGCAGCGAAATTCATCGAAATTCTCAGAAGATGATATCGACATCACACACAGAATCGGTGCATTTGACAAAAAGAAAAAGACCCATCATCTTGAAAATGATCTCTCGTATGAAAAGGAGTTAAATCATGTAGCGCGCAAAACAACTCCGAAAACAGACAATACCTATCTTCGTCAACGACTACCTCACAAAATTGAATGCTCGCGTCTTCGCATGCGTTCGAAAGACATTGTTATCTCAGCCTTGTCCCGCGACGGAGTCATCTACTACCGGGACGTTAATGAAATCGTTCATAAAGTGATGCAGGATCAGTACAACTACTGGATCGATCTACCATGGCCGAATCAGTAACTATACCCAAATCGAAGAACGCAGCGTAACCATATCAATTATGAACGGTATACAACTTAATATACAAACTGTGTATAATCCGCCGCAAAACGTAATACAGCAGCACGAGATCCCCGGAAATCTCATCGTTATCCAATGTAAACAATATACACGACTAAGAGTGTATACTTGTTAAAAAACATTGCTGTTTAAATAAGTTCACGATACTTTTTAACGTTAGTCGTTAACAAAATGTTAGTCAATAACACTATATATATGATTAGTATATGAGAAACATGTTCACGACTAAGAGAGTATATTTGTCAAGAAATATTGCTGTTTAAATTAAACCTTGATACATTTTGACGTTGTACGTTAACAGTATATTAAACAACAATAAGAGGGAATAAGTGTTTAACACAAGCAAAATACAAACACAGATTTGATGGAGTGTACGCACATACACACTCAGTCCGAACACGTACACGCGCACACACACAACCACGCACACACACACACGCACTCGCACGCTCTCACACAAACACGCACACGTACGTATATGCACGCACGCACGCACACGTACACATCAACACAGACACATACATTTTGTAGAAATACATTACATACATATTATATTTACAGCAATACACTACATATATACTTCATATTTACAAAGCCTAACGCTTGCAAGTTATCTGTTAGTATTAACAACATTAATGTCAAATACGGTTACAAACAACAAACACTGACAATTTGCAACAAGATACGGTATCATGTTTAACGTGTGTCTGTGTTTCTTATATATGTTTACTGTATTTTCTATACATTTATACATACATTATGTATTAGAAAATTCTTCTGATGTCAATCTATGCAGATTTTTCACGTTTATAAAACATAGATAAAAAATTATTTTACACAATAAACATGAATCATTTAACATTTCTATCATGGCATATTGACTGGTGAGATAATACAAGTATTTTGTGAAAACTTTTGTACATGACTTAAACGTTCCAAGAAATGCAAATTATCTTATGATAAAGAATGAAGGAAGGTAACTTTTTTGTAAAATATAGATCTACTTATAATTACTGTATTTCAACTAATTCAAAAAAACGATTGAAAAAAAAAGTTCTCCTTTCTTCATAAGATGTTAAAACACTAAACTAAACTACATAAGTATTTTGCATATTTAAAAACTGTTTAACCTTATGTTGTTGTTTAATATAGACCATGTAGTAAATAAACATGCACTATTATCAATCCTTAGTCAGTATCCTCTTTCCGCGGGTTGACCTAATTAATTTTGTTGTTTAATATAGACCATTTAGTAAATAATCATGCACTATTATCAATCCTTAGCCAGTATCCTCTTTCCGCTGGTTGACCTAAAAAAAAAAGTCGATTTCGTAATTTGATCAACCACAGACCGGAATGTTCACTCCATGTTATAACTAAATTAGAACCTCCATATTTTGTTCGCAATAATTGTAAACTTCCGATGGTTAATCTATCCTTATTTCGTTCTCGTTTTTTTTTAGATAACCGTAATCGGAAGCGTTCATGACTATACCTTATCACGCATTTTAAACCTTAAATAAAAACAAAAGATTGTTACCTTCGGATAATTATTATTAATTGTATTCGACAATAAAGTCATATCAACCAGAAATATACATTTACGACGTATGCAACGGATACATGTGTAAACGTGTAAATATATTAGTTAATGACTAGATAGTTGCACAAAGTTACTTCTATATAAGTATATATATTTGACAGATTCTACTAAAGAACATGTAACTTTTATACATGTTAAAACAGAATACAATTATGTTTTTCTGACAGATTCTAATATAGAAGCTGTAACTCTTACATGTTAAAACAAAATGTACTGAAATCTTCTGATTGAAAACCACACATATTACGAAATTGCATTGTTTAGCATGTTGATAATCAAGTAACTACATATTAATATGGCAACAAGAATGATATCATTAGGAATTTGCATTGTTTAACATGTTGATTATCATGTAACTACATATTAATATGGCAACAAGAATGATATTATTACGAACTTGCGTTGTTTAACATGTTGGTTATCATGTAACTATATATTAATATGGCAACAAGAATGATATTATTAGGAATTTGCATCGTTTAACATGTTGATTATCATGTAACTACATATTAATATGGCAACAAGAATGATATTATTTCCTCTATTTTAGATGCAAGATATGTACGTTAATTATTAACATGCTTGAATTTATGAACTTAAAAATAACCACCTCGTTTATATTCTATATTTTATTTAACTACATATTAAATTTAAATCTTGTCAAAATATTATTAATAGGTTACACTCTTCGCATGATTGTCACACACAACTTTAACTTTAGACTGTATTAATATAACTCTTATAGTTGTACTTTTCACTTGTCGCCATGCTAGAAAATGTTAGTATGTACCATGCAATTATTTCATGTTTTAATTATAAATTAATTTGAACAATAGCTTTCTATTAAATATTCGATAGTTGTAATATGTCATTGATATACATCACTCTTGTTATTATGTAAACATGAATCGGATGAATATAAATGCTTACTATATAAACAATAAGTAAGTAAACGCAAACACACACAAACACACACGCACGCACACATGTTTGTATTGCCGTCCTAGAGAGGCATCGTTTAGATACTAACGTATCGAGGTCTAGGATTTCCGAACGAGATACTTAACAACCCTTCCAATGCTAAACATGATACGATATTTAGAACAATAATTTAGGTCGTTTTTATCGATACCATAAGTATTCATTGTTCAACTTTTCACAGTCATTGCGAAATACATCCATATATGGTATGACTTTGTGAGGTAAGCACATTATTTGCATAAAGCACACAAATACCTCTCCAGGATAGACAATAATAATGGTTTGCGTACATCACATTAAAGTTGAGTAGTTGAATGAAGGAAGCTTTTTCTAGCAATTTAGCAGCTTATTAAAATACAAATAAAAACACTAATTAAGAGAATAGTTACAGTTTAATGCATATGCTAGTTAATGGTTATGGAAAACTCACTTCATTTGTGAGGCAATTGGACGTCCATGTCGACCAATTGTTTGAAATGCTGTTTTCGTTGCGTTAGTGAATCCGTCACGGATGAGGGACTAAACAATTTGGTTGTCTTGTTGGTCTGTAGTGACGCGTCTCCTCGGTCGCCGGTGCCTGTCAGTAACGCACTCGGTTTGCTCGAACTTTTCCCACACTTTCTGTGTCGTATACAACCGGCAGATTAATTGCTGTGCGAACTATAAAAACATATCTGTGTGAATTCTAAGTACACAAAATAAGTTTTAGTGTGTAAAAAAATAATTCATTGCGAGGGTTGAGCGTGAAACTATTGTATCTGATATAGAAATGTTAAGCACATACAATAGTTTCACACTCAACCCTCGATTGTTAAAGTGGATAAATTTAAATTTGCTAAACATAGCCGTCTTAAAAACGTTCCGGCTTGAATCATTCCAACCGCCTGTCCACGTTCTGCAATGTTTATTCTTGCCACTTTGAATGTTTTATGTAGAGCGGATGTTCAAAAGACAAAACGAGTACATGTGAATTGTTGTCATGTTGTGCACGAGGAATTCGAACCGGAATTGCGACAATGACCGACCCGCTAATGATCAGTGCCTCTAGTATGAATAGTTAAGAAATTTATACATGAATAGTTAAGTACGACACATACATATGCCCAAAATGTCATGTAATTTCGTCTATTCAGTTGTCAGAAAATCAAAAATTAAAACTGACCAATTAGAAAACTTGTTGAGTGTTTATATTGATAATGCGATCTCTTACAGATATAAGTCGTGTATGTTTTTTTAATCTTTCCAGGTGTTATTTAACTGACAATGCAACACCCAGATAAAGATCTACATTGGCTATGTATTGTACTAGCTAAAAACATAAGAAACGTTTAACTAGATATTCCTATGATAAAGATTAATCTAGAGTTAGTTCTACGCTAGGTATCCGTTGCGAAACTTGTGTTATGGAAACTGTCCCAAACAATTTCATCGACTTATATTAAGAGAAAAGTACGGTGGCATAGATGGACATGTGCATGTTTTTATTTGTGTCGTTCCCACGACATATTAAGTCGTGGGAACGAGATCTTATCTCGTGGGAACGAGATCGTATCTCGTGGGAGCGACATAATTATGTCGTGGGAACGACATATTAAGTCGTGGGAACGAGATCTTATCTCGTGGGAACGACATAATTATGTCGTGGGAACGACATATTAAGTCGTGGGAACGAGATCTTATCTCGTAGGAACGAGATCTTATCTCGTGGGAACGACATAATTATGTCGTGAGAACGAGATATTTTTGTCGAGGGAACGACTTAATGAACCAATCAAATTCCAATCTTGCCTTCGCAGAAGAAAAACAATTTCTTTATATCTTAATCCAGCATTGAAATACGATATTTATGTAAGCGTCTCTTGTATCAGCCATTTTGAAACATGCTTTTAAACAACGTGTATTCTGATTGGTTAATTATGTCGTTACCACGAGTTAATTATTTCGTTCCCACGATTTAATATGTCGTTCCCACGAGTTATTTATGTCGTTCCCACGAGAAAAGATCTCGTTCCCACGACTTCATATGTCGTTACCACGAGTTAATTATCTCGTTCCCAGGACTTAATATGTCGTTACCACGACATAATTATGTCGTTCCCACGAGATACGATCTCGTTCCCACGAGATAAGATCTCGTTCCCACGACTTAATATGTCGTGGGAACGACATAAATAAAAACATGCACATGTCACATCTATGCCACCGTAGAAAAGCGATGTTGCCTATATATAAAATACAGGCCTACATGTCGAATATTTATAATGATGAATATTTTGTACACATTACGGTACTTATTGTATATTATTTTCAATGTATTGACATCCGAATTTCAGTTAATAAAAACTTATGATGTCGTATCACGAATATTAACTAGATAAGATTTGATATAATTATCTGGTGAATATTAAGATAATGCGGAAGATCTCGCGCACATAGTGTGTGATAACTCACATGTTAACTGGTAAAGATCTGTGTTGTACGATAATTATCTGGAAACACAAACCTTTCTCAAACATATTCGTGTTAGTAAGATAATGCGGGGGACCTTGCGCACAAATTAAGTGGTATTACGAATGTTAAATAGTTAAGATTTGCGTTGTAAGACAATTTTCATGATATTATTCGTGGTAGTAAGATAATGCGGAAGACTTCGCGCACACATTAAGTGGTATCACGAATATTAACTAGTTTAGATTTGCGTTTTAAATTATCATGATTATATTCGTGTTATAAAGATAATGCGGAAGACATCGTGCACAAATTAAGTGCTATCACCAATATTTACTAGTTAAGATTCGCTTTGTAAGCTAATCATCATGAAAATATTCGTGTTAGTAAGATAATACGGAAGACCTCGCGTACAATCTAAGTGGTATCATGAATATTAACTAGTTAAGATTGGCGTTGTAAGATAATTATCATGATACTATTTTTCTTGTTATTTCTATAAAGCTCTAATGCGAATATGATGTGTCATCAAAATAACACAAACATGCAAGAAAAATTGAAAGAACATTTACATATTTTTAAATAATCATTTAAAAACTATTTAGGGAACTTTGAAGACAGTAAAATCAAAGCAATGCTAGTAGTGATACTGCCGATATCCATGCTGTATTAGCCATATCCTCACACGTACCTTCGGTGGTGGTTTTGTCACACGGGCGTTGGACGTCAATTTTTATACGTTTCATATACCTATCACTCAAAGTCGTGATCATCTGTAAAAGACCCATTAATACTGTTCTAGCCCATGAACAAATACATATACTGTTTGTCTTTGATTCTTGCATGCATACGCAGCGAGGTACACAAGATGGTGTCTTTAATAATCACGCATACGCAGCGAGGTACATAAGATGGTGTCTTTAATAATCACGCATACGCAGCGAGGTACACAAGATGGTGTCTTTAATAATCACGCATACGCAGGGAGGGACATAAAATGGTGTCTTTAATAATCACGCATACGCAGCGAGGTACATAAGATGGTGTCTTTAATAATCACGCATACGCAGCGAGGTACATAAGATGGTGTCTTTAATAATCACGCATACGCAGCGAGGTACACAAGATGGTGTCTTTAATAATCACGCATACGCAGCGACGTACATAAGATGGTGTCTTTAATAATCACGCATACGCAGCGTGGTACATAAGATGGTGTATTTAATAATCACGCATACGCAGCGAGGTACATAAGATGGTGTCTTTAATAATCACGCATACGCAGCGAGGTACATAAGATGGTGTCTTTAATAATCACGCATACGCAGCGAGGGACATAAGATGGTGTCTTTAATAATCACGCATACGCAGCGAGGTACATAAGATGGTGTCTTTAATAATCACGCATACGCAGCGAGGTACATAAGATAGTGTCTTTAATAATCACGCATACGCAGCGAGGGACATAAGATGGTGTCTTTGATAATCACGCGTACGCAGCGAGGTACATAAGATGGTGTCTTTAATAATCACGCATACGCAGCGAGGTACATAAGATGGTGTCTTTAATAATCACGCATACGCAGCGAGGTACATAAGATGGTGTCTTTAATAATCACGCATACGCAGCGAGGTACATAAGATGGTGTCTTTAATAATCACGCATACGCAGCGAGGGACATAAAATGGTGTCTTTAATAATCACGCATACGCAGCGAGGGACATAAGATGGTGTCTTTAATAATCACGCATAAGCAGCGAGGTACATAAGATGGTGTCTTTAATAATCACACATACGCAGCGAGGTACATAAGATGGTGTCTTTAATAATCACGCATACGCAGCGAGGTACATAAGATGGTGTCTTTAATAATTACGCATACGCAGCGAGGTACATAAGATGGTGTCTTTAATAATCACGCATACGCAGCGAGGTACATAAGATGGTGTCTTTAATAATCACGCATACGCAGCGAGGTACATAAGATGGTGTCTTTAATAATCACGCATACGCAGCGAGGTACATAAGATGGTGTCTTTAATAATCACACATACGCAGCGAGGTACATAAGATGGTGTCTTTAATAATCACGCATACGCAGCGAGGTAAATAAGATGGTGTGTTTGATAATCAGCCTTACAACACAAACAGGGATAATGAATGATACAAGTTAAGTCATTACAAGTTACAAATAGCAAATAAATATATAAAAAATGATATGACCTACAATGAGAATACATATGAGCTTAAAGTGTGATGATTTCGAGGTCGCAGTGGTGTATTGGATATGGTGTCCACCTTGCGAACGGGAGTTTGTGAGTTTGATAACTACTCTGGAGCGTTCGAATGATCTTCAAGACACGAAGTAATGGTTTTTCCCTGGAAAGTAACTCAAAGGTTTCTCGATTAGCGTATGAGTTTCGAAACAATTGAGCTTAAATTAGTACTTTATACTAAAATGTGTTGTTTAGGTAATGTCCAGAACACATACACTTTTGTGGTGGTTTTGTCACACGGGGGTTGGGCGTCATTATTTATAGGTTCCATATTCCTATCAGACAAGTCGTGATCATCTATAAAAGATCCATTAATACTGTTCTAACTCATGAAAAAAACATATACTGTGTGTCTTCGATTCTTGCACGCATACCCAGCGAGGTACACAAGATGGTGTGTTTAATAATCACGCATACGCAGCGAGGGACACAAGATGGTGTATTTCATATTCAGCTTTACAACAACAAACAGAGGCAATGAATAGCGATTATACAACTTCAGTCATTACAAGTTACAAATAGCAAATAAATACAAAAATCATGATATTAACTACAATGAGAATACATATTAGCTTAAAGATGCGCTTCCAGTATTTTTTTTGCGGCAACTATCATGACAACTCACGAATATACACGATGGACCACGTTGTTGCACGAGGTTTGTTACGATGTTACTACGCTCTCAGTACGTTTGCCTACGTTAGTTCCACGATTATGCACGAAACATCGTGATGTCCAAAATCGCCTAAACTCTAAACTCGAGCACCGTTAACAATCGTCTGAAATGGCCTGTTACCGTAGCGTATAGCTGACGCTAGCGTATCAGAACTGTAGCAGATCGTAACATATCTTGGCAAAACCCTGGTGAATCGGTTGCGGAATCCTACAAGTGTCGTTGATATTCTTAGTCTCGTCCTACATCAAACGCCAGTATACATAGGAAGACTCATCACGATTGACATGTCTACGATCTATCATGGACATTAATCGTAGCCAAAATCGTGACAGTGTGGCATAGGCTTAACTCTACGACTACTGACTTAACTTACTGCGCCAATAGAACTGATCGGTATACCCTCGCTTATAATTTAACACATAAATCAGTTATTTTTATATCGGCCCAACAGTGGGCAACGTGAACTTTCGTCGATATGTTTAAACGGATCGGGCCGACTCTAACAATATAATGAATTACTCGGAAATATATTTAAATAGAGGTCAGCAGGATCAGGTCAATGATTCCGCACGACGGGTAAAATTTTGGTCCAGTTAATTTGTTTTTATATCAGTCGGTCGTCGGGTTGGCTTCGGATGCTGGGTCCCGTCAGAAAGACGTCTGACCTTCTGGTGCCGAGTCGGAAATTACTAGTAGTACTGAGCCTATACTCCTTTCATTTTTTAAAATGGAGGAATCATGCTATTTTTTAAGTGTAGAGTATCAGCTGCACTGTCGCCGCTCTAGACTGATGATCTAGAGGCGTGCACCGAAGTTGTTTCGCAAATCACGTTGGGGTCAATCTAGTCGACTTATGAAGCTTTTGAAGTGCTGTTTACCAAATATATTACTTGAAATGTATGAATGCATTTAAAAAATGGTACTTGTGTGCATGGAATAAATATTTGTCATTTATATTTGATACATCAATTTCACTCTATCACATGCCCATCACATAAATTCCGCACTATCACAAGGACATCACATCAATTCTACACTATCATGTCACATCACATCAATTCCACACTATCATGTCACATCACATCAATTCCACACTATCACATAAATTCAACCCATACGCATAACACTGACACACTATATCATGCACATCACATCAATTCGACACTATCACATGGACATAACATCAATTCCACACTATCATGTGCAAATAACATCAATTCCACATTATCACATACAAATCACATTCATTCCACACTATCATGTGGACATCACATCAATTTCCTACACGCAACACTTGCATATAAAAGTGGGTAGGTATGTAGAAAATATTGTTTTTTAATTATAATTTTTTGGAATTTCACATAATAACTGATTATTTTGCCAAAAGAAAAACAAACCAACAGCAAAGTGTATCTATTTAAGAATACTTTACCACAATTGTTTATTGAACAAAGATTTGATTAAATAAGAAGACCAAAATGGACAACCCCGGACTGAAAAGCTCAGCCTCGAAAGTGCTCAGGTCAGCTAAAAAGTAACATGCTATGTAATGATTGTGTGCAAAAATTGTTCACCTGTAATATATCATTGAAAACACTGTAAGAAACTATTTGGACAACAATATTAAAAATTTGAATGATTCATATAAGAAGTAGATATTCAAACAAAGAACAATTTGATACTCTGAATAAATAGATGATTACCATTACTAATCAACAAAAGCATCTGCTGAGATGAACATTCATTATTTTTACATATGTCAACACAACTTTTTGATGCCTAAAATATTTTTGTCCTTGTCAAAGAATATTTTATTTTTGCCGCCCCCCCCCCCCCCCCCCACACACACACCTTAAATGTACATCAATTCCACACCATAAGATGTACATCAATACCACGCGATCTCGTGAATATCAATACCACACTATCAAATGCAAATTCGAAGTAGACCTATCACTAAAGGTGATATACCGCTTTGAAAAAAATGAAGAGCTTTGCAGTTCTATTGCTTTGACACAGGACAATGTATTGACTGGCGAAATGACATGCATAAGAGAAAAAGTGGGCGGGAAATGCAAAAAGAAGAGTACATGCGCAAACAAACACAAACTGTTCATACATATCTTACCTTTGACCTTAAATTGTGACCTTGACCTTTGACAGATAAGCATAGGGCATGTGCATGACACATTGTCTAGTCATGTTGAGTAACAATCTGAAGTAATATTAAAATCCTTCCAAGCATTTTGAAATTATGAAAGGAACGACATGCAAACATTTAACCTTTGACCTTAAATTGTGACCTTGACCTTTGACCTACAAGCATGGGTCATATACCTGACACATCGTCTGGTCATTGGGAAATATGCTCAAAGTAATATTACAATTCTTTCAGATACTCAGAAGATTATAGAACATTTGTGCAAAGTTATTTCAAATATTTCAATGCATGGGGAAGTTAGAGCTCAGACAGGCCCTGTTTTGAAAATAACGTGCTATATTTCGCCCTTTAACCTCAAGGTATGACTTTAAACTTGGAAGGTAAAAATCTGGTTCTTGCGCGCGACACACCGTCTCGTATAGGTTAACATTCGAAATTCTTCAATGCATGGGGAAGTTAGAGTGCTGCGTTTCGGGACAGACAGACGGACCAAAAGACAGACCGACGAACAGAGTGATTCCTATATAGCTCTCCTACCTACTGGTAGTGAGGGGTATAATTATATAATGGAAATCAATGTCACACTATCAGATGAACATGAATACCACACTGTCTGATGAACGTCAATACGACAAGCACATCAATTCAACACTATTATGTTCACATCAAATACAAATTATATAATGGAAATCAATGCCATACTATCAAATGAACATGAATACCACACTTTCAGGTGAACGCCAATACGAAATGCACATCAATTCAACACTATTATGTGCACATCAATTATCCCATATCCTTCGAAGTCAAGCTCGACATAAACTTGCCCTTCAAGTAATTAGGGAATAATCATTGTAACAATCTTCAAAGGATTTGTCATACAAGTCTGAACGTTTTGATCCATTATGTCTGACGGTGTTCTCATCCATATATTCAGACAAAATAATGATTTACGTTCGCTGGAATTCCATACATTCACAGTACAATTACAACTATTTCAGTCTGCGTTTTTCTGCTGTTATCCAGTTGTGCACAGTATTTTTTATTTTGGTCCATGACAGGTTATTTAAGCACTTGTTATTTTTAATGACATTAATGCAGTCGATCATTTTCGGTTCTCTTCAGTAAGTTATGTTGATTTTAAACAGTTGGTGAAGAAGCTGGCTTTGTTCACTTGTCAGCTTCTGAATCTTCTTCCCTGAAATGCAAATTACTTTAGATGTAAATAGTAATTAGTGATGACAACAGTATTGTACAATTGGTTGTGGCATATTTGGGGATGTTTATTTGATGCATAGTAAATAGTTAGGTAGATAAGACACATGCTTGCTATTTGTTAACCCAACACAGCTTGTCACTTGAAATGGTTCAGACCTTTGTAATGGTGAAACAAATTATACACAGGCTAGGTTCCTTGTCTGCCGTTGGGACACATTTTTACAAACTCCTTTTTTTAATGTTTAAAGGAATTTACTAAGTATAAGTACAATAGGAAGACTCTTTTAGTCGGCAAAAGATTCCAGTGGCATCATTTTATCAATGTTGGTTACACCACTACATGATGTTGAATACCAAATATATAAGTTAATTAACTGTTCACTCTATTTACTATATGGATGGTATACATATTAGTGATGGGCTGATTAATAATTTCGTCAAATAATCAGGACGAACAGAGCCATGAAGTGACGATGACGATAGGAAAAATTAATCAACGAAAGGTGTACATGTCACTGGTACTATTTGTAATGTATTATGTAGTAAACAGTGTTTTGTAGTTCTAAACTGCTAACTATACCAAGAATTATAAATAAAATACCTTGTACATCCAATGCAATATACATGTACAATGCTATTAAACATTTCTTCATAGGTTGTCAGTGTGTCCATTAATGTATTGTCATAAATGTACATGCATTATAGCACGGATTCGTAAATACTGTATCATTGATCATTTATGTAATATATATTGTGCAAGTATATGCTTGCCAGTGGTTTTTAAATCGTAAAATATGTATTCTACTCATGTGTACATGTACTTCCTTATAAAGAGCTTGTACTCAGTTAAGTGAAGAGATGTTATGTCTTTTACATAACATGTATAACCGACAAACCACCACAATGCCAAGGGGGAGGGGTGCTGGGCGTTGTTCACTACATATTATATATATAGTGCCTTTGTAGATATATGTAAAAATATTAAAATATGATTAACTTTCGTAGTCTAATGAAGTCAAGCAGTTAACATTCTGTTATTACTTTTTTGTTTTAACAACAGCAAATCTGCAAATTCAGTCCAATTTTGTTTAAACTAAAACCAAGTATAACAAAATAAATTGACAAACATTTAAATTGGTGAAAACATGATTGGATGAAATATTTCTGTTGAGCAATAACAATCCACATATTTAGTCATCATTATTTGATTAATCAGTCACTTTTGGCTCTGATTAATCAACAAATATTTTTAGGACTGATTCCAATCTCTAATACATACATTATAACAGATACCTGTGTGACAAGTGACATTATATCAACAACTTTACTGCTAATTCTGTTGACAAAGTGTATTTGGTTGAACAAGGCACTTGCAGCAGTATCGGCATTCAAATTTCTGAACAATTCAAGAGTAACATTCAGAACTGCTTGAATGCTTACCTTGTTTTTTTGAAAGTAGACTTTCCTTTCATCTTTTGCGGTGTAGAACTGGGACCTTGACACTGACCTGAAATTGAGACAATGGAAGTAAGCTATCCTTATCCTAGAAACTTGAAAGGGTTTAAAACATATATGTTGACCAATTATTTACAACTGATAAAAAAACTCCAAGTGCCAGTGCGTATGCACTTTTACGTAAACCTGAAAACCAAATTTGTAGGCCGCTAGGCATACAGATAACTGGTGATCTACCAAGTCCCCAAGAAGTCCTATAAATATATAAAACATATAGCCCTGTTAAACATTAAAGAATTTGTGGAACAAATACAAAATATACCTTCTTTGGGGTTGGGAGTTGCACTACTAGTTGGGCTAATTGACGATGGTTGGTCTTCATTAAAGTTGAAAGCATCTACTGATGTCCTTTGAGATGGTTGATTTGGTTGTGCTGGCCTCTTCATTTTGTTTGTTGAACGTTTACGCTTTGGAATAGTTTGCAGTTTATGTGAATCTGGGCTGGTGGCATCTAGAGAATCAGCATCAGTTAATGCAGGTGTTGCTGAATCACTGTTTACCTGGTCATCGTCCTCCTCATCATCGGTTTCCTCATCACTTGTAAGCTCTGAAAATAAAGGAATATCAATTGTTTAAACTAATATGATCACCATTTAGTCCGCCACATTAAGACCAAGAAAAATCCCCCAAATATGTAATAGCAACACCAACAAGACGCTGTGTTTGATAAACACAGATGCCACCGGTTGGTGCTGGACAGCCAAATTGAATTATAATATTCGAAGTTGAAATTATGTCAAGGTCAAAGTGAGGTTGGGTGATATGGGTGGCTTGGGAATGGTCATAAGCAACAATTGTGTAAATATCCAAGTGTTGTTGTAAGCGGTGTTGGTGCTAGACAAAACGGTAAAAGCATGCTAAGCAAGAAAAAGTCAATTTGAATTACTATAAGTCTAAATGAGGTCAAGGTCAAAGCGCGGTTGGGTGATATGGGTGGATTGGGAATGATCATTAGCAACAACAGTTGAAGTATCTTAGTGTTGTAGTAAGCAGTGTTGGTGCAAGACAAATGGTAAAGTCTAGTTAACCTCGTACGGAATCACAGACGGACGGACCAACAGATGGATGGACAAGATAATCACTATATGCCTCCTGCATCAAGATTCTAGGGTCTTAAAAATGCCAAATACATTAAATAATTAGCATATTGGCCAAGTGCTCAAATGAATATTGACAGAAGAAGAAAATTCTGCCCTAGCACATACATTTTACGGCAGTTTGAATTTATTTTGATTCTACACGAGTGCTAAACAAGCTCAGCTCAATTCCTTAAACTTAAGTACTGTACATCAAGAAGGTTACAAAACCAGTACTTCCCCGATCTGGCCCATTATCAAAACAATTTCCAATTTGTTAGGCCGATGTGTCAACGGTCAACAATAAGGCATGAAAGCATATGTTAAGAGTGGACACAATTGAATTATATAAATGATTTGAGGTTATCAGCTAAGCTGAAGTCATTTAGTTTTCAATGCTAAAGTTAACATTAGGGGGAGGGGGTATTTTCATATAACACTAATGTAGTAATTTTGCCAGGACAACATAATATCTTTCGAGCTATAATACATGTAGGTGCTCGAGTGAATGAAAAAAAAAAGTGTGTATGTCATGTTGGAGCTGTGCACCAACTTTCAGAGGTACAAATACACTTGTATGTTTATGATCTACACGCCAACTTTCAGAGGTACAAATACACTCGTATGATCTACTCACCAACTTTCAGACGTACAAATAAACACTATGCTCCCTATACACATATAATATATACAGCGGTTCTAGGTCAAAATAGTAGATTGGTTCCCATTGTTTATCAATTCAATAGTGTTTTGTCAATTTATAACTTCCACTTAATAGCTGCATATGCCAAATCCTCTGATTGATACATAATAGCAAAAGTAGAAAACCATGCAAGTCAAAAAATGGTGCCTCGTAATGCTATAGTAATTATCATCCAAAGAATTATTCAATGATATCCTGGCAAAAAAAAACAAAAAAACTGAAAGTTGGTTATAGTTTGTTGTTTGGTATATGCATATATGTTTTACAACATTTATTAAATATTAAAACATTTTTCTAGAAAATCAATTAGTTTTTACTACAAAATGATGCTTATCAGTATCTGGAGCACTCGAGGCCTTGCTCTTGAAACATCCAATTTTGACTATTTGTATAAACAAATGAAATTAGTTCTGGTGATTCGAGGCTAACGACACAGGCCAGGTATAATAAAACAGATCTGTGTCAAGCATATATACGTGGTAGCATAACTAACATGTCTTGTATTAAGTACGAACAATTTGAATGGTTTTCACAAAATATCAAAGACATTTTAATTAATTTTGGCAGTATATGCAATACAAGTGACCTCCACCCATAACATACCAAATACTACTGAGGCATATGCCTTGGTGACCTTTTTTGTTCATAATTCATGTGAAATTAAAAATAACAATATGCTATTAAATAAATGAAGTCAGGTCAAAATTTATAATTAACTTATAATTTTACAAATACTTATCAATGCTATCATAAGATTTTTTTTTTTTAATTTCGTTGCTTTTATGTGCTAAAAATAGAATTTATAACTAAAATTAAAATAAGAATACACGCATTTGTGAAAGATTCAAATACTGTTGTTAATTTAAAGTAATTTTCTTAATCACATATAGATGCCGTCTAGAGATATACATGCAGCAGCTTGCGATGAATTTATTTACCATCGATTGTATGCAGCTGATGATAGTCAAATCATTTACTCTTACCTAATGAGAAATAAATATGATTCTATAATTTATAAAAAAAAATATAAATGGTTCTCACCTTCATCCAAGGTAATTTCATCCAGGGAAAGGCCACTATATTTTGCTATGGTTCCGTTATTGAAGGCCGACAAAAGCTTCCACATTCTAGCCACCTGGATTGTTGACTGTGGTAGTCGGTAAATTGAACGACGAACGTCTATGTCATGTCCCAAGAAATCGGCCATTACGTCCAAATCTAACATACTGAGATTTAACACCTGTGAAACGGTGGCCACATGCTTCCTTAGCCAATTGCTTGTTAAACTCTCCCCTGCCGATAAGTTCAGTGAGGAACGAAATGTTCTTAAAGTGTCCGACATACGGATGGAATTTAAGAAGTCTCCATTTGCTCTTGCAAAAACAAACATGTTGTTATGATTCACCCCAGCATCTTCTTTGTTCATCAACAGAACATCAATACATCTCTGCATGTCAGGGGTTAACAGAACCGCCACTGTTCTTCTTTTTTTTCCTCGTATTTCAACTCTGCCAAATCTCAAACACACATTTTTTCAACAATGCTGCGTGTGCTTTCAATTTCAGGCATTGGTTTGCTGTTGGTTTGCCTAGCATGATAGTTTGTAACCTTTAACCTCTCAACCTCTCCACCCCTCTTCCTATTAAATAACACAAGGCGTGTTAAAGTAACTTTGTTGAGCATTTCCCAATCCGATATTTTGAAGTTTTGTGACAAACTTGTAATGCATTCTTCAGCAGTCTCTTCCAAATATTCTGTGAGTATTTTAATGTCTTTTGCTAAAGGCAGCATTTGCCGTTTGTTCATTTTGTTCTCTGCAATAGACTGCAGAGCATTGCTGGAGATGTTGTTGGTCCATTCGTTTTCCATTAAGGTCAGAACATTTTCTGCATCCTCTCTGCCTGAAGATTTGGTCATCAAACATTCCGACTTCTTTATTCTGGCATATTTTTTTAATTGGTGGCCAATTTTTAGTGCGAGTGACGGATTTTCAAAATTGTGTGTACTTTGGTTGTAGCCACACAGATTTCTGGTAGCTTTGATTGCCAATTTAAACCTTCCTGGATCAATAACGTCACTCAAACATTGAATTTCCTTGTTTTCTTTTCTTGCCATAATCAAAAAGCGTACCAGTTCCCTCATCTTCTGACTTATAAAATGAGCCATATATGCATGCTGACCAATTTTTTTGGTAAAGATTTTCACCTACTTAAACAATGATTGGGTCATTTCGTGCACAAATTGAAACTTCGTCGTTAGCCATTCTTTTCACAAAATTTTCTCTCAGGCCCTCACTAACGTGAACTGATGATGGTATCATTAGTTTGGCTGCGGCCTGAACTTTTCTGTATTTTGTTTCACTGTCACCTGTTTTAAATTGACATGATTTTCTGTGACGCCATAGGCGGTCCGTCAGTAAAAATCCAAGGCAGTCCTCACAAGGAAGATAATCATCCACACTGGCGCCATTCCTTCTAGTGTAGGTTACCAACGTTCCCGTTCTGGAACTTAACACCTCCAAATTGTGTTGGTAGTCCCCGGCATTTCTTATTCTAACAAGTTCTAAGGCCCTTTCCTTGGACCCTTTTCTCAGACCTAAAATTTTCTTAACATCATCTTCCTTTTTATGCACTCCCAAATAATGTTTTGTGATATTTGTTGAGCTTTTATCACAGTACACGCAGAATTGCATTTTATCCCACACTCTTCGGTCCTTGCTATTGGTGCTTTTTTGAACCATGGCATATTCTCCTTCATGATCAGAAGAGTCACTTCTGCTGTCTGTTAGTCCTTTTGTCACAGCACTGTTATTTGGTTTGTCAGCTGCATTTAACATTTTTTTATGCTAGTAACAGGAGCTTTCAGATCAGATCGTTCATCACTCCAATACTCAGGCTCAGTATCAGGTGCGTAATCAGAATCAATATGGCTATCATCCTCTTCAGTGTCAGGTACATAATCAGAATCAATATAGCTATCATCCTCTTCAATGTCAGGTGTATTGTCTGTGTCACCATAGCTATCAATCTCTGATACTTCTCTGGATGCATCATCATGGAGCACAAACATCTCATCAAGGCAGCCATTGTCAGGCTCTGAATCAAAATATTTAAAAAAATGTGTTGAAATAACTTGTATATAAGTATGTCATTAGTGCAACAATGGAACTGTTCGGTATACATATTAATTCATCTGAATATATCTCATACTAGCTTATGTCAAAAATATGCAAAAAATACATGTAAATGAACACTTTAAGCTTTCCCCAACACAAAGTATAGGTAACTAGAGCTATCACTGAAGGTGAATAATAACCCCACAAACCGCTCTGACACTAAAGTAGAGCTTTTCAGTTGTATTGCTGTTTGACACAGAACAATGGACTGGCAAAAGGACCTGCATAATAGGAAAAATGTGCTTGAAATGCAAAAAGAAGAGAACAAGTGGAAATTATTCACGCATATTTGACCTCTGACCTTGAATTGTGACCTTGACCTTTGACTGATTAGCATGCGACATGTGTGTGACACATCGTCTAGTCATATGGAATAATAATCTGAAGTAATATTAAAATCCTACCAGGCATTTAGAAGCTATGAAGAGTAACACAAACACAAATATTTAACCTTTGATCTTGAATTGTGACCTTGACCTTTGACCCACAAGCATGCGACACATTGTCTGGTCATGGAGAATAATACTTCCAGTCTGTCAGAAGTTATACAGCGGAAACGAAATACAACCAGTTGGCATTTTATTTTGACCTTTGACCTCAAAGTATGACAATGACCTTTATGGTGACCAGTTCTTGTACATGACACACTGTCTTATCTTAATTAACATTTGTGCTAACTTATTTTGAAATCAATGCATAGGGAAGTTAGACATAAGACAAGTGCTATTTTGAAAAAAAAAAAAATTTGACCTTTGACTTAAAAATATGACCCTGACCTCCAGACATCCAGTTCTTGTGCGCGACACACCATCTCATAAAGGTTAACATTTGTGCTAAGTTATTTTAAAATCCTTCAATGCATGGGGAAGTTAGAGTCCGGATAAATTTCAGGACAGATGGACAGACAGGACAAAGTGATTCCTACATAGCTTCCCCCCTCCCCACCTACTGGTAGTCGGGATATATTTATTACCCAGACACCATCTTTTCAACTAACAAATAACCGACCTGTACATGTACCAACTTACCTTTCTGAATCAAACATGAAATTCTTATTTAAAACTGATACATCCAGAGTTTCAGAATGAAAACTAAATATATGATGACAATTCATTCATATTAAAATGATTATGTCTCCATAAAACAAGAGCGGTCTCAGGACAGCGCGCTCGTCTATTCATTCCGCTTTGATAATTATATTCTGTCAGTGACCCTACACAATGGTCATGAAGACATGTGTGAAGTTTCAATTGAATATCTGTACTAGTAAAGAGATATGTACTTGCAGGCAAACTTTAACATAGATTTTTTAAGTAGAAAAATGGGCATTATTCTGCTAATTTGCAGGCAAAAGTAATGGGTCTTGGTCAGTAACCTTACAAAATGACCCCAAAGACACGTGTGACTTTTTTTATGGAATATTTGTAGTACAGAACCTTTCAGAGATATGCACGCAAACCTTAACCAAAACAATATGCCTACGCTGATGAATGGGTGAGTAGTATAGCTCAAGGTATTAGGTGAACAGTCAAGCTAAAAATGCTAAAATTAAAAGTTATTTTTAATAAAATGTTCCTTGTAATTAAGTTACCTTTTGACGTATTTTTGGCTTGCTGTGTATAGTTAGCGGATGTAATATGCATATCACGGTCCTCTATGGCAACTGAAATATAAGGCACAAACATACAGGACTCTTTATTAAAGAGGGTATGTACGAGGCTTACCACAAAATAGTGACATAAATTTAAACAACCTGATAATTTTAATTACTCTGATTAAAATTGGAAGAAAAGTTAAAAATAATCATTGCTGTAAAACGCATAATTTTCTACTTAACGTATCAAAAACTAGTGTTTCACTGTACAAACGGAAACTCCAATACATGTATATACATTGATTTGACAGTTGTTTTGGGTTACACAACACTAATAGACGATGCAAAAGTTGACACTCGTATTTGTTGATTTATTGGATATTTTATTGTTTACTTCAAAAGTTTATGTTTATCTGTCATTCAAGCGATATTATCCCTTTTATCTGCTTATTTTGAAAATAATTGATATGAAAGATTGTACATACACACTTTAACATACTAATGACAGTTTATTTTGAATAAGTGAATGAACAAGAAAGTGTGTACACTAGGAGCAGTATATCAAAGTTCAGAGGTACATATGGACACATGATGCACAAACATACTTATAGACATATAAATGGACACAAATGTGTTTATACACTGCACACATTAAATTGGTCTCATAATAAAACAAGGCGTGTGAATCATCAAATGACATAAATAACCTATGAAACAAGTTACAAGAAACCTGAAAATTCCAGCCAACAAGTTTTTTTTAATGAAATTTATAAAAGTGACTACAATAATAAAAGAAAGTTTTGGCTGGCGCATGCATGGTAAGGGTCATAATGAATAACACACCTTTCACTGGTATTAAAATCCACTGAGTTACTGCGTGGAAACCATTTTAATTATATTTAAAATGAAGTCCATGTGTAATTCAAAGCGACATCTCAACATAGGGTATCAAAATAATGAGGCTTCAATGCAATTTTTCAATTTTTTCTCAATTTATTGAGCGGAAAACGTCTTGCTATTTTGACTTAAGTAATAGCGACCTAGACCTTACATCTACCCAGCCAATATGCAATTCCATGCTAGGTCTCATTGTACATATGCCTTGTATGATAGTTTTGTCACTCTAGCGTTCCTGGTTCGATCTGAATTATCGATCCCATCCAACATTTTATGGTCAGTGCAAGTTAGGTTAAGACTGAATAAACAAGGATATGGGTAAAACTGATGGATGCTCCCCAATGCGCTTTGTAAAGAAAATACAAATACAATGAGAAGAACAGATATATTAAAATAAATAAAAATCAAATAAAAGGACCAAATCTGACACCACAACTGAATGTGAACATGCCACAAAAATACCATATGAACATGCAGAAGACGACACATTTAAAATAAATATCAAAGGTCCACAATTATAAACAGATCAAAGTGACCATTACTGTAATATGGTTATTTAACTTTCCATAAAAAATAATTGAATTTCATACAGCAGTTCCAAAGAAATAGACATGGCACAAATTAATATTCCCATAACTCTGAGAAAAGTCTTTGAAGCGGAACGTCCTGGTAATATGGATACCTCTTCATTGCAATGAAGCTTCCCATAAAATGGTATTGACATATGGCCAGTAGTTGCTGAGAAACAGCCCAGACAAGAATGCACTATGAACTAAGTTCAGAAATCAAGTCCAATTACTTTGAGAAAAATCATTGACTTGGAACATCCTACAAACCTCCATTGGTAATGAAGCTTCCATAAAGTTTTGTTGAATTCCAGCCAGTAGTTGTTGAGAAATAGCCCAGACAAGCAGGTGAAGATTTGACCACTATAAACTTATTTCAGAAATCTTCAAAGTTCCATAACTCTGCACACCTCTTGAAAATGAAGCTTGTCATAAAGTTTCGTTGAATTCCAGCCAGCAGTTGCTGAGAAATAGACCGGACAAGAAAGTGGAATGGAGGGACGGACAGCGGTGACTATATGCTCCCCCGTAATTTTGGGGGGAACATAAAAACGTCTTCATTGCGTGTGCAAGCCAATTGTTGACAGCATAGTTATACGGATATCAATATCTCGAAGAACACTTTGTGCGCAGGTGAGCAAATAAAAATCATGACACGAACAACCAGAATACATGTTAACTTAAATTATGCTGTTTTAAGTTATATCCGAACACATACCTTCTGTGGCAGTTTTGTCGCACGGGAGTTTGATATCATTCATAGGATCCATATGCCTAGCACGCAAGTCTTGATCATCTGTAAAAGATGTTGTTCAACTAATCAAAATGATTTAAAGGTATTAGGTAGAGGGTCCCCCTAGGAACATTTCTGTGAAATCACTTTGAAATCCAACCAGTGGTTGCTGACAAGGTTTTTAAAGTTTTCATAAATATAGCCTCATACGGAGAATCAACGCCCCCCACCCCCCAGAAGGCCATGTTGTTAGCTCATCTGAGCACAACGTGAGCTTTTGTGATCGCCTTTTGTTGGTCGTTAACATTTACCTTGTGAACAGTGTAGAGGTCACATTTAGGGCCCAATCTTCATGAAACATGCTCAGAACATTTGTCCCAATTATATCTCGGACAAGTTCGAAACTGGGTCATGTGTGGTCAGAAACTAGGTCACCAGACCAAATTGAAGAAAACTTGTGTGAACACTCTAGATGCTTCATGTATAGCCAATTATCATGAAACTTGTTAAGAACATTTGTCCCAATAATATTTCAAAAACTAGGTGACTAGGGCAAATTGAAGAAAAAGCTTGTGAACACTCTAGAAGTCATATTGTTATCCTATTTTCTTGAAACTTGCTCAGAACATTTGTCCAAATGATATCGAAACTGGGTCATGTGGAATAAAAAACTAGTTTACTAGGCCATATTGAACAAAAAGTTTGTGAACACTCTAGATGCCACATTTTTAGCTCAATCTTCATGAAACTTGCTCAGATCAGTTTAGTTCCTTGGCCCCTCAGTTGAGCGACGATGACCTAGGTCCTTGCGGCCCGCTTGTTTAATGAATCAAAATTATTAGAAGGATTTTTGTACAGAACAACCAAAAACAAATTTCTGTTTGATTGTTTTGAAATCCTGCATGCGGTTCCAGACAAGGAGGTTTTCAATATACCAGGTAGCCAAGTAAGGAGAAAATGCTCCACATATTAACAAATTAAAACAATCTGAAGAAATTTGATCAAGAACCACTGAACAGATATTCTTACCAAGTTTGATTAATTTCCACCATGTGGTTTCAGAGATTTTTTATGAGAATTGGAGATAACAGAAGCCAATAGCGGACAACCAGTGACCACAAATGCTCATATTCAAATTGTGTAGTGAACCGACATCGGTGTTTTAATTGACCATTTCCTTTTTTTTTATCACTGTTAAAAAGAAAAGTTGCTATATTTTAAGAGTGAAATAACACTTCTGACACAAAAATATTGGAAATAATGATTTGTTTATGATTAAATAAATCTCAATTGTACTTGTTGTAATAAAGTGTATGTAACATGTGTCATCAATATTTTTTTAAAACATGTGTATCACTTGCATTGCGTTAAATAATACACAGTATTTTTTAGCTGTCCTAGTAGTTAGCGTGACTTTCGTTTGTGGCCAATTTCATAGTTTTCTTAAGCATACTTAGGTTTGTTAGTGCTAATGCTTTAGTTTATGCAGATATGTAAGAAAATTTAAAACAAATTTGTAAATAACCTCTTTAAACACTTCAAAAACACAATATTCACCTTGTGGATATTTCCACTTGAACAATTTGTTTCCGACTGTCAAAATCTCATTGTGATGGAGGTAACACCCTTTAAGAAGCCTTGTGTCATGGTGAAACATAAATACCTGTAATTAGATAAATATCGGAAAAGCTAGTACCTGTATGTTTACTAGACATAATAAACATAAATGTTTGCAATCAAGAAAGGAAACTTCTTACAATCTACAACTGCCTTAATATGTACTACAATGAACAGCCAATGGATTTACTTTCGGTTAAAACTTCACAGCAGCATGTTCTCACAACACTTAAACTAAATTTGAACAATTATCAAGCCGTTACAATATTTTTATGTACTTTTAAAAAATATATATATTTATATGATTTGTCTCAAACATGGAACTGTTAAATACACACCTCACCAAACCGATTGGCTTGTAACAAAACTTCATGATCTGCAGCATTCTTTACAATTATGTCATTAGATCTTGCACTGAAATTATAGACAAAAGAAAACAAATGAATCATCAGCTGAGAGGTCAAAGTAAAAACATACTAAATGTTTGTAAGCATATATTAATCTGAAACTTATGCATCAATCAACACTCCAAAAGTAAGGGCTAAAGATATGTACATTTGTACATACTGAAAAAACAACAACTTGCTATCAAGCTTCCTTAAAATCCGTTCTGAAACAATGTTTTTGTTTTGCATTTAACTTTATCACCTTCTGTTCTACATGTAATTTGAAGTAATTTTGGTAGAGAACCACCCAAGGATCATTCATGTGAAATTATTCTGATATCTAACCAGTGGTTTCTTTCAAAAAGATTTTCAAAATGTTCAATATAGCCATACAAAGTAAAAATGCCCCACCAATAATAATTTGAAGGAATTTGTATTATTTCCAAAAAGCAGTTTTAAAAGAGAAGAGTTATAAGTTAACTGTTGACGACAGACCACAAAAGCTTACCCTTACAAATTCATGCTCATGTGAGCTAATTACCAATGGCAGGAAAGAACTGCTTCGTTTGACACTGTTTTATACCGAACACTGATGCTTTACATAGTACTACCGGAAATGTAATCAGTATTTACATGAATTTACATGAACTTCAAACTAATTAAATCCCATTTGTTTTATGGAAATATTAATTAGTTGTTCCCTCAAAATGCAGTATTTAATCATACGCACAATGAATAATTGACAGACACATGAATACCAAATATATCAGAGTGATTATTGATGAATTTTAGAAACGAAAAGTCCTTGGTTCAAATGAAAGCTGATCACATAATTTTAAATAGAAGGTAAACATTAGTGAGCATTTAAATCGATTAACAACAGATATAAATATATGAACAGGACCATGATCTTTGAGAGTAACTTTTAGAGTTTTAAAGTCAACATCCAAGTCTGAAAAAGATAAGTCTGAAATAATTACATCTTGGTTCTGAACATGATTAAGTCTGAAGAATGACCTTAAATAAAAACATAAACTAACCTTCCAATTGCCAAAACGTTACAACACATGGCAAATTCATCATATTCAACACCTTCTTTTATAGCAAGAATGATGCCCACCAAGTTATCTGGAAAATAAAACTTGCTTGTTTCACAAATATATTATATGTAAAGTATTTTGAGAAGTAACATAATATGATGCTAAAGTGACTTCAATAATAAACATACAGAATGAGAATCACAATTTTTGTACTGGACTGAAGCACCTCCATGATGTATTTATATGATAGGTAAAAGACAATACAGCCGATTAAAACAGTAATATTTCTTTCAAGATCTAATGTGAATATGATATGTCCTCAAAATAACAAAAACATGCAAGAAAAATTGAACGAACATTGACACTGTTTTAAATAATGTCATTTCACAAATAATTAGAGTACTTTAAAGGCAGTAAAATCTAAGCAATGCTATACGTGACACTGCCGATATACATGCTGTTTTAGCAATGTCCGCACACATACCTTCGGTGATGGTTTTGTCACTCAGGGGTTGGACATCATTATTTATAGGTTCGATATTCCTATCACTTAAGTCGTGATCATCTGTAAAAGATCCATTAATAGCGTTCTTACCCATGAACAAATGTATCTTCGATTCTTGCACGCATACGCAGCGAGGTACACTAGATGGTGTGTTTAATAATCAGCTTTACAACAACAAACAGAGGTAATGAATTATACAAGTTCAGTCATTACAAGTTACAAATCGCAAATAAATATAATATATATTGTCGTTTTGATGCGTGGCTATTAAACCATGGGGGTGTTAATAAAAACATTAATATTAAATAAATAGGTTTAAACTAAAATGTGCTATTTATGTAATTTCTAGACACATACCTTCTGTGGTGGTTTTGTCACACGGGGTTCGGACGTCATCATTCATAGGATCTATATTCCTATCACTCAAGTCGTGATCATCTGTAAAAGATCCATTAATAATGTTCTAGCCCATGAACAAATACATTTACTGTGTATCTTCGATTCTTGCACGCATACGCAGCGAGGTACACAGGATGGTGTGTTTATTAATCAGCCTTACAACAACAAACAGAGGTAATGAATGTCAATTTTACACATTCAGTCAATACAAGTTGAACATAGCATACATATATATATATCATGATATGACCTACAATGAGAATACATATGAGCGTAAACTGTGATGTTTTCAAGGTAGCAGTGGTGTTATGGATATGGTGTCCGCCTTGTGATCGGAAGTTTATGAGTCTGATAATTACTTTGGAGCATTCATATGATCTTCGACATCAAGTTTTGTTGTTTCCTGGAATGTGACTCAAACATCTCTCAATAAACCTATGGCTTTTGAAACAATCAATCTAAAATAAGTAGGTTTAGACTAAAATGTGCTTTTTAAGTAATGACCTTACCCATACCTTCTGTGGTGGATTTGTCACAGGGGGTTTAGACGTCATTATTCAAAGGATCCATATTCCTATCAGGCAAGTCGTGATCACCTGTAAAAAATCCATTAACAATGTTCTAGCCCATGAACAAATACATTTACTGTGTGTTTTCGATTCTTGAACACATACGCAGCGAGATACACAAGATGGTGTGTTTAATAAACAGCCTTACAACAACAAACAGAGGTAATGGATTTCAATTATACACATTCAGTTAATACAAGTTACAAATAGCAAATAAATATATTAATGATGATATGTTTGTTTGTTTGTTTGGATTTTTCGCCATATTCAACATTTATTTCAGTCATATAACGGCGGTCAGTTAACCTACTCACACTTTTCCTGGGTAAGCTGGTTTACCAGTGCTAAATGCACATACTTATGGCAGTAACTGACAACTGCCCTACTTGAATCAGAGGTAGGGGGAGAAGGCCGTATAAATAATTTATTGACCAATGCCCACACAAGTTACTAATTATGATATAAGTAAACTATAACGGTAATACATATGAGCTTAAAGTGTGATGATTTCGAGGTCGAAGTGGTGTATTGGATATGGTGTCCACCTTGCGAACGGGAGTTTGTGAGTTTGATAACTACTCTGGAGCATTCGAATGATCTTCTTCAAAAGACACCAAGTACTGGTTTTTCTCATGAAAGTGACTCAAACGTTTCTCTAGAAGCCAATGGCTTTCGAAATATTAATTGAGCTTAAGAAAGTAGTATAAACTTTAATGTGCTGTTTGAGGAATGTCCTCACACATACCTTCTGTAGTGGTTTTGTCACACGGGGATTGAACGTCATCATTCATAGGATCCATATTCCTATCACTCAAGTCGTGATCATCTGTAAAAGATCCATTAAATTTTGTACTGTTTTAGCCAATGACAAAATACATTTACTGTGTGTCGTCGATTCTCCCACGCATACGCAGCGAGGTACACAAGATCGTGTGTTTAATAATCAGCCTTACAACAACAAACAGAGGTCATGAATTTAAATTATACACATTCAGTCATTAGTTTGATAACTACTTAGGAACGCTGAATCATTTTTTTCATGAAACCAATTACTGGAAATTGACTAGTGTCTCAAATTTCCATGGCTTGTCAAACAATAAATTTTAAAGTCTGTATGTACGATCTTTCATGTCAATTATTTTCAAAATCAGCAGATAAAAGTGACAATAAAACTTGAAAACAAACAGAAAGACATAAAAATGACGATGGAAATAATTCAATGTGGAATAAATCAAGAAGTACTAGTGTCGAATTTTGCATCGTTTATCAGTGTTGTGTAACCTTAACAAACTGTCAAGTCAATGTATATACATGTATTTGAGTTTCCGTATGTACAAACGAAAACTATTTGGTGATTAAAATCTAGCTTTTTGTGCGTTTAAATGGTATGGTTGTTCTTAATTTTTATTCCACTTTAAAAAGAAGTATATGTTTATTAACTTTATTTGGTTAATTGTATTTATGTCACTATATCTGATGTAAGATCGTACATAAACGTTTTAGATAAATAGGTTTAAACTAAAATATGCTGCTAAAGTAATTTCCAGACAAATGCCTTCTGTGGTGGTTTTGTCACACGGGGGTTGGGCGTCACTATCTATAGGATCCCCATTCTTACCACGCAAGTCGTGATCATCTATAAAAGATCCATTAATATTGTTCTAGCCCATGAAATAATATATCTACTGTGTGTCTTCGATTTTTGCATGCATACGCAGCGAGGTACACAAGATGGTGTGTTTAATAAACAGCCTTACAACAACAAACAGAGGTAATGGATTTCATTTCTACTATTTCAGTCATTACAATTTACAAATAGCAAATAAATATATTAATGATAAAATAAATAAAATATAACGAGAATACATATGAGCTTAAACTGTGATGTTTTCGAGGTCGCAGTGGTATATTGGATATGGTGTCCACCTTGCGAACGGGAGTTTGTGAGTTTGATAACTACTCTGGAGCATTCGAATGATCTTCTTCAAAAGACACCAAATACTGTTTTTTTCCCATGAAAGTGACTCAAATGTCTCTATAGAAGCCAATGGCCTTCGAAATAATTGAGCTTAAGAAAGTAGTTTAAACTAAAATATGCTGTTTGAGGAATGTCCTCAACCATACCTTCTATAGTGGTTTTGTCACGCGGGGGTTGGATGTCATCATTCATTGGATCAATATTCCTATCACTGAAGTCGTGATCATCTGTAATATATACTGTTATATCCATTATACTGTTTTAGCCCATGACAAAATACATTTATTGCGTGTCTTCGATTCTTGCACGCATACGCAGCGAGGTACACAAGATCGTGTGTTTAATAATCAGCCTTACAACAACAAACAGACGTAATGAATTTCAATTATACAATTTCAGTCACTACAAGTTAAATATGGCTAATAATTATTAAAATTGTATGACCTACAATGATAATACATATGAGCTCAAAGTGTGCTGTTTTCGCATGTTCGTTGTTTATTGGCTTATTAACAACTTTGTCGTTCTGATGCATGGCTATTAAACCAAGAGGGTGTTAATCGAAAATTATTTCTTAAATAAATAGGTTTAAACTTAAATGTCCTATTTAAGTTATGTCCTTGCCCATACCTTCTGTGGTGGTTTTGACAGACAAGGGTTGCATGTCACTATTCATAGTTCAGTAATAACAAGTTACAAATAGCATAAAAATACAAGAGCTGTCTCAAGACAACTATTCATACCGCTTTGTCAGTTATGGACAGTGGTCAGAGACTGAATTTTCTAGGTACAAAAAGGGGCATAATACTGCTCAAATGCAGTTCAGAGTTATGGGCCTTGGTTAATTACCTTACATAATGACCCCAAAGAAATGTGTGAAGTTTAAATTGAATAATTGTAGTAGTTACAGACATATGCATTTGTTGCGTGCAAATCTTAACTTGAATTTTTAAGTACAAAAAGGGCCATAGTTTTGCTAAATTGCAGGTCACAGTTAAGGGCATTGGTCAGTGACCTCATATAATGATCTCATACATGAGTAAAGTTTCAATTGAATATCTGTAGTTGTTAGAGATATGCACTTGTTGCACACACATTAACCAAAGCATTACTCGGACGCCGACGAACGGGAGAGTAGTATAGCTCGGACTATTAAATAATAGTCTATCTAAAAAAAAATACAATGAGAATACATGTAAGCTCAATGTGTGTTGATTGAGCAATTTCCTTAAACATACCTTCTGAGGTGGTTTTGTCGGACAGGAGTTGGATGTCATTATTCATCGGATCCATATTCCTATCAGGCAAGTCGTGATCACCTGTAAAAGATCCATTAATACTGTTCTAGCCCATGAACATATACTGTGTGTCTTCCGATTCTTGCAAGCATACGCAGTGAGGAACACAAGATGGTGTGTTTAATAATCAGCTTTACAAGAAAACAGAGGTAATAATTAATTACCTACACATTCAGTCATTACAAGTTCCAAATAGTAACACTTCATGCTCGTGTGACATAACAAAAATCTGCATGGATACTTTAAATGAAGAGACCAAACAAATTCACCAGTGTGTTCTGCACATACTTTCAGAGATTTAGCTTGCACACATTAACCAGACACTCATAAACTCTATTAGCATAATTCAGCGCTCAAATTGTTTCCTATATTTATATCCAGTTGTGTTCGTGCAAATGTTTCTCAAGTTTAATGACACTGTAACTGTATATTAGTGGCATACTCTTTCGTCGATATAACTTGATTCCAGTATATTAACTAATACATTCATCATTACGATTTGTAATATATTAATGTATTAAAATCAATGTCAGGTTAATGTGTCCGAGCTATACTACACACATTTTCCTATGCATCCTGCACCCACATGCACATTGTATTTACATCAACATGATTAATAGTTAGTTTTTATCTTGTTACTTTTACACATCCCTACAATGTCACAAAAATACTTGACTCTACTCATATTTCTTTAATGCAGACTCAATCCCATCAGTCAATAGAAACACCTAACTGACATCTTTGAACAAACACGATTAAGCGTAAAAATGCGATGACCATTAACGTCAGTGGTCCCATGTATTCAAACAGTGCAAGTATGCTGAACAAAAAATATAAACAATATATATGGATCAACAAAGGACCTTTTTATCGAATTAAATAACCATAGGTTAAGAAGATACAGCATTTTATCAAGAAGCATAGTTTCCTCAAAACTAACCTAGAACTGTCGAAAACAGGACAGGAATACTTAACTTTAACGATTTTTTTTATGACATTGGAGAGGCCAGTTTCACCTCTGTTTTCACCATACTTTAAGCGGAAATGTTTGAAAAATCAGTTTTCTTTCAAACATACCGCTAAAACCAAACTAAATGCAACAGTAAAAGGAATACTTATTTCATGTAGTTTGATAATACGGTATTTATTATGTAATCATGGGCCAATCGGTCTTTATGACCAGAAATTGACTTAGCACCAGAGTTCCAAGTGTTCGATATTGGAAGTCCTGAACATTTCAGACATGAAATTAAGTGTAACATTCAAGCTTTGTTTAAGGTCAGTACTTTTTCATTTAGTGAACATATTCCTATTAATTCAACAGAAAAGGTATACATTTAAATAAAAGATTACTTTCTTTCAGACTGTTTCATCCTTACATGGGACTTTCACTGTACATGGCTGCAACGTTTGAAGTCCGGTTACAAAAACTGGCAGTAAACATCTCCCAGACTTCCCTTAATGCAAGCCTTGCTTGGCACTTGTGCAAGTAAACCAAATACTATGTCAAACTTAATCAAAACAAAGATAGAATAAAAAGTATTTAAACAAATTAATTGAACTGTTGTTTTTTACCACTGATATTGACTGTGGCCACATTACTATATCAGGCATGGTTTATCATAAGTTGGTTTTTAACAATGAAACGATCAAAGAAAAAAAAATTGAACAAATTTTATAACATTAAGGCAATCATGTCAATTAATTCAATTATAAATTAATGTTTAATTAAAAACTCAAAAGAAAGTACTATCGGTACGTTTAGACTGAACTGTATAGAGCTAGTATGAATTAATTGAATAAGTGATGCCTTATTGCAACTAACCACAAATAAACTTTGAAGTAATTGTACCAATAAATTATCCTAACCTTGTTTCCTTTTCTATTAAAAAACAATATAATTTTAGTTATTTTTTCAATATAAATAAACATAAAAATATCAGACAATAAGGGGAACAATCTCCAGGCGATTACCCATGGAGATCAAAGGTATGTGGAAAGGTTTCTAACATTGAACGTTACATACTTCCAGAGTCCTCCATAAAGTTTGTGGACTAGTTTAAATGTTAAATGATATTTTTTATCCTAAGTATACAGAATGTCTCCATTTATGTAGAATAGTATGTTATTTACAGTTCAAAAGGCTCCATAGCATCTACACATAGTTGCTGCAAAAATAAGCTAGGCGATGTTGTTTTTTTTTGTAAAAGTACATACCACACAGTTCACCAGACTAGGGCCAACCTTAAAAAATTGTTTGTTTGCCGCAGATCAACTTCTTAATGAATACTTTATTGAATCATGTGATATTTTAGCTTCACACTTAGTTGATATTTTTAATGGTATCCTTAACTCTGGTATCTACCCAGAATCGTGGATGAACGGACTAGTTGTACCTATTTTTAAGAAAGGTGACCCTAATGATGTTAATAATTATAGAGGCATTACGTTGAATAGCTGCTTTTCCAAAATATTCACTGGTATTATTAATCAACGTGTTTCGAAGTGGGCGGCCGATAATAATATAATAAGTGATGCACAATTTGGTTTCAAAAAAGGGAGTTCCACCGTAGATGCTATATTTGTTTTAAATGCAATTATAAGTAAAGTATTAAATGAAAATGGGAGACTAGCGTGTGCGTTTGTTGACTTTAAAAAGGCCTTTGACAGTATATATAGAAATGGTTTGTGGTATAAATTATTTAAAATAGGCCTGAGAGGCAAAACTTTACGGGTAATAAGGGATATGTACTCGAAAGTGCAAGCTTGTATAAAAGGGTGTAACTCATATTCTGAATTCTTCGAAGTCGCTGTAGGTTTAAAACAAGGCGAAGTAATGTCGCCGATACTATTTTCTCTCTTCCTAGAAGATCTCGAATTATTCCTCTGTGATGATATTAATAGTGGCCTATCGATAGATGATTTGACTTTTATCTTGATGCTATTTGCAGATGATATGGTTATCCTCGCGAAAACTGCAGCAGATCTCCAACACAGTCTAAATCGTCTACAAATTTACTGTAATTCATGGGGACTTGAGGTTAACCCCGACAAAAGCAAAGTCGTAGTATTTAGAAAACGAGGTCCTTTAAAACATGAAGAAAAATGGGTTTACAATAATATCCCGTTAGAAGTTGTAGATGATTTTAACTATTTAGGAACTGTTTTTAATTATACAGGTAGCTTCGTTCTGAATTGCGAAACCATTTCTGGTAAAGGACTGAAAGCTCTTAATACTCTTATGAGTAATATCAAAACAGCCCTTTTAAAACCTAGTACCATATGTCAATTATTTGACGCATTTGTAGGATCAGTTTTGAGTTATGGTTGCGAAGTATGGGGATTTGGCAAATCCACAAAAGTAGAGCGAATTCATTTGAAATTTTGTAAAAATCTTCTTAAAGTTAAACAATCTACATGTACAATGGCAATATACGGTGAACTTGGCCGATTCCCACTTCATATCAATAGACACACACGCATAATAAAATACTGGCTAAAGTTATTAAATAGTCACAATATTATTATTAATCGGTTGTACCAAGCGTTGCTAGATGATTTTAACAAAGGCAAATCTAACTGGCTAACTGATGTTAAGTCTCTGTTAGATAGCAATGGATTTTCATATGTTTGGATTACACCGCATTCAGTTAACGAGAAAAGTTTCCATATAGAATTTAAACAAAGACTACACGATCAATTCAAACAATCGTGGTATACAGCCATAAATATTAGTAGATCTATGTGCACGTATAAATTGTTTAAAACTGACTATGAATTTGAATGTTACCTTGATAAAGTTCCACTAAGATATCGCATTGTATTATCCAAATTGAGATTGTCATCTCACCAATTAAAAATCGAAACAGGACGTCATGGTAATAACAGAATCGAACATTGTAACAGATATTGTACTTTTTGTAATAAAAATGATATTGAGGACGAGTACCATTTTATATGTATCTGCCCACTGTATATAGATATTCGTAAAAAATATATTAGTAAATATTATTATACTAAGCCCAGTATGGTCAAATTTATAAATTTATTTAAATCTAAAAGCTATAAAACTATATTAAACCTTTGTAAATATACATACCATGCTTTTAACAGACGAAAAATTATGATCAATTTCGTACAATAACTACTCATTTGTTGTTTTCTTTTGTACAAATTTGTCATTCTTCTTTCGTACTTTTTCGTCTATAACTTATAAGTCCCTCCTCGGGGAGTGAATCTTGTTTATAAACTACGTTGTAATTTACTATATATCTACTGTTTGATATCCATATAGAATTATTGAATTATTAACTACGTGTTTATTAAAATTCTTCTGTTATAAAGTGTGTATATATGTACATATATTATACGTTGTCATGTGTTTATAATTGTTATGCATTGGATCATGTTATGAGGAACATGTATATATGTTCAAGTAACTGAATAAAATATTCTGTTCTGTTCTGTTCTGTTCTCATTGCCTTTTCACCTAAAACGTGTACTCTCAAACTTGAGATGTTCTAGCCATCAACTGATGATAGAAAGAGGGCGACATCTACGGATTGAGCGTGATTATAGGTTCTGTCTAATATGTCTAAAACGAAATGTATACTGTATTGAAAACGAGTTGCATTTTTTGATTGTGTGTCCTTTGTATAACGAATTAAGAGAGAGATATTTTAGAGACGAATGGCTAAATAACCAGATAACAGACCAACTGTTTCTGAAAATCATGTCTGATCAAAATGAACAAAGTATTTTCTCGCTTGCACGCTACTTGAACGCTGCATTTACGCTCAGAGCAAAGCAGTTAGACTGAACTCGTGCATGCGTATTTTGTAGTAATGATAGAAATTAATTAGCACCTTGTCTTGATGCTAACTTGACATGTTTTAGCTAATAAAATTTAAATTTGAATAATATAATTTCTACAGAATATTATCTAGATCTAGGTCTATATATATCGTATATGTATGCACATAATGCCTGTATGTATATATAGTGAATACATAATTATGCCGACATGTCTATAATTTTATCCTTGCTGTAAATATTGTGTCACTACAATTGTTGATGCATATTGATTGTATTTTGGGCCGGAGGCCTTACGATACTAATAATAAAGAAAGAAGAAGAAGAACTGCTCCCCTTTGTTAATTTTACTCAGTGTGTGCACGCATCTACCTGCAATAAATATATTCAGCTTTTGAAACTAAACATAACATTTATTAATTATACCAAATTATTACATTAATTATACCAAAAATAAAATCTTACTTATATCAGAATTTTTTTCTGATTCTGAACTGCTCTACTGGCTGTGGAATACAGGAAGAAATTAGTTCTTGTGAAAAATAATTTAAAATTTAAGGTGAAGGTAACACAAAAATACATTCTAGGGCCTCTTTAAATGAAAATGACTAAGTCCAATTGGTGATGCTATTACCAACAAATTGTGCTGTGTTTTATATTCATATCAGAGGAGAAAACAGTTGACAGAAAACTTGCGAAGATCTACCACGAAGGAGAGACACATTTAATTTGCCTTTCAGGTTAGTGAGTGTGTTGCTTTTATGTACATGTCTGTCGGCTCTGTTTTTACATGCGTCATTATGTTAACCACAAAATGAATATATATTTTCTGCATTTATAGTTTCCTTAGACTTGTTAAATTGCGAGTACTTCAGTCAGCAGCAACGTAGGTTGTCAATTGTACGTGGTAGTTGAACATGTGTAGAATATGATAACCTTTGCTATATCAGTATGTATAGTTAATATAATCATTGCCTTTATTGTGCATACTCACTCATGTTACATTAACAGCCATTCGTTAATTACAATCATGTCTAAATGCATATGAGTATACGAATAATGAAACCAAGAAAGAAATCATTAACATCCGCTAGTCAATTATTTGAAGCAAGTCACCAATTGCCTATACAATAAAGGACAATACGCAAAAAAACAACGCAACAAATAACAAGAAATGTATTTAAAAAAGACAATCGGCGTTGTAATTATCATATCAGATATCATGTTTACTCTAAACATAATACAAGAGAGGACCCCAGATTTTTTGGTCCCCACCTATATAACGCGACTTCTCGGACCCCAGAGTGTTCGGACACCATAGGAAAACTTTTCGGAACCCCAAATTAATTTGAGAATATATGTAATTAAATCATTATTAATATTTGTACATGACTAAACAGATCATACCACCCCGTGGTTTCATTAGTTCTACATAAATAACCAAAATAAATCCCGTTAACATATTTGTAATATAAATGCGTCCGGCAAATTTAACAAATTTACAATGCAAGAAAAGAATTGCGGGAATGAATGAAAGACGAATGTTGTTATTCTTAAGTTATATACCCTATGTTAATCTTAGAAGTTATCTAATGCATACACATTAAGCAGTCAAATATAAATCATGCATACTGTGTATCCTGATTAACAGCAATATTCTGAGAATATTCAGCGCATTTGAAATAATGATGACTTTATTTTTGATAACAAAAACAGACACTTTCATTAGACTATGGCGATTTAAAATTATATTCGGTAGGAATATAATGCATCAATGGTTTCTGTATTGCAAACAATGTGTTCATGCTACGCAAATGAAGCAAAAGTAACATGAAACATTTCGAAGTATTCCGAGACTTCTTAAACCACATTAATTTATAGGAAGATGTAACATATTTTTATAGATTGAAGGGCACCTACTGGAGGAGCTGATATAAATGTGCAATTCTTAACAAAACGTAACCGCAATTCAAATTCAAGTTAACATGCACAGTAAGTTTATACATATGAATTCCGGCGGCTTATGGATGTTTGGAAGCTAATTGTAGCAGCTATACACCGGCTGATCTGGAATGTGTTAAACCGGAGATATTAAACTCTATGCTACTTTTGTTGATAAATCCTGGCTATTTTTGTCGAACGTAGGTTGTAAACCTCGCCTCCGCGAATCAGTTACAAATGCCACCCCATCTCCCCCCCATGAAGTTTAGTCTTTATGAGTATGTATACAAGCTCTCTGTCCGGGTGTCTGTCCACCACAAAGCTTGTCCGCTGCGAACCTTTTAACCGCTCTAACTAGGAAATACTTACATTGACAGTGGTGTGTTTAAATCGATATTATTCGCCTTTATATCGTATTTTCTTTATTGTTTCATATTAATTTTGTAATTTGCTAATAACTTATATTACTTGTATACTAACTAGCTTAGACTCTAAAACTACATCTCGACAAAGGTAGTCTACAGTTTAATGCTTCCGTGTTGAATGCACTAGGATAAATGGGGGCATTATGCAATTTAGCGTACCGTAAGTCTTTACGAAATAGATCTTTTATTCCGAAAATGAATGTAATATTATGTTAATGACATACAATGATATATATTATGTTCATACTTATGATAAGTTCCAGAGTGTATGTTGCGGATATGTTTATAATACTATTTTAACTGCTTATGTATACAATTGTGTAAATGTTAATCCCAAAAATTATGCAACATTTTTGGAAAGATATTAAACCAGTCTTGTAAGTTTGCATTCCCTTAAATTATTCTGTGAAAGGAAATTTGCCCAATATAATAATGGTAATCAATTTTGCCGCTGCATAATTAAGTTATTTTAGCTTTTCATAAGTAGTTATTTACAAAAATCTAGGTCAAAAGTGATCTTAGACAGCTAAGCCGAAAAATGATTTAAACTAGGGTCACCACCCTGGAACGGTCAACGTAAAGCATTGGGGGTTTAATCCCATGCCGAATATTACATTTAGGCCAGAATTAATCAAAATGCTCACGCTTGTAAATAACATTTAACCTCATATCACTGCAATTCAAATTAAATAGTAATAAACAGAATATATTTATTAAATTGAATTACAATTTAATTACTCACAATGGTTTAAAGTTCACCAGAGCAACAGAAATGCAATTTTCTGAGGCACAATGAAATGAATTTCATAAAAGTATCAGCTAAATCCCTTCTTGTTGTCAAGATTTTAAGACCTAGCATCATATAGTACAAATCCAAGATCATCGTCGTGCATCTCAGGAAGAAAACGTAATACATGGTGTAAAAGGCCACATGACATGGCTTGGTTGTATATGCTAAAATTTTGTCATTAATATAATAGAAATCAGTAGTATAATATGAAACGAAAACGATCGTTACTATCTATGCGGACAGAACATCAAAAATTGTAGTTTTTTCTACAAAATGAATCAAATGCTAAATTCAATGTTTTTATGTCCGTTTGCCGTTACTCATTAACTCAGTTAAACGCGCTTGCGGATAGGTTTTAAAGCTGTTACCGTCCTACTATCCACATTGAATCGATATATAAATATATATATATATAAATAAATATTAATAAATATATATAAATATAAATAAATAAATATTAAAAAAAAAATATATATATATATAAAGCTGTTTACCCAACAAAAATAGATATATTATTTACGGTTAAAAAGCATTATCTATCAAAAACTTGCAGGCAGGTTTTCTAAGCATAGACAAATTTTACCGCTTTTGATATATATGGCTGTATCAGTTTATTAATGACGTTTTTAGCATCCAATTTTGCATATTTACACGTTTTAAAACATTACTATAAAATGATGGGTGTGAAATTCCATTAACTATTAACCATCTTAAGAAAACATTATATCTAGAAACCAAACTGAAGTATTTTTAAAGAACATAGCAAACTTTTTGCGTAGTGCATAAAATAGAAATCCTTGTTTCAATAATTTCTTACATAGAGAACAAAGTTACTTTTGTTGAAATCATTTACTCATGAACAGTGTCTCGCATAACGAACTAACTGGGAAATATTAATGCAATACAAACGACGCTTAGAAATATAACCATCTAAAAAAGGAAAATTACAATTTCAAGATTGAAATCATATATTTTATCATATAGACTAATTTGCACTTGATTGTTAATAATAGTTAGAAATGCAAAGGTAGAAATGCAGCTTGAACACGATTTATTTATCGTAAGTTCTTTAGGGTAAATCATTTTGACATATATTAGAAAAAACTGGTTATCAAAATGTTTACACGTCAACAATATATCTTCTAGTTTCGTTAAAGCTTTGAATGAAATTTATTTTTGCTTTTCTTTAGACAAACTAAGCATAAAATCCCTTTCATAACAGAATAACAATAAATCTGTTTTAAGTGGTGCACAATTACTACGCATAGGAACCCCTACAATTTGTTGAAATATTTCCCCATTGTGTTTAATAAATAAATTGTCTCAAAGAAAATTGAGAACGGAACATTAATCTATACAAGTCCAAATAATATATTTGTCTAATACTTCATTAGTGAAGAATGCTGTTTTGTTAGTAACAGCTAAGTAGGTACATTTTTCTCTTGTAAACGTTTTTTTTTGCAAACGTTTTTTTCAATAAGCTTTACAAGTTTAGTTTATATTTAACAAAATTGTGCGTTAGCGTGGTGTATAAGGTTGAAAAATCATATATGCTGAAGTGCGATGCTGTATCATTACTCTTTCCAATTTTTGAAATAATTTCAGATGAATTTTATATTGAGCAAAATAAATTAACTATATAGCTTTTTCATAAACCGTATTGTAATATTTAATTAAATGATTTCGTATAGCAGTCAGTCCAGCAGTGAGATAATTTGAGACTTGTTTTGTAGTACAAGAAACAGAATGTGCAATGAAACGACTATTGTATGGAGTTTTATGCGGTTAAGGAATCTAGTACAGTGACGGTATCTTTAAGCTATTACTTTTAATTTTTTACATGTAATTTGCTGCACTCCGAAATGTTTTCAGATATGATAACATTATAATCCTTATTAAATTCAGTATATTATGTCGTTTGAGATAATTCAATAGATATTGTTTGGACATAAAATAAACGTCACACTATAATTATGTTATTAGCCGCTTTATCTGCAGGAACCATTACACATTTAGAGTGTAGTTCTTTAATTGACTTACTAAGTGCATTTATTATTAAATTGGGATTTATGTGGCCAGTGGATTATTATTATAAAATTCTAGTTTATTTAAAGCTATTAACAAAACTTTATATTTCCATTCAAACAGGGCTAATAAATTTGCATTTGCATGTTTGCACCATTTTACATTACCTGTCTAATGCCTCAGTCACACATTCCCGATTGTTACTGCCGTTCTTGAGCCGACAGCGTCCCGAATCAAATATGTCAACAGTCGGGACATAATTTTGAGATTCAGGGCTCGAAATTCAAGTTGTAATCACAAAATCGAATATGTCCCGACAGCGTCCAGACAGCGTTTTAACAGAGTCCCGACAGCGTCCCGATTCTCTCGAATGCTATCCGACAGTTTCCCGACTGTGTCCCGACAGTGTTCCGACATTCCCGACTGTTTGATCATTTGTATCGTGGCGCTATTGGGAGGCTGTCGGGAATTGTGACTGCCGCAGTACTGTAGACGTAATATTTCTATATAATTTATATTTGTGACTGCTGCAATACTCTAGACGTAATATTTCTATATAATTTATATTGCATTATCAATCCCGTTCCACAGGACTTTGTCCCAACAAAGTCCCGACACCGTCCCGAATTTGAACCGACACAGCCGAATCTATCCCGACAGAGTCCCGACTATACAAATTTGGCTGAGTCTTCCGAACGTTATGGGAAAACTTAACTGTCGGGAGTGCATGGCCGATCACGCCGAACATGTCCCGATAATTCCCGATTCTTACGGCATCCCGACACCTCCCGACAGCGTCCCGACATTTTATTATTTGTATCGTAGCGCTGTCGGGACGCTATCGGGAGCCATAATTGGGAATGTGTGACTGAAGCTAAAAGCAGACTGAATTTCATCTATACACTTATCAAAATCAATTGATGTAGTAATGCGAATTTGAGGACCTCTGCGAAATAAGTTTCTAAAATTTATATTATTTATAAAATTAAGGTTTCCAGTTATAGCATGGCCGATAGGTTGATAAATAAATTAAAATCATCACATTCCCATGTTCATGGACAATTTTCTAAAACACGTTCATGAGTAGTAGCAGAGTTGTAATTAAAAAATAGTTCGAACGGATTTACTGTATTTATAACAAATGAGTGGGACCTCGACATTACGAAAATAAGCAGGTATTAAATTTCGTACATTCTCATCATTAAATATTTTGGGAAGATCAAGTAAAACAATAACTTTGTTGCAAAAATATTATATTCCTCTCTTTGTTCTGCTGTTTATCGATGAAAGGTTTAAAATAATATTCGGTGTAAGATTGAATAATAATGAAAAATACATACAATGAATATGTATGAAGAATTATAGTTTTACAATCATCATCAGTTTTCTTTAAAGAAGAAACTGACTGACAGCACAAGGCACTTAACAGTTTGTGTTTACCATTATTTTGAAATATATTGAAACAATCATTTAAAGAAAGTATCCGTTTAGATTTATGACGTGTATTACCATGTTTCCGCTTACCATGTGATCGTTTATTGCTAATCCGTTTATTAAATAAGGAAAATGAATTTATAGAACTGTCTTTATAAACATTAGAAATACTATCATTAAAGCTTAAGGTATTCAACCCATAATTAGCTCGTTAATTTCCGTGTAATTTCGACGAAAGCCGTAGCCGTCCGTACTTTACCGTTCGCATTCGGAATACATACAAAACTTCTTTAAAAATTATATATTTCGTTAGCTACACCGTAGTATTTGTTTCAGATTTTAATATCGTCGCTTTTAAAAGCAAATTAAATATAAAATACCTATTAAAATGTAACGAGTATAATTAAACAAAAGTAGAATCGGAGTTTGTTCCCTTTGGAAATCATGATCATTTGAACGCTTATTGAATTTTATGTGCACATGACAGCGTTTATTTACCTTGATATAAATCATTCTGACTGACGCAAACGTAATAAAAGAGGTAGATTTTCAAGAGAAATAGACACAGTAACGATGTTAAATTTTTGTCGGCTATGATCAGCTGCCATGATCTGTGACAGTGTGGTTGGAAAATTACCGAGAAGCATATTAGTTTGACTGTTTATGTCTACGTGAAATATTGCTAACATTGACTAATGAGATGTCAATAATGTTCTCTAAAGTCAGACGGCAAGCCTTATATACCAAGCTGTGTACGGGTAAGTATCAGTTCATTATCTAATTGTAAAGCCATGTGTTGGTATGGTAATAGTTACTAAGATAATGACAACTCGTGAATGGTCGTAAAAATGTTTGATTTTTATTTATACACGGAACATAAAGTTTGGAAATATAATAAGATGAAGTATTAGTTTCCAAGCTTATTTAACAAAGTTCTATGTTTTGACATTATGATATAATTATGTTACAATTTCCATATTGAAAATGCCATCAATTTTTCTCTGTCATTCTGTTAAGTGTTATAACATAACGGTTTAAATCGGTTACTAAAACATGTCTAAAAATTCAACATTTGGCATTAAATTTTGCTCAACTGACATCGGTACCATATCAGACAATTATTAAAGCAATTATTGTTGAGTAAATTAATATCAGTCTGTAAGTAGAATCTACTGTAAATCTGTGTACTGAAAACTTATTTTTAGTGGTGCTGCTGTCCAGAAAAGCAAACACACATCCAGTACGATAGGCGACATGTTAGATGGCGACCAGGCTGTTAGTGTTCAACCAGAGGCATCGCTAGTAGCGGTCGCATTCCCATATTCATCAACAGCAGGGCGCAACCAGCTGATGTTAAAAAATGAGAAGGCCAGAAATATTGATTCTCTGGGACTTCTTGCCTATACTTACGTAATGAAAATACTACGGCAGAGGACATCGCTGGCTCCGGTTTATGTACCGTCGAAACCTTCAACTGTGAAGGCGCGGACAATTTATTGTTTACATGTAAATATAATGGATGGGAAGCCCTGTATTAAAGTTGCAAAAAGGACGTTGGAAACTTTTATAACACAAATGAGCGGATTTAAAAAAAAAAAAAACAGCCATTTTTTAAACACCGTAAAGTTCATGATGGACATGGCCTGGAACGTTACATTTTTTTAGATGAAAATGTGTTAATGCAGCACATATTGGCTCTGTCTATTATGTTTATATTTATTTCATTTATAAAATGTAGTAATTGTTAATTTAGTTAAAACAACTCTTTTGTTCATATTCTAGATTATGTGTTTAAGACTTTTTGAATAAATATTGTTTATAAAGAATATACAATCATGAAAGTAAGTTTAATTGTAAATGTTTCCTATTCAAAAGTTATGGAAGTAATTTTATATATTGCTTGTATTTTGTATCTAAGAACTTTTTAAAGTTTTATGGGAGTATCTTTCTTAGGTTCTCAATAATTATTTAAAAATATTATATGGGGGTAGTGTTAAAAACTGTTCTAATTTTTCAAATTACGGTAAAGTTTATTTGTTTTGCCTTCATTGTGTGGCTTATAGTCCAAGAATAAAATATATTATGGTTTAGATTCAGAACATGCATAAATTAAGCAAGTTTATCACGTTTTTTTTCATGGCTTTCAAAAAATAGAACAGGAAAATTCTCATCGATCATAAATATAATTAGCAATATGAGTACATATTACTTCCATATAAATTCATTCAAGAATAATTGTTGATTATTTTCATAATATGTGTTCAATATACCATTAATAAATGTATATTTATATGAAGTTTATGAAATATTAATAAAGTATGTCACATGTAAAGATGCCTATAGCTTTTCAGTTTTTGGTGTGTTTAGCAATAGAGGGGGTATGGTAATTAAAAAACTATATCTGACAAACCAAACGGTAAAATCTCCTAAACTTTTGCAGAAGAGTCCAGATATGAATGCCCATCAAGAAAATTATATGATTTGTGGTGTTCTAGACATTGAGTATTATGGGTTGAATACCTTAAAGGGTAAGATGTCTGTAAACATTGGTCCATTCAAGCTCTGCAATACATCTCGCTTTGAATTAACTTATGTACCAGTCGTTGAATTGTCAAATATTAACTGTTAAACTCGTTGAATGAAAATATTTGTTATGGAATGACCAGTAGTATTACCATTTCGGTAAATAAATTTGTTAAACTTGTTGTTGGTTTAAATGTTATAAAATTGTTCTCGAAAACGGGCTTTAAGCGACCGACCAGTCTCACCGACGTACAACAAAAGGGTTCATTTCAGGCTGAAACATAAACAACGTGCATAGAAGTTCATAAAACATTATTATTTTGTATATTAACGGGAAATCAACGGTTATTAACTGACGATATTACACACGATTTATCGTTTGATTTTAAACGATAATAATGATTTTGCAGCGCGTGCATTGTTATTCTGGTTGTGAATGAGCATACGAATTGAACAATATAGAATTATTCATAACCATTTTATACAAAGAAAATCAGTTGGTATTAAAATATTCTCAATTACTTCGTTTAATTAATTTACTGTTATACGTCATATTCAGTCCACGCCAATTGAAACTCGCAATATGCGATGTACAGTAACGCTATCGCTCGCGAAGATTCGAGGCGATTTTAACGTTCACCCCTGTACGTCATAGTTTCCGCTTTAGTAGTTTATTAATATTTGTATAAAAACCTGATATTTGAAATAAATACTCTATAATATTTTATTTACACACTGCATGTCATGATGAAACACTTGTAAAGAAAATTGATTTACATCACAAACTGTTCAAAAACTAAAATATTATTAAAACAACTTACAGGATAATAATTATGATATTATATTATTATCATGTAATTTTGTTTTATATCTTGTTTCTATTTATAATATTTAGTAATGCTTGATGGAGGTATTTCCGTATCTGCTGTATCATATAGTAGATACTGAAATATTTCTGTCGAGCATTACTGAAATAATATTTTAAAGGCTAGTAACATTAAAATGATGGACATTAACCTGGCAGAATATTAGGCTAGTAAATGACTATAACACAATTAAAATAAAATTAATCCTTAAAACGAACAATCTCAATTTAACTATCTGATTACGTGATCGGTCAGTTTGCTATTTTAACACGTCAGTTAACACATCTAGGTAACCTGTATCCAAAATGTTGAAAACATATTACGAGGATACCTATGATAATAGGCCCCACCCATACTTAATGCGCACCAACATATGCATCGACTGTACAACATACTATGATTTTGTAAATACAACAGTTTGAAGACGCTAAAATAATGATTTCTTGTGCTGAAATGGATATGATGTATTTTGTGTCACAAAGTGTAAAACATAATTCATGCCTATAGTGGATAAAACATTTAAAAAAATGGCCGAGGAGTTAATAGTTAATATTAATCAATCTTGAAAAGTTTTCATCAATATCAATTAAGAGAAGAAAATAATGACGTTCAGTTTAGATGTTATCTTTAAAATGTCGTGCCTTATAAACACAAAAGGTAACTTGTAACAAAACTACTCATTGTTATACATACAAGTTTTCCCTATGACATTATTTTTTAAATAATATTATTAACCAATTATATGTTTTGATTAGTACAGTGCGACAGCATTGATCTGATCCTGTTTCCGGTTAATTAATTATCTAAGTTCACGTGGCCCACAATTCATCCGATGTAGTAATGATTTATTACGAGTGTTAAATTAAGCGAGGTTATATCGGTCAGTTCTACTGACGCAGTAAGTAACTTCGAAGAGAGATAGCTTTGTATTTTATAACTTTTACAAGTGGGTTCGTAGTTAGAATCAGGTTATAAAAAATTGTCTTTGATTTTGCTGCTTCATAATATAACATATAATAATTTCGAAGTTACTCCTGCTCACGCAGGTGAATTTTCAAGGAAAGAACTAGTCTGGTTTCTAAACCATTCGGATGTGTTAAAGATAATTTCGTTTACTTTGGAGCTCATGTCTTTCTCGTGTCAGTCATTATTGCTTTGAAAGCAAAAACTGAAATAAGATATGTATATCTACATGTATTCATTTCAAACACAAACATCACTTACATGATATTCTCTTTCACCGTATTGAAAATTCGTTTTAAAGAAACATTTTTTTAAAAGCTTACCGCGAGATTCGAACCCTAGCCGACTGGTTGATAGGTAGAGATGCATACCACTATACATTCGGTACACGCTTAAAGCCAGCGGTAACTAATACAGTATGTATAATTAAATCTAAAATAAATCAAATGAACATCTACGAATATACTCGAACAAACGTCGAAACATAATTTGGACTTCGTATTCAGCTCATCTATATTCTGGCATATAGGTCAGGATCAGGTCAGTGTTTTCGCACTATATTTCTTATTCACTACTAGATCGACCTGACAGAATGTATAGCTTTCAAATGTACTTACACTGCAACGATACAATAATATGTAGAACTACCACTTTGCTTCAGATCAGAAATATCGACTATTTGTCATATGTGGGTCTGACAATGAGTATCGCTCGCCTTTTGTTTCTTCCCTGGATAAATATGTTCGACAAGTTCCGGACGTCAGTCAAAATTCATTGCAGAAATACGTTGCTGACAAGTTGTTACTTCCGAAAGACAACACGCATTCACTGTCACTTGTCGATTTTGAAAGGTAGAGGAAATAATTTGTATTCAATTGAGAGTTTTTATGTAAGACGGATGTTTTAAAATTCAGTTTTCTATTGTACGAGGGGTTTCTTTATTATGCACTTTATTTTTTGTACTAAAATATATTTTGATCTTTACAGTTCTTCAGCCCGAATAGTAAAATCCAGCCTGGCTGGTGTTGGAAAAAGCTTGTACGTGAAGCGACAGGCAGAAAATTTGCAGACTAACTATCGTCACGGGCAAACTATTGACACAATATTAGTGACAATACAATTACAAGAAAAGCACATTAATCTCCATGAAGTGATACTGTCATTACAACGACATACATCCATGCCAGGACTAACAACTGCGCGAATATTCCATATTAATATTTCTCACGAGGTGGGCATTTTTTTAAATACAAAATCCCCATTTATAAAAGCTCGTACCATGCACCTACATATAGGATATACATTAAACAGATGTATAACTAGCTCATTTATTTGATTGGACACTGTATGTTCAAGAGGGTGTCGACTTCCTTTTGTTCAGCCTCCTGATCTTGAACTGCTTGGTGTACAAGAACGGCTTTGTGTGGAGAAGGAGCATGAATGACCTTTATTTGATTGAAACGATGCCGATTATGAAATTAACACCCGTGAAACAGGTAGTCTTTGTTACAGATTTCAAATGACAAATTGTAAAACTACCGTTTCTAGTTACGTGATTTGGTTTGTATGGTTTGACTTTGAATATATATCATCTAAATTTCGCAATGAAACATTGTAAATTACTAGCCAATAATAATGTGTTGTATTTCTTGATATAAGGAGATGCAGTATGCACATCCAATGTTTGACATACTACCAGATGTCACGTGTAGATCACCAGAAGAGAGCTTTGGTGTATATTCTGACACTGAGCGAACGCGACGGCCTACAGGTACAATAATATAGAATGTGCATCGTTATGTATATATTCAATGTTGGTAATATGTTTTGTTATGACACGTATGCAGTGATGTTATTGGTGCATAATACTGTGATTATATGCGAACATACAGTGTTGGTTTAATGATTTTCTTCAGACTGTAAACAGACGGGCCAACTCTTTGACGAGAGACAGTTCAAAAGTGTCGAATTCCAGCGACCAGTATCTTAAACGACTGGATGACAAATCAAACAAGAATGCCGTAAATCCATGAAATCTTGAGGATGATCCAAAATCATGTTTAGATGTCTTGCTACGGTAAACGTGTGATTTGTTTATTACTAATTTTGACGCTTTTGTCTATAATTTTAAGTACATTTATTTTAGAAGTAGTCTTATAAATAGCTCGGAGTTCATTTTATGTATACATGTTATGATATTGAATTTAACACGGGTATTAATATGTTTCGATTTTCTCATTTATACAGACATTGTGGTGTGACCGACCCGTCATGGTCCGAACTCCATCACTTCGTTTGGTTTCTTAACACGCAACTTGTAGATTTTGAATGTAATGTGTTCGTAACCGCCGATGTTGCTGAAGACCTCCCGGATTTCGAGCGTTTGTACTTCAATTTCTAATGCAGATGTCTGATGTAAGCAATGCAGAATCACAATTGTGAGTGTTGACGTAATTACAGCACATACTGATTTATTCTAATAATAATGCACCGTAACATGTTTTGTGAGCTCTCTTAAACTTGCCATTGAATATAAAACAAGTAACGTGACTAATAATTATGATATCAATTAGAACCCAACACAGTAATTAATAATATATAAATTGACAATACAAGGAAATTTAAGAAGAGCCTTCGTTGAAACATGCATATTGGCTGAATTTATAATCATTTAAACTGTAGTGCTTGTATATAAGATGCGTCCACTGTTGTTAACAACATGTGTGGTTGCCTATTTATTCAATAATTTACCATTCTCTTTGTTTTTGTTCAAATTTCTATCTGACATAAAGGTGCTTTGCCATTTCTCACATGCTTATTTAGAAAATACATGAACTTAACCATCGTATCAACATAATGTATTTGCCAAACAATGACCATGCAGCATCATTTTTATCAGACATAGCAAATAATTATGCAAAAACATTAAGTGCATAAACACATTTTTTCACTTTAAAAGTAATGTTGTGATATAAGAATTATTTTGGAGACATGATACCTTATTTGAAGAACATTTCCAGGACTTTTCAAGACGCTCGTTAAAAATCAGCGAGGAATCACTCGGCCGTGCACATACGAATGATGCAGAGAAAGAAACCAATAAGGATGACGAACCCTTAATGTCGATGAGACGAACTTGGCAAAGCAGGTTGTTACTAAATGCCTTTGACATAACCGTACACTCTTAAAACAAAATAGTTTGATGTGTGTGTGCGTGTGATTGCGTGTGCGCGCTTGAGTGCGCGTGTGTGTGTGACATACGGTAGCTATCTGGCAGTATTGTCGTTACTGAGCACTTATTGATACAAATATTGTACTCACCGACAGTATTGTTTTTACTGAACACAAAATACGATATGTATTTTACTGGACGTCCGGCCCCAGATACCTCTATGTGAATAAATATTATGTAGTAATGGTGATTATTGTTGTGATGATGATGGTGGTGATGACAAAAGATAATTATGCATAATATGACCGAATATTCGAATAATATTAAAATACTGAATTCGAACATTCGAATAGCGTTTTGGTATTCGTTGCCATCCCTATTATTAATACATTAATATTGTATGTTATGTTCCATGATCTGAACCTATTATATACGTGTACGGCATAGTCTATAGTGTATGTTTAATAAACATGTACAAAGTCAAATAGCATATGTGTGGCATGTACTGATTAATAATAAGGACCAATATGAAGACATTCTGTTTTAATAATTATGAAATTTTGTTAAGATTAGGACCCCATATTTAAATAAGGTTCTATTCGGACCATAAAGAACTGCCAGTGCCAGGCAAAGTACATGTGTATGTCAGTTAAAGTTTTGTGATTGTTTTCAATTTATTGCAATTATATAGCATTGTAGTTTTGAAAAAAAAATATATATGAAACAAAATGATTGAGTTATTATGACAATGGAAACACATTTCCTGGGTTTTTACAATGTATGAACATGTATATATTGCCTTTAAAAACACTGAAATGATCCAACATATTCATGACTGAGGTACATCAATATATAGATGTAATGCACAAACAGATTGTATGTTTTCATATTTATATGTTTAATAATATAAATACACAGTAGGCTTAAAACTAATAGTTGTAGATCCGGTTTTCTCGACAAACCCTTATGTTTTGCTTTCTGAAAATAGGTATACAAATAAATAGGACACCACATGTTTAACGTGTTAAGTAACTTTACACAAAAAAGCTCGTGTTAAAACTTGTCAAACACCAGTGAAAAACGATTAATACATATAAATATATATGTACATAAATATATTAATGAGTTTCAATTACATTACAAAATACTAATGAATGATAATACATGGCGGCATGAATAATAGCTACATTAAGTGATTCGAATAATAACTAATTATTACAACCGTTATCATCCGGAATAATAACTAAATAATATAAGCAATTGACAGAGATATCAATCATAAAATACATTGCAATATTTGCCTGCAGGAATAACAATTGTCCTACACTAATAATAAAATAAAGACAGTCGTCGAAATGTAATGGCTGTCTCTAAACAAGTTAGCCGTCAATGTGAATATTGGAGGAAAAGTGATTGATTGGTTATTATGCGCACGTGCTCAACAAAGGATAATTTCAACTATATGTTAACTCAACCTCTGCGTAGAGATTTGCCTGGTTTTGAGCATAGCTCTAATCAAATCCCTGCCGTCATAACAAACCACGTGATGATGATCGATTTAAATCTTCTAGATATTATTTATGGGTTTAATTAGTTATTTTCTTTTTCTGTTTTCATTATTGACTGCAAACAATATATAAAAAGTCCAAATATGTAGACAATTGCACTGAATTGCATTAAATAAGTAAAAGTTACAAACACGTTATCCTTCCAAATCGGAAAGGCTTTTACTTATGATGGTAGTGGTTACTGTTAACCGATAGGGGAGGTAACCGGTACGAGGCGTTTGTTAGTAACTCTAAAAACTAAGGTTACAGACTACTTTAAACTAAGAACTAATCATAACTACTCAACATAATAACTAAACACTGCATTTACTACTTAAATATGCCTATAAGTGAATTATTTTAATTTGTACAATATATATTTTAGGGTAAATATAAAACAAACACAATAATTTGATAATAATATACATTGAAAAGTCACTCTTATGACATTGACGCTTGGTTCATATGTTTATTTTCCATCGTTGTCAAAAAATATGGCGCGTGTGTGTTTACATTAAATTCGTGAGTTCTTTATATTCAAGTAAATTCAGCATGTGTTCCATTCAATTTATTTTTACAACTAATACACGCCATTTTGGAAACGTTAGGCCACAACCGTCATAAAGGGACGTCACTGGTACATATGTTACAATAAAAATCTCTGTTATTTCTATCACTATCACTAAATCTCTATCACAACTAGTATTTATGCATATTAGTGAATACCATTTAATACCGTTTATTTTTTTTCGTTTTCATAAAACATTGTTTCTGTTATTTCAGTCCACACCCCTACCTGTTTTTCAATTCTGATCGCGTCACGTTCACAGTTTGGGGAATTTCACATTGATCAAACTACAGGAAATCTAAAAGATCAACAGACTGGTCAGCTACTGGCGGAAAAAATAATGGCACCGGCATTGTATGATGTATTAGTAAAAAACCATGCACCGTTAAACGAACATTTCGACGAACTACCAAGGTTTGCTTAGTCCTGATGTTCAAGTAAACTGGATTTGTATGTAGCCATCATTGCTATTTTTGTGTCGCATTTCGTATATGTTTAACTTTTGATTAGTTACTTAAAGAAAGTACAATGTAACTATGTCATGGTGAACAATTGTGTTTTGGTTTTTGGTTTAATAGTATTATAATTATTATTATCATTATTATAATTATAATAATAATGATAATAATAATACTAATAATAATAATTACTATTATTATTATTATTATTATTATTATTATTAGTAGTAGTAGTAGTAGTAGTGTAGTAGTAGTAGTAGTAGTAGTGAAGTAGTAGTGTAGTAGTAGTGTAGTATAACAATTATTATTATTATTATTATTATTATTATTATTATTATTATTATTATTATGAGTATCATAATTGATATGGCTAATATCAAATTATCCATATATTGCAGAGGACAAACAATACAGAAGTTGCGCGACGTAATGGGAATCGAGTTCCGACATGATCCAGACACCACACATATGAATTAACAACCGACAATGTCAAGAAAATCATGGCCATCTATATGAGATTCCGGTGCGTTAATTGAAGTCTTGAAAGTACATTAACGTATAACTGGAAGCTACCACCTCTGGTAGAAAGTCCATCGGGAGAGACTAATTTATTTATAAGCTTATTATTTTAATTATCTGAAACGTAAAGGACTTGTTTTACCTTGTATTTTATACAATTGTGTTGTTTTAGTACGAAGGATCCCATGTAATTTCCTGTATATATTGGTTAAGTGTCTGTACAATATAGGGATACAATTAAGACTATTGCATTACTATAATAAGACACCATGAATTAAATACAACATTAACATTTGACAGCATAAACTAAATGCAAAATTAAACATACAAATTCACCAAACTAGTTATTTTAAATAAAGTCAGCAAAACAATCAATTGCAAGGTATTCATGATGAATTAAAAGTGGTAAATACTTAAGCGTGAAACATTGCATAAATACATTGCAGAAAGACAATTTTGCAGATAATGATACTATAGTTTATTGTGCACTAATGCTCGAAGTGTAAATAGCAAAATACAGAATGGAATACCCCATGTGAGAAGTTAGACACCCTTAATCCGGCCTTTAAACGCGATTTCAACATTTATTATCAGATAGAACTAAATGTAATCATATTAAAAAAAAAACATGTTTGCGGTTAAACACGTGACTATTTATATTTGCTGTTGGAATCAACGGCATAATTTGTAAATAACTAACATGAGAGACTACCTATCAATTTGATTGCTTTATATGATGCCTGTTATAATCCACTACTGTAGGTGTGATATTTCTGTCTTAATAATGGGAGAAACTGGATGTGGTAAAACACGGCTGGTAAAATTCATGTGCTCCTTACAATGTCCCCCTGGTGTCAAGGTCAATAACATGATTCTGATGAAGGTAAGAGTTATCATCTTCGTAGCATTTTGTTGGTTTGTTTTATAGAATGTTTCAGTTTAACGCTGATAACTTGCCATTTTCCAATATAAGCATTCACACTTATCCTTTGACCTACCCCGGTAATAGAGGGCGACATGCAGAATGCCTGTGAATAATTTCAAAGCATTGCTATTGAAAACAAAATGCTTAAATACTCGCCAAATAAGTTTATTATGTGTGTTATGTTATAAATTATATTTAAATACAGGTGCATGGTGGAACAACTAAAGACGACATCAAAAGAACGATTCTAAAGGCAGAAAATTATCAAAGGAAAATGTAGACAAATATGGCCAACTGATGAACAGTGTACTTTTTTTTGACGAGGCAAATACCACCGAAGCGATTGAAATGATTAAGGAAATTATGTGCCATAAATCTGTATGTGGTGTACCTCGGAGGCTATGCCAAAACTTGAAATTAATCGCAGCATGCAATCCGTACAGAAAGTACGAACACCATGTTTAAAAATTTGCATTTATAACAGTATTGCTTAACCTTACCTTGCATAGGTATATTATCTGACTAGTGTAAATAACATTATCTTACTAGTGTTCACTTATATATGTAAACGTCCTCTTTGTTGTCGAACATTATAATCCATTTCCATTTAAGGCACCCTGACAATCTGATAGAAAAACTGGAACAAGCTGGCTTAGGCTATCATGTAGACGCTGACGAAACGACAGATAGACTTGGTAGAATTCCAATGAGACGCTTGGTACACATATAGTTATTTTCTTTTAGCATTTACTAGTAGTACATATATATGTTACACAAACGGTTGGATTTAAATGTACTTGTTATGTGTGTGTCTTTCTTTAAAAACAAAACATTTGTCTGTGTCTGTCTCCTAATGGAATGTACATCTACAGCTGATAAATCAAAATCCAACGATATTCTCGGACACTACAACTCTACAATTACATTTGCAACTGCCGTCACACGGCTTTTCTTTATATCCGTATACTGCCAAACACATAATGTAAGAACAAAAACTAACAGTTATTAAATATGTTTGGTATTTTAAATATAATATGCCCAGGGAATGTACACAATAAAGTTAGTACTTCTCTAATTTGGTGCTCCGATAATGTTTGTCTGTCTAGTTGGTTGTGTAAATTATATTTCGAGGCAACATTGCGCAATTTGATCGATACATAAGCATGCAGATATACGTTCTCAGAACGCCGAAGTATAATAATATTCCATGTCGTTCATATGTGTAAACCTTTTTTAGAAGTTAGTTGGCATTTTATTATGTGGATTGTTTAATTTTCTATTGTTCAGGGAATAAGACTTTAGTCACGAAACTGTGCAGTTGTTAAATAGGTTTACCTGCTGGGTAATGTTTGCGTTCTTAATACAAGTAAGTTATAATGAGTTTTCAAAAATACTATTGGTAGAATTGGGTATACAATATTCAATTTATTATTTCTTAAAGTCTACAATATTTTTCATCCAAGTGTATAGGGTGCAGCCGCCTCCACAAAGTTTGTTGCCACATGTGTGGGATTTTGGACAGCTGAACACTAAAGTTGAAAATATGTACATTACCCAGATGGTCAAAAGATGTGTAAGTATCATTGCAGTAATTGCTAACAGCTGCGTATTAGAAGGTTCAATGCATTGGTATAATGCTGTTTAAGAACAACTATTTAAACAAATACACGTGCGTATTGCGTAGAAGGCAAGCAGCTATACTATAAAGAAGCATACTTTACAACAGAGTGGTAAGAAACACGCAAACTAAACGTAATTAACATAAATTTAGGTAGAATACAATTTGATGTCGCGCAAGTCTATACTCGTTTAAAATTATTATGTTTGCAAGACACACACACACATGCACGCACGCACATACGCACCCCCTCACACACACCCATACACGTACACACACACACACACACACACACACACACACACACACACGCACGCACGCACGCACGCACGCACGCACACACACACACACACACACACACACAAACTCAAGCTCAACATTAAAAATATATTCTGGTTGTTAGTCGTTGACAATCACATTTGCAACAAACCTATTATCAATGTTAACTCTCCATTGTCAACTATGATTAGTTGTGTACTTTTCGTAAGAAAATAATATTAGGTTATTTTACAGCGTTCTATACAATACGGCGATACATTTTTTACGAGTACACAGCTGACATACCATAATGGACAAGCCAATAGGTGAGTCCAATGTGAGTATTTCAGCTGTGTACAAGTCCAAATATAATACCGTATTGTACAGAACGCTGTTAAATAATCTTTTTATGATATACCTGTTTATATTTTTGTATTATTTCATAATATTTACATTCAAGAACACAGTCCGCGGATTATTGCGCGCGCTCGCAATATTAATAAATGACGTCGCTTTACGTGATAAATAATTTGCAAACATACATGTTCGTCATTTATTCTTTAACCTACATTAAATAATTATTTTAACTACACAAACAGCTTTCGTACTTTAGAATATTTAACAGAACGCGACATAGACCATGTACTAATTGTAAACATTGAGTGTGTAGATACTATATTTAGACGTGCCATGTTTAAAAGGTGGCGTGATAAATACGAAGTGTCTGCGGAGCGTTTGTTTAAATTAGTAAAACAGACTGATGCAAGTTGTCGAATTAAATATTACACCGTTGATCAAAAGTGTTTCATTGATATTCAGATCTAGAATAACACAATATAGATCTAAATAAGTGGTGTTTTAGGTAAACAAAAATGGATAGTGCCGAAAGAAACCAAATTTCGCTGAACTCTAGGATTGATGAATGTCGTGATGCAGGTTTTATTTCGGTACGGGTAACGTTACAAAGTGTTAAATAAAATTAATAAATAGTGTTAGAAGATGACATTCATAATCGAATATAGGTTTGGAAACAAATGTATGTGTACACAAAGCATACGTTTTGACCAGACAATGCGATTTAGAAAACGAATCGGGTTTCTGGTTAGCGCGGTTTACACGAGAAATCTCTTCGAGGATATATGAAAAGGAATTAAAATGATTGTTGCTGGAATTTAAAAGACGTTTTCAAAGAAGTGGATCGGAGTCATATTTGATCGAAGTAAAACTATAAGTTGCATTTTCGTTCAGTTTTGGAGTATTCGGACATTGCGTATGTTTATACTCGGACTGTCCAATACGGAACATATTGTTCGCACGCGCGTTCAATACGGTAAAATATTGGACGGTCACGTGGCACGAATGACTACAGCTGATAGGAGGCTATAAATAGCTATATAATAAATATATATATCTAATTGATTGCCTTCCATGAAAATTTTCTGTAGTGTTTATTTTACAACATAAATATTGGTATGCAAAAGAAAGTCCATACAGTTAATAATAATGCATTTCGATTTAAAACGAAAGTACAGCTCAGACAATACCTTTGCTGAAAAAGTATAATATATGTGGTGTTGTCCGTTATTAGTATTCTACACAACACCATCAATCGATGCTCTAATCCTTAAAAAGTAGTGTTTTTATAGTCGATATATTACAGTTTGCTTAGTACTATAAGTTAGTATTATGTTTCTCAATATAACTTTAAATCATTAATTGATTCTCACACTCTTATGCAAAGCTTAATGCATGCAAAACATGTATAATATACCTACTTTTATATATAAAAATGTATTCACGTACATGTATGTGTAGCCTGTAACAAATAGCATACTACGTAGCTTTGACATTAGAACTGGGAAATACACTTGCTATTCCACATCTTGATGACTTTGTTGACGCGTAATATTGTATTTGTATAAGCATTAGGCTTCGATAATTTAACTGTTGTGTACTGTCGTAGGTTAACGACAAACGCTTGCCGGCAGCTGAAGGTCTTGATCTGGTCCTTGCTAAGATTCTAACGGAGTCTCAGAAATACATGCGTGATCAGAAGGTTTGCAATATCAAATGTTTAGTGGAAGATTGTGATTATTATGAATGTTTCTTGAAATATGTATTATCTTCAACGTCTATAACGTAACTAGACGTCGAATTTCATTGTAGGATGAATGCAGTTTTGTATCACTGAGAGATGTTGAAAGGGTGTTGGTGGTTATGGCGTGGTTTTATAAACAGGCGAATGCAAATAGAGTTTTGTTTGATGCTATGGATCGGATATTAGCTGGTCATGAATCAGTTGGTGTAAGTAATACGATTTCTTACATTGATTGGGCTATTACGTATCACAAAATAAACGTGTATTAAGCTGGTATAATTAATGTAAACATTTAATCAGATGCTGCTTATACATTCACATTTATTCAACATTTCTTGCAATTAATAATAAATACTGGATGATTTGACGAGAAGTCTGGTTCTTGCTCTGGGAGTTTACTATCATGCATGTTTGCGGACACGTCTAGAGTATAGGGAAACAATTGCACCGGTATTTAAAGATCCATGCCCATGACCAGGTGGTGCCGTTCAGATGCTGAAAGAAATAGAATGGTATGCAAGACAGTGTACGAGGGGTGATAGGAAAGATCCTATAAAGACCTTATTATTTGTCGCATTACTATGAAACTTAAAATAAACTTTGATTAACGATTTCTAATAATTTATGGTTGAAGTTGACATAAAATGCAGTTGGTAGTGCTGGCTAAATTATCAGTGTCCATAGCAAATTATGCATGTTTAACATTATAAAAATTGATTACTATCTTATTTGAATTTCTTTTGCGTACGACTCCGCGAAATCGCATGGTGGTTCAATGTCGTATATGACGTCAATTCTGGCAATGTATGCGTTTGTCGGTGTTTTCGCGTGACAGATATAAACATTTTTAACGACGTTGTAAGTAATCGAAATTTCAAAACCATGAAGAAGACAGGCGACCTCGAGTAAAGGGCAGCTTTTACTTTTTCTTGGATAATACAAGTACCAAGAAAACGTTAAAAATGTTACTGAGTTCTAGTACGACCACATAATGCAGCAGGGAGCTTGTCTGTAAGTGGCGCCAATGGTTTTGGAGTGAAGATGTGTTTTAGAAGATAGTTAGCGATGTGGCCGGCCGTCTAAGGTGAACTATTCGATTTTAGAAAAAAAAACAAGGTCTACAGTGACTTGCGACACACTTCTGTACTTGATGTTGCCACTTCTACAGCGTATGTAATTTCTAAAAAAGAGTTAGTCATGTCAAGACATGTCTTTAGTGTGCGCACGCTAGGTGCCGCGACTACTTAAGGATTACGAGCGGGAAACCATGGTTAGCTGCATAGTTACAGCTGACGAGACGTGGCTATGGTATTTCGACACGCAGACGAATGCCCTGTCTCCTATATGGATAACCCCTGGAAAACAAGATTGCAGAAAAGCGATGGGAAACATATGCGCATTAAAATACACTGTATCTGGCGTTTATCACGTCAGGTTCGCAGGATTGACTTGATGAACGCATTGAAGAAAAAAAACGCCCCAGTTTCGACCCCGAGCGCATGATATTGCACAAATATAACGCTACAGTCTAGATCTTGCCTCCATGTATTTCAGTGTTTTTCCTAAGATCTACGGGGTGTGCGGTTTGAGGACGCAAGTGAGCGTCGTATGTGTACGCAAACTGTGTTTTCGTCATACAACAGTGACTGTGAATTACCTAGGCTAATTTTAAAAGCATCATAGATAATGCATTCAAATCGGTAGTGATTACATTGAAAGAGTGTGTATGAATCTCTTACGTTATTATGGCGTCACTTAATTACACTTTCGTGCTCCGGGTACGCCTTACTGTGCTATTGTTTTCGATCACCCATCATATTTTTTGCATTTGAGATTTAGAATTTTAACTGAGGTGGGGTATACATTCAGACAATCACGTCTAATTTGCATAGCATTATTGTGTAGAAAGACAAACAACTCTAGTTAGGAATTTACTGTGTTTTATTGAAGTTGCCAAGATGTTTTCCTGGATAATGTCTCACTTGACGATAACATCGCCCGCAATACCGCGTTGAAAGAAAACGTCTTCAAGATGGTTGTGTGCATCGAGTTGCGGATACCACTGTTTCTTGTTGGTAAACCCGGGAGTTCGAAGTCCCGCGCTAAGACGATAGTTGCTGATGCAATGCAGGGAAAAAGTGCTCGATATCCACTATTCAAACATCTGTAACAAGTATTATCAATTATTTCTGGCAGCAATATTATGTTATACGATACATTTTTTGAATGTTTATGTATAAGCGAAAAAAGTATAATGTTTATCTTTTAGGTCCAGATGTTATCATTCCAATGTAGTCCATTGTCGACTCCAGATGGTATTGTTGGAACATTTAAGCAGTGCGCAGAGTTTCAAAAAGATAAAGATCTGAATAAATGTGTGTCTGTTGTTGTTCTCGATGAGGTCGGATTAGCAGAAGATAGTCCACGTATGCCATTAAAGGTAAATAAGCAATAATGTTTCATTTAATTCCACAAAAGGGTAGTAAATCGGTGTATTATATGAAATTAGTCATATACAAATTGAAGAATATGCGCAGACAAACTTTTCTTCACCAGTCCTGACATCCAACCATCCGCCCAACTCATCCGTCCATCTATCTATCCAGACAGACAGACAGAACAAAATTAATGTTACTTTGCTGGTTTACTTACATTTGTTGCTTAAATGGTTCCCGTCTTTTGCACAACATGACCCAACGAGTCAAAAATATAAATACCTTTAAAAGACACTTCCTCTGAAATTTCAGATCAAGCTTTGCTAAATCTTCGCATAATGATCCAAGGTGGGTCCATTAGAGCTAAACAATCTTTGAAATTAGCGCTTCCCCTTTTCAACCAAACATTAAATATTCTCCCAAACATGGCCCTTAAAACACTAAGAAACTCATCAGTTCCAAGATCGCTTCATGTCATTTTGGTAATATTGGAATTAATATCTATATCATTTTACAAGATCGTTGTATTTATGGAAAAAATAACCATTTCAAGTACCGTACTTTCTGTTTGAACATAATTATACAATTCCGTTTTGTAGCCTAACGACACATGTCGTGACTGTAGCGCCAAAGGCCTGATTGAAGCCTGCCTTTTTCAACACATTAAAAACTTAAGGGTATATACAACAAACTACATTGTATTGTAACATGTATTTCATTTTATTGCGAAAATGGAATATTATTATCACGCTTTTAATATTCTGTAATTAACGGTTAATTTATAATAAGTTATAGTATATTTAAATATGTGTATGTGCAAACGTAATTATGTTGATTTTTCTTTACAATCACGGCTATGTTTAATTTTAAGGGAAAGTCGGTATTTGTTGCTACTAACCGACAACTATGGAGCGTTGGCTATTATCCAGCAGCAGATTTTTGCAAAGAGAAGTGAAATCAGACCAATAACTATTTTTGGAAGCAGTTTCCGTAGTGACCAAGAATACACACAGGTACATTATTAGTTTAACATCTATAATAAATACCCGCTAAAACGACCACTTGAGGGTCTTTATAAAAGCGGTCTCAATAGCGGGGTGGTCGTATTATCGAGGTACGGCAGATCACTAAGTCAGTACATGCATACTTCGGTGTAATTTAAAGTTATAATGAAATATTGAATAATGAATATATAACGAAAATTCCAATTTGTTTTCAATAAAATGTTTAATTAACTTAAGAGTATTTAACTTAAAGTTACGGCTATGAACTTTACATTCAGTCGGAACACAGTTAAAACTGGATTAGCTAAGCCCATTTAAGATTCAGCATTCATCAGTGTTACCCACTAACTGTCAGCTAGCGTCAATTAAAGTAATCTGATACTCGATGTTTAAGTGCGAATCCCTTTTCAAAACATGTGTAACATTGTGTTACACACGCTCCTTGTATACCGCAAAACATTATGTCATCTCCACGCCATATGTTGTTAATTGGTGATGTTAAGTGTCAACGACCAAATGACACTGGTCGCAATTAAGGGGGTTATTTTTAGCATTATTTGGTACTTTCGGTCAGGAATTAGTGGTCGTAATACGGAATAGCGGGGTGAATCTATTTGCTTGTTGTTTGATTTATTTACAATTTGGACATTCAGTTAAAGTTGTAAATTAAAATGTCAGATGACTGATACTGATGCAATAGTATTTTTTGTTGTACAGGTTTAGTTGTAGTTGCTGAGAAGCAGTACGTGTACACTAAGTTTCCAGTTCCTCTGATTAACCGATTGGAGAAGTATTTCCTATCAGTGAAAACTATTCTGGATGAGAGACAGATACTTTTGGCAAGACAACTTCAGGACTGGGCGAAATAATTTGCCTCAAAACCTGTTACTCGCTTCCAAAGGTTTGTTTAAATCGTTTCATCCAGTCAAATATATTTCTTATATGAAGTTTCATGCCTATTTTACATTTATGCGCTAAAAGTTAGAAGTTAAAAATTTTCAAATATTTTGTTGCTTATAAGAATTTCTATTCTACTGACAGAGCTGGAGTTTCATGTTGGTTTTATTTGTTTATGTTTTTTGTTTGTGGTGTGTTTTTTGTGCCAATCGAAGTGTCATAGATCTATGTTGTTAGAAACATAATATATTATTTTGTATCCACAGCCAAGCACATACATCAACAACGGAAGTGGCCGATGTTTTTATTGGTTATTAGGAATACACGTGTTCTGCTATTATCATGCACTTATGTGACAACAACACAGAGGAGAGAGTTTTGCAAATGTCTGATCACCAGGTTTATTTGAATTTAATAATTAATTACCATAATTTATATCAAGGGGCAAACTACGAGCTTTCAAAACAGTATTTAGCAAAAATATTCCATCTTTGTTCTTCATTTCTATATGTTGCTGTCGTACAGTTATTTTAATGATAGTGTAGCGTTGTGTCCATCTTTTATTAATGAAAATATACAAAATCAACGGACGGTAACGGCGGGGTTCTAGGACTGAAGTCGTATACGATCCTGATGTTGCTGTGGAATGTACATTACTCGACTGTTTTTTCTTTGTTAACTGCAACCTTTTCACTTGCTTTTTCGTATTTACCATCGATTCGTATTCCACTATTGCGGGATGTGAAACATCTAGTTTCCAAGGTCTTATCCATCGGAATACTCGATACATGAAATTAGCCTAATAATGTCCGGTGAGGTTTATTTTGCGTAAATGATATATTCTTAATGCTCCAGAAACGAGGTCAAAACGTGTCGTCTGGAAAAACCTGACTTCACAACGTTCGATATATGTGCTTGTCTACATGAACACGCTTACATGCAACGGTTTACTGCAGAAAATATCCGATTTTAGATTTCATGGCAGCTGTTCCTTTCACGCGAATCCCCTTGTTTTTTTTATATTTCTCAAACACAAACGTAAACGTTTTTTTAATGTCAGTTATTAAACGGAATGTTATAGCCTGTTTAAATTCAGGTTAAAATCTACCTCAAGTTAAGAAAGGGACATTTTACAAATGGTTATTGTTTTTGCTATACATATTATGTGATATAACGTATAAAATACAGTTTTATACTTTAGGTCCTGGAAGAAGCAAAACAAGTCTTGCTTTGGAGTGCTACGCCAGAAGCTCTTTATAGGGAAAACAAGCTAGGTAAAACAGAACGAGAAAACATCTGCAAATTCTACAACAAAGAACAGGCGCACTCTAGTGTCATTGCATATCTAGAGTACATGCTTGAGAATAAGAAATGCCTTCAATTATTTGCACAGGTAGGTTTAATAGTGGACAATTAGCTTTATTTAAACTGTTTGAGATTGTCTATCAACAACATCGATTGTTTGTTTGTTATGCACAATTCAGAGATAAAAACTTGTCTAGGTTAATTTAAACCACATTGCCAGTTAAGGCAACATTGCAATATTATCATTAAATATTCGCTTAACGTAAAAACGATATATAGATTAACTTCTTTATTAATATGAATTCATCAAACCCTGACGTTAAAGTGGCAATCTAAACATGGAGTGTTTATGTTACTTGGATACACTCTATGATCATTTTAAACGTAGTGCTGCTCGTTTCTTTTAACATTCGGCTTTGTCGAGCATGGTACACAGTCTAAAAGAGCCGCATATGTGTCAAATATTTACATTCTGCCTGTATTTACATGGTATAAAGCAGTCATCAATTCTGAATTTATAGATACACCATATATAAACGTTTAATAATATGACTTATTTAAGAAATAGTTGACGGATAAGCGCACCAACAGTTTGGAGTTCCGATGCGTAGGAATTACACCATGAGGACGATAGCCTGAGTGGTTTGATAACAGGCATCGGAACGACAAACCGTTAATTATTACCGCAATAACAAACGCTAAACCGTCAATTATTTCGATTCTGACACGATCCTATATACAATTTGTCTGTATTTAAAAGGTAATGAATTAGAACTATTAGTACCTATATCCCGCCCATTTGCCGCAAGATACATTCAAACGTGTGTATCAGTAACGTCAATAAATCATAACAATTCCAAATGACGTCAGCTGCATTGAGAAACATTCAGCGAATGACGTTTATGACGATAAATACAGTGAAAATATTATATACAGTAAAAAAATATTATGCTAGCCTGCGCAAAATTAAAGCATATTAACAACACGTAAACTTTTTTGTGAACTGACATATAAAATATGTAATACAAAAGTATTTTTGCGCTACATAATGCAGAAATGACTCGTGTATCACAATTTTGCTATTGCACGTTTAAGCACGTAATTTGAAATGAACACTTTCTTCGAATGTCCGGAACTATTTTCAAACCAAAACCTCCGTCCATAATTTGTTGCAGAATAATCCACGGCTGATTTCCTCATTTTATATGGAAAACTAGCCGCGTGCCGTGTTTTTTAGAAGACGATATTGGTGGTTTGTTTTTGCGCATACATTCGCGCATCACTGGAGTTGATTTAATTATTCAAACATGAGATTTGTATTGACAGATAATAACTTGTAGTATCTAATAATATTGTGTACACTTTAATTATCAACTAGTGTTGCATAAAGACTCAAATATATTCATAATACTTATCATATTCAAGCGTCTTCTGACTCGCTGTTTTGTGAAGTTTGTACAAACACTGAATACGAAAGTAAAAAATGCACTTGCTAGTTATGAATGTAATAGTTCTTGGACTGTAATAACTATTGTGTATACAGTATTATCAACTGCTGTCACTAATATAATTAAATATAATACATTCAATAACTATTTATTATTGAATTGTTATACATAAAGATTGTCATTTCATCTTATGTGACAGACAAAATATCCATTGCGTACACATCAACTATCTATTATTCTCTTAAAACCAGTGCGATGACCCCATGTGTTCTTTGTTCCAGTGTTTAAGTATTTGTAAAATATTGAAAAATTAGGACTTTATTTAAAGCAAATTTTTCTATAATAAAAAGCGTTGTTTTTATGTAATTAAACGACGCAGGTTTATCAGGCACAACATTAAATAGCAAGCAATTTCGGCAAATTACATTAATTTGTTCACCATGAAACCCATTCGGTTCTTGCATTAAACATTTCAACCAAGTCATTTTTTACCAATCAATAGGTAATACTACTTTATTGTTGAAATAAAAATAACATTATATTTTCTAAAAATTCTTTTACGGGTAGGTCATTTACATGCATCTTCCACAAAATCTAATTCGAAGATTCCCAGTTGTGTATTGTATTGTAGGCACGTACAGATCTGCAAAATATTTGGAAACGAAATAATTTTATGACAGAAAACAAAATGTAGGAATCGTCGTTAAGTACAGTTCCTAACAAAACTAAATCGACGTTAATTTAAATAATACATACTCCAATTACATTTGGCTAGAGTGATGGAACAATCATTCGTTGGAATAAAAACGAAAATGTTTAACAATCTAGTACGTCTGCCAGGTATATGTACTCCATACAAATAGCTCTAACTACATTATGTTCACATTAAAGCCGGTCATAAAGTGAAAATCACTAAATTCATGACGAACAATTGGCAATATCTTTCTATAGCGTGGTACAGAAAATCGTGAACACACGGATTAAATCCTGTTTCACCGATTAGTTTTGCCTTGTTTGAAATGTAATTGTTGCCGGCCTTAGCTACGCCCGTAGGCGCAATTCGGTTAGAGCGACAAATAAACACAAGTCGTGGATTGCAGGAATATTGTTATTAAATATATCGATGGATAAGTTAGTTTCGAAACGAAAATCAATTAATACATATAAATAAATAGATAATCAAATATATTAATAAGTTTCAATGACATTACAAAATACTAATGATTGATAATGCATGGCGGCGTGAATATTAACGACAATAAGTTATTCGAATAATAAGTAATAATCAAAACCGTAATCATCAGAAATAATACATAAATAATACAAGCAATATACAGATGTATCAATCATAAAATACATTGCAATATTTACCTGCAGGAATAACAAGTATACACAAATAATATAATAAATACAATCGTCGTAATGGCTGTCTTGTAAAACAAAATAGCCGTGAATCTGAATATTGGAATGAAAGTGATCGATTGGTTATTATGTGCACGTGTTCAACAAATGTTAATTTCAACTATATGTTAGTAACTCTAAAAACTAAGTTTACAGTCTACCTTAAACTAACAACTGATCATAACTACCCAACACACTTACTAAACACTGCACTGACTATTGAAATATGCATATAAGTGTATTACTTTAAAGTGTAGAATATATATTTTAGGGTAAATATAACAACAAACACAATAATTTTATAATAATGTACATTTATTAACTTTATTTAAAATTCACCCTGTGACATAATCTTGAAATGAAAACTAATTTCTTAAATTACAGTGTATCTGTTGGGAAATTGAATACTATTTTCGTTCCAAATGCTATATTATATGTTTCTACTTAATTGCAATTGAAGTGTAAATGTCTTAGGCGATCGTGCAGCACCGTGTAGGTGCTTTTAAGTAACAAAGCAATCACATAATTTAAAATGTGAAAGGTCGATATACTATAATTATGATTTCTAGAGAAACATTATTGTTGAATTCCATAAACACTAAAACGCTTTTATAACTTTAGTATTCAAATAGTATGTGTCAACATACAATGCTAAACTAAAATTACAAATAAACTATACATAACATTGAACTCTGTCAACAATGTCACCTTTATAAATAGTGCACACAGTTACAAATCAAAGCGTTGTTATCATAACATGTTATATCAACGTGTATGTATAATTGTTAAGTTTGTGTATTGTTTGTAGTGTTAGTTTTCAGCAATGTTTAAATACGTATGTTATGTTCACGTATTAACTGATCACTATTTATGTAAAAATATTGATCATGGCGTACTTGTTTTTCAATTTCATAATTGTAGTTTTGTACTGTGGTAATTTTTGATGTAATACTGGTAAATTTCGTTTTGTCACACGTTTAATAAAGCAAAATGCGTTTTTGATTATTGTTAATATGATTCATTCAAGCGATTGTATAAATCAAAGTGCTTGATAATTATTATTGTAGTAAGAAGTAAAAACAAAGAGTAAAACATCTCTTAATTTACTGCATGTTTGCTTTTTTGTTTTGATTAATTCAATTATAATATTTTCTTTGATTTGTTTTTACGATTATGTTTATCCCTGCATGCATATTTTGATGCTGGATTCGTATGTCGAGTAAAAAAAAAAGCATTAGGCATTGTAACATGCCTATGTTGATTGTCGGTTTTAATATGATCAGATTGTATGCTGAATTTTATGCTACATCATACAAATAAATACGAACATACCGTTTTCTTTGTTAGTATGAACATAACCATATGTGAAAAGAACAGTTTATAAACTTATACTTTGGGGTACATAATACGTACGTTAAATCTAGTATTTTTGACAATTCTAAGAAAAATTTGCATATAATAGTGAAATATAGCTAATAATATTCAAACGTTTCGTATTTATTGGATAAGATAAGCTGAAAGATGGTATTTTTTAAATGTTGCCTTTATAACATTATTTAATTATTGTTATAGCGGTCACATGGCGGCATTTTAATGGCCGCGGTTTACAGTAGTATGTACATTGTTATGTAATGCTGTAAATATTTTTTCGTTTTACTTATAATTGTCTTTAATGTAATGATGTTAAACTTATGTCTGCTTGTATATGATACTTGATATAGACCATTTGATATAATTACAAGGGATGCAAGAAATCCAAATTGTTTCTTCGGGTCAGGATCGAATCGTAAGTTTGAAATTAGAATATTGGAAAACATAAAAATATGCATTGAATATAAAATTGAATAATGGGAAATAATACCATCCTAATACACATAATATGTATTATTTATATCAGTGCTTTAAAGAACTTAACAACATAATTATACTGCACACGTGGCTTTGGCGTAGGGTATTTGTTAGTACAGAATTCATTTATGTTAGCTATTACCAGTAGATAAGGCAATATCTGCTGTGCATTTTAATACACGAATTACACTTGAAATCGGGGAGACAGAATACGATCTGAACTTAAAATTGTCAGTCGGAACCATGAATCTTGATACGGACCGATCCGATCCAAACGCAAGTTTCGGATACCAGTAGCATCACTAATAATTACATACAGTATCTTCCAATCCATTATGATACTTATCGTGTCTTATTAAGTGTCAGTTCTAATTATTATTATTACTATAAACATGTTTATTAAATTGTTGTGCATTTGATTATTTTTAAAACATATATTAACCAGAATTTGTTTTAACTCAGAATGTCCAGAACTAAGTGCGACACCTTTTAAGGCAAATGTAAATGAATTTTACATTTATTTTGAGGTACACAAGAGTGAAAAGTAAACAAATTACTAAGTTACCAGGCTTGTTTGAGTTCATGCTTTGCAAATAGTTAATTAAATTGAAGTTTACACTGTTTTGGACATAATAGGGTCGAAGGTATATCATATGAGAGCGTTTAATTGACCGATCGTCAACATTTGGTTGTCAATGCGCATGCGCTTAGCCATTCAGAAACCCTGCACTTCATTGTCTGATGAAGATGTTTTGTAAAAACATTCGTTTACTGTAAACGGTGTTTGTTGGAGATTGACCTGAGTAGGCGTGGCATCAAGCCAATAGCGATCGGTCAATTATTCTAATTCGCGAACCAATCCGAATTGTTGAAGTGTTTTTGTGTGGTTTGTTTTGTATAAGATTGTTTGCCATTTTATTTGCATTACTGATGATGTATTCTAATGTTATTAAATAAGTGATTTCATACAGGCCCTGTTATTTGTCTGAGATCCTGCGGGCACTTGCCAATACTGCTGACCGAGGGCAAATAACAATGCCCAGAGCTCCAGATAAAAGGGGTATTTGTGTTCACACCCTTTAACATATTGCAAATACCCTTTAGAAATTGTAAATAGGGGGTACTAGTACCCTTTAAAAAATTTAAGTGGGGGGTAAAATCTTGACAAAAACGTATTATGTTTGAAAATCAAGTTTCTTAATGTATCTAATTAAACACGGCCAGTACTTTACAATATTTACATGCACATTTATATACTTCAGACTTCATAACATAAGATAAAAATGCCCTTTTAGGCCCAATCCTGTCTGAAGCTCTGAACATATCCTTTATGATTCTCCAATACCCGTTAAAGGTGATGGTCAGGGGGTAAATAACCTTTGACAAAAGAGGTCAGGGGGTACAGTACCCTTTAGCGTAAAACCTTATCTGGAGCCCAGAGTGCCTTCATGAAATCACTTAGTTAATAAGTATGTTTTAATCAACTTTATACATTATAAACTAAAATAAGTTTTGTAACGTTTAGTATGAAGGATTAAAGAACATTTTAATAATTTGAAAAACAAAACATTATTTTTTCCAAGATTGTGTCATTTTGTTTCTGGAAAATCCTCCATATTTCTAATTTCATTTCAACTGACCGATCAAAAGCGCTAAATCGCATACAGGCATCGATAGTTCAAACAGGCCATGATTTAAGCCAACCACATTTCTTAGATTCTATACCGGAACAATTAAATTTATACAAGAACAGTTGATTTTTTTTATTTACTCGTGCTAGTAACTGGAATTAGACGTGCATTTTCAGATACTGTGCGTAATATTGTGAAGTTGATTAGTAATAGGTTTTATTGTTGTATATTGTATATTTGAATTTTAATAATGGACTTGTACTGAGTATATTATATGTACCAACACCTTCTTAAGTATTTGTAAACATCGGTATATTCGTTCAGTATAATATCGTTTAACATAGATACAAGATTCACAGCTAAATTTCTTGAGCTGAAAACATGTTTACCATTAGATAAGTATGATTATGTATGCGAATTCGAAAAAAATACTCAACTTTTTCAACATTTAACGTTTGTTTTGTCAACATCGTTATTGTGTAAAGCATACAATATATGAAAATATACATACGAAATTATTTTTAACTTTGAAAGATTCGTATTGGTTTTTGAAATCTTTAAAACGTACAGGTGTTAGCGTTTGAGTTGTTGTATCAGTATGCCAGTTTTATCTGTAACAGTTGATGGATAAATAAATACCTATTAGCATTAAGCTGTTTTAATGTTGCCACGGAATATTGTGGCCAATACCAACAACACCAATAATTCACTGCATTTATATCGGCTACTATCCAACTGATAATTATCATAATGCGTAAGACAATAGACACTTTGAAAGATACAAATATTTGTACGACGTAGGACCGATGATATAAAAAAACGTAGGTACGTCATAAAACGATTATTTTACAGTGTATTCTTTATTTCTGTTATATATATTGGTTTCAAATGACAAACTCATATTTGCCTAAAACTGTCCAATATAGATATTTTTTTGAATACACTATGATAGCTGTATACGAGTCCAAATATATTACCGGACTGTCAAATCACGCTGTTAAATCGGCAAATAACTATTATACTATGATTCCATTAGTTATCGTTTTATTTCATGCGTTTTTGTTTGTTAAAGGTGTGTATGTGAATAAATGGATGAATGTACAATGACTTGTGTCATATTTAAGTATAAACACAATCGATTTCGAATACATGTGCTAACCTGTATCACTAACCCACACAAACTACGTAGCATTAACATTGACTTGCACATAAGCTCACTGGTTCGCATACACGACAACCTGCAAACACAAATAATTATCTCGCCCTCTGTCTCTCCTACACGTACATTTATAAGACCAATAGCCCGCGCTTGTTTACATTGTCTCTAGCGCACGACCCACTCGCATAGACCCGAAATCTACACGCGCTCATAAACGCAAGGCTCACACACGCTCACTTCCGCGAACAACTGTTCGAGCCCACGTGCAACCGCTTGCAAGAATCCATAGCGCGCCTACATGTTCACTCGCTCGAAAAACCCACATACATGAGACACCCATGTTCATTCCCTTGCACAGACAACCACACATTCTATTAACCATTCAATAAGGTGTGTTTGACCGTGCGAACAGTATTTCAGAAAGAACAGAATGTATCGTGTGTCGGGGTGTCTTTTAGCATGAATTTTAGTCTAATTTATGAGACGTGCAGCGAATTTGGTGTTACTGTTTATATAGGGCTAAATTCACTGGAACGTTTCATCACCGAAAGACCATTTATGTGTTGGAAGCCTACAAGTTTAACTCTTTCGTAACTTATCATTATTTGCGACAACAGAGTTATCTATCAACGTGTTTTACTTAAACAACACCTAAATTGATCAACATGAGCCGAAATTAAACTAGGACACGCGTTAAATTCCATTTTAAACTACTAATCTACTACATTTATGTACAAACCGCTATTATTTTGCCTTGTTTACACTTCAACCAAAAGCTTGAAACCAATCGCATGACGAATGTAATTATTAATAGAATCAACTGACCAATCAAAATGACGCAATCCATGCAGCCAAGCAGAATACCGATCAAAGTTTACACAGTGAGTGGAGGACTGCGAGATTATGAAAATATGCAATAGTGTGTAGGTTTAAATTGTTTTGGCATCAGAATGAAAGTGTTTTCATATAAATAGTTATGGAACCTTAATTAGGAGTGGTTGATCTGTCTAAGTATGTAACCTTTATTGCAATCCGTTCACAATAGCTATCTAATTTCGGGACGTGAAAGTAGCGATAAAAATCCTGTCGAAACAATATAGACAAAGAAGAAACACTTTCCACCACAGAAATGGTCGCACCCCCGGTACAGCCCGCCAGCACATATTGCCCATATAAAAAGTAGCTCAATGTTTGCATAGGGTTTACAAGTACAGCTATTTAGCAGCAACGTATCAATGACGTTTGCTGAACATCTAAGTCGGAAGTCTGGCAATAATTCATAAGTTGTCATAATTACAAGACACATGTCAGATGTTTTGTAAAACAAGCGAGCATTGCAATAAATGTACAATAATCCAGATAAGTTTATATTCAGTCATTGTCCTATGTACATGTTATAAAACACAATGTGCCAAGGTTTAGATTTACGGATGTGTATAGACATCCAACTTACCACTCGATTTTGCAAAACGCATTTTCAAAACGATCAGTAAAATTTTCGAAAACAAAGTAGCAGGTCTGAAGATCGAAATTGTTGATTTATATTTCATAAAACGACATTCGTCTATTTACTTCTGTGCATATTCTCAATTAATATTTGATTGTTTTAACGCAAATATTAATTACCGTCCTAACGTTGAATACAACACAAATGCAATTCTACTAAACAACAAAACTAAAACCAAAATATTAAATATAAAACGCAACACTTGTTTTATTTATCATTCATTCCGTGAAAATTATAATTAAAGCACAATACACAAGTTTCAGTCATTCAGCACAAACAGCCACACCGTATCGATTAAAACTAAAGTAACGCATGCATATCACATTATCCCAAATGTGTCGTTGAACGTGATTAATGATAATATCAAATAACATACTATCGTGGCAATATGGTTGCCATTTAGCCAAGTCTGTCTATAACAACGTTACAATCTAAATAATTGAAACATTGCATACTATAGGCATTGGCGGCTCACGAATAAAAGCAAAGGTATAGGACAAGCATACTAATAACATAAACTAATCAACACGTATCATCATCGAACTACGTATCAAAACACTATAGGACAAGCATACTAATAACATAAACCAATCAACACGTATCATCATCGAACTACGTATCAAAACACTATAGGACAAGCATACTAATAACATAAACCAATCAACATGTATCATCATCGAACTACGCATCAAAACACTATAGGACAAGCATACTAATAACATAAACCAATCAACATGTATCATCATCGAACTACGTATCAAAACACTCTAGTACAAGCATACTAATAACATAAACCAATCAACATGTATCATCATCGAACTACGCATCAAAACACTATAGACCAAGCATACTAATAACATAAACCAATCAACATGTATCATCATCGAACTACGCATCAAAACACTATAGGACAAGCATACTAATAACATAAACCAATCAACATGTATCATCATCGAACTACGTATCAAAACACTATAGGACAAGCATACTAAAAACATAAACCAATCAACATGTATCATCATCGAACTACGCATCAAAACACTATAGGCCAAGCATACTAATAACATAAACCAATTAACATGTATCATCATCGAACTACGTATCAAAACACTATAGGACAAGCATACTAATAACATAAACCAATCAACATGTATCATCATCGAACTACGTATCAAAACACTATAGGACAAACATACTAATAATATAAACCAATCAACATGTATCATCATCGAACTACGTATCAAACACTATTCCAATGAACGATGGAGACAACAACCCCATCACCCAAATTAACGTTACAATATAACATGGAGGGTATCATACCTCTAATGTATCACTAATGTATCATCAACAAACGTTTTCATTATGCACCACCCTGAGCTAAATTGTACATGTATAGGTCAGTATAAACAAGTGACAACTACATGTAATCATAGTAGCATACTTATATTGTTCAATGACATACAATACATCAGTCCAATATAATTTATCATCCAACATTAGCAAACTTATTATGTTCAATGACATACAATACATCAGCCTTATATAATTAATCATCAAACATACAGTGCCGCATATTAACCAATGTAAAAGGATTCATTTCAGCTACAATAAAACATATAAATCAGATTAATAAAATACATTATAATACGAAATCAATGAATTTACCAAGGCACACATTTACAATAGTGACACGCATAATACAAGTTAGACTAACGCATATTTTCCATAGTAAGAAGAGTAATGGAACTCACAATATTACGTATGTACTAGAGTAAATAGAATAACATACACTTACGATAACAAATATTTGCCAGAGTAATACCATTAAAGCTACAATTACACACATGCACCAGGGTAACGTAATTATTTAAACTTACAATAACATAATTATATTGACAATAATACACTGTAATACAACTCATTACACTTACAATGACACATCTTTACCAGTGTAAAATATATTTCAATAAACCAAGGCATTAATGAACATAATGCAATATATTTGTTACTAAATTAAAGCATTTTATACATTACATTCCCGTTTGGCAAGCACACAGCAAACACATAAACCAATCAACATTATTCAACATCAAACACCATATTAATAAACCATTGCAATGAACGATGGCAAAACTCACCCCAAGTAAGTTAAAGCAGAAACATAGTGATAACCATACAAAAGGGGTAAACATTACACAAAACTATACGTACAAACAATATATAAAGTGAATATAAATATTATACAAATACAGGTTAATGTCACTGCAAAACCTAATAACGAAAAATGCAACACTAAGAATCACTTGGTTTAGCAAATTGTACGTTACACACCACAACAACGCTTAAAATTCTCCTTTAAATCGTTAGTGGTACTCGCATAATAAATTCTCTCTGTATAATTCTATCTGTATTAAAGCAAGAGAAAATTATCAGAAGCTTTCATTCAAACATTGCTTATTGTTTCTGACATATAAACATATTTTTATTGACATTCAAACATTGCTTACATTTTGACATTCACATAATTGCTAATCTTCTGACATGTATTCATGGCTTATTTTTCGACATGTATACATGGCTTATTTTCTGACATTTATACACAGTTAATTTTCTGATATTCAAACATTGCTTATTATCTGACATTCACACATATAATTTTCTGACATTCGTACATTGCTTATAAACATACAAGTAAAGAGTTGTAATAATTACAAAACTTTCCAATATCGTCAAACGTATTAACAATATTTATATGGAATATATATCATACAGAGTAATAATGAAATAACAAAACATTCCTATATCGTCAAACTTATTAACACTATTTCTATAGAATATAGACCATAAAAAGTAATAATGAAATAACCGGACATGCTTAAGATGAAGTGTAACACATTGTGACAAATCTTATTAAATTATGTCTGCGATCCGCCTTTTATTACTATATATACAGGCTTATAATATACTGCATAACTATCAAATCATAACTCAGAAAAGCAATGGATAGGTGCATGCTTGTAAATACACACTAGTATAGCAACAACACAGTCTAAGCATTATATAATGTAAAGACATGTGCAGTAACAAATTCCACTGGCACTACCCGAAGTTTGCAATAAGGCACATAGTGTACTAAAAACAAAGGTTCGGTTTGACTAATGATAAAAGATAATGATACAATGCCATCTAAATGTATGCAGTGTACGTACAATCAGTCGACTTACATGTACATCAAAAACAAACTAGAAAGGGTAATACTGATACCATTTGTCAATTACTGTAACCTATGCAAGCAATTCATGTCCATAACACCATAACACAATCAATAATTATGTAATTATGAAAGTCTGTTGACAGGTTTTGTATCAAACTGGGTTACACACATATAATTTCACTCAAACTACAAACAAACACAAACTTAAATCAAACACATGCTCAAGCGGTCGTTTCTGTAATGAGCAACACGAAATGTGTGTAATTTATGTTCATAATTACATACTAAATCAAAATCTTGTCATACAGCACTAATGTTTATTTAGTACCGTCTTCTGTTACCTAATTTCCTCGTCAAGGTTGTGTAAGCCAAAACCCAGGCCTTTGCTCCATGTTTGTACCATATTTTTCTTGGAAATTCTTCCAATGTTGCAACATCTAGTGCCAATGCAGGCTCACTCTGAGCAACGTACTCCCGCAAGCCATCAATGAATCTGTAAATATAAAGTTTTGGACATGCCATATATAATGCAATTGACCGCGAGTGTGATAACATATTAAATTACAACCATTTTATACAGTTATAAAAACAGTTACTGCCTCGATTTACATAACACCAAAATACTATTACCCACACAGACTGGTATTATTTGTTTATTTTGTGTATTGTGTACGTACATATATCTGCTGGTGTCTATAAAATCCTCGTCTTCAGTGTTTTGCCGAATGGAAACACTGAGCTGCAGGAATTCATGCATAACTTCTAGTATGGTTGCAAGTTTATCAACGCTAAGGTTGTCCATGTAGTCCGTGAAACCCGCTTCCAAATCAGCATCCAAGTCCTCGTACATGTCATGTTGTAATGTTTCGAACACCTCCTGGAAGTAAAATATTTTGACAGCATTTGTAACGACAAAACATAATCTTGCAATGCAGGAACCACTAAAACCATTGCAATGGAAATCCAAAATTTAGTGATAAATAACATATTGCTGACAGATAAAAGGGCTTTCATGAAATTCATAAATACATTTTGGATACAGAGTAACTACATGTAGTACACATGTGAGCTCGATATTTAACTGCAAATTGAAGTGAGTTAAACTGGTTAGAAATAATGCTGCGATGAAAATGTAATATTATTACACAGCTAACAATGTTGTTGCTCATACATTAACTCACCTCTGTACTCTGTCGATAGTCTATCAGCAATTTGGATTTTTGGAAAGACAACAGAAGCCACAATGCCCGTGCGTGCTGCAGCTCGCAGCACTGGCGTGCCTTTAAAATACAATATGGTAGTAACAATATGGTCATCGCAATTGCAACGTTTGAATCTTTTCTGATCAAAGGCTACAAGCAACTACTCGACTTTGACTTCGTAGAGTACACATAATAATCTAATATTACAAGTACATACATACACGTACCAACAATCTCAACTACGAACATGATTATAGTAGTTAAATGTTTTGTTTTCAATAAATAATTGTGGTTGTTTTCCATTAGACTCTATATTTTTTGTCACTGTACAAGGCATTATTACAAACTAACCGAATAGCTACGTAATATACGTGTAGTTTGAATCCTTGTCGACTAAAGTGATGAAAACTTATTTGATTTACACCACTTCTGCGCCATTTAAGTGTGTTTTATGAAGACTTAAAGCATGTAAGTTATATTGAGCGCAACATTCTTTATTATGAATGTACATGTAAACAAGAAAGAAATATCGCGACATGGATATTATGGTTGCAAAGGTAATTGGGTCGCAAAATTTGTTTATTGTGGAATTAATAGGGAACTATCTGGTGAATGCCGCTTGACAAACGGCGTTCTCTACAGCTCAAATGAATGTCAGAAGTCAAATAAATAATAACCAGTTGTCCATTTAACTAACAAGAGCACCGCCTACGGGTGCTGGACGCTTCACTGTCTCGTATTTGATAGTAGTCTGGCGTTTTGTTAATAGAATGTGTTCATCACTGTGATGAAAGTGTGTTAAATTTCAAGTAAATACCTCTCATAGAGATTGAGAAATTTGACCTAAAACTAAAATTCTAAGTTGAAAAAGGGCCATAACTCCACCAAAATACTTCATATAGTTGCCTCATCTTGTCTACATAATGGGTTCATAACTGTGATCAAGCAATTTAAGTTTCAAGTAAATACCTCTTATAGTTAGTGTGAAATTTGACCTAAATCAAAAATACTAAGTTCAAAACTAGAACTCCGCGAGTCGGATGTGTCGCCTGACGCCGGATAGCTTACGTAAATCTAAATGAAGAAGCACTTAAGGTTACTGCTCAAATATGTTTAAACAGATTTATTGATATCTTTAAAAGCACTACACTCTGGCTAATTGCAAAGAAAAGACTTAAAACCAAAATTGCGACACAAAAATAAGTATGGAATTTTACAAAGGGCAATAACTCCGAAAGTATGAGGTGCAGAGTAACGGTTCTTGTGCATTGCACTTCTCCTCAATGAGATCTATCTACCTATGAAGTTTCAAGTTGATAGCTTTCATAGTCTTAGAGTAATGCTCCGAAAAAAAATTAAGTATGAAAATAAACAAAGGGCAATAACTCCAAAATTATGCGATGCAAAGTAACGGTTCGTGTGCAATGCGCTTCTCCTTAATGATATATATCTACCTATGAAGTTTCAAGTTGATAGCATTCATAGTCGTACAGTTATGCTCCGGACAAAAATTAAGCATGAAAATAAACAAAGGGCAATAACTCGAAAAGTATGAGGTGCAGTGTAACGGTTCTTGTGCACTGCACTTCCCCTCAATGAGATCTATCTACCTATGAATTTTCATGTTGATAGCTTTAATAGTCTAAGAGTTATGCTCCGGACAAGCGAAAGGGGACACCGCCGCCGACATAAGTAACCCCTATATGTCGCCTAGTCAGGCGACACAAAAAGGGCAATTACTCAAACGAAATCCTTGATAGAGTTACCTCCTTTTGTCTATAGAATAAATTCATCACTGTGATCAAGAACTTCTAGTTTTAAGCCAATACCTCATACAGGAATTGAGAAATTTGACCTAAAGCGAAAATTGTGTTAAAAAAAGGGTAATAACTCCAACAAAATCCTTGAGTTACCTACTCATGTCTGCAGAATGCGGTCAGCACCTTAAACAAGTATGTTGAGTTTCAATTTAATATCTTTGATAGTTATTGAAAAATAGTATATTTAATAAAAAATGTCAAAATATTTAAAGTCCAAGCAAGGGCAGATAACTCTAGAAATGCAAATCACAGGGTTACCTGCATTGTTGTTATTAGTTACCCTTTGATAGTGAACACGTACTGAAAGTTTTAAATGGATACCTTTAATAGTTGTAGAGAAATGGACTCCGGCAAAAAAATTAACCAAAAAACTTAACAAACGCAGACGCTGACGCAGACGACAGAGCGACAACAATAACTCAACTTTTTTTCTTCGAAAAGTCGAGCTTAAAAGGATTAAATGGATATCAAACATGTGTTTAATCTTGACATTTTAAAAACATGATCTTATAATATGACCATTGTATGCATGTTTGTCTATATGTAAATATGATTAATCAGAAAAGTGTGTAGCGAAAAGGTACCTTTTGACTTAAAATAGCATTTTCAATGTGCAGAGTCTCAACCATAAATGTGATCAGTTGTGCTCTGGGAAGTCCTCCAGTTGATTTCAAAAAGCTGATGGCAATATCCAGGTTATCAAGGGACCTGCAAACATCTGGAAGTCTTCGCAATTCTTCACAGATCTGTGTTCGGACCGCCCCATTCAAATGTACCTAGATCGGCGGTACGAAAAATCAACAGCGACCAACGTTTAAACAGTTTGTATTACTTATAAAGCACAACTTACAATTTACATAAAATGTACACCCACCTTACAATTTCAAAAATAGCTACAAACTGTATTTGTTTATTTAAGTTTTACATACCAAAATAACGTAAATACAATTATGAAGACAATCTTAGAACTTCCAAATTAACTATATTTGGTTGTCAGATTTATATTGTGCATAGCCACCAACATGTAAACGAGTATGAATTTCATCAACCTGCATTGGCAAGAACGTGAACAAAGTATAAAGAGAAAAATACAATTATTCTATATCACCTGTGGAATCCTCTCTGCAAGTTTCATAAACACGGTCTGATTCGTAACCTCTGTTCTATAGATCATTTGATCAATCTGTAACAAAACAGTTTTAACTACATACAGAGGGTTGAGCGCGAAACTATTGTATCTGCTTAACATTTTTATATCAGATACAATAGTTTCACGCTCAGTCCTCGATATTTACGTCCTAATTGCTTTTTATAGCATGACAGTTAAATATATACATTATAGAAACAAACACCATGCCTTAACTAGTATTATTATATAATATTATTAGTCAAACCGCCTTCTTGCATTTAGTTTCTGAACATGCTATACTGTGCAGTGACTTGCTATTATTCAATATAACACTTTAACATAAAAGATCCTTAATTCGAACTTTAATTTAACCATGTGCATTCCTTGATTTATTTTTAAATTACTACCGAAATTGGTTTTATTGACTTATAGTTTTAAATGCAAATTTTGGCATTGAATATTTTTGTGGTTTAGTATTGAATTGTATGAATGGTTGTTAAATCCATTATAATTGTGAATTATGATATTGTTTTATGACATAAAACAAGCGTTACGTTAACCCAGAAAATGTATACATGTTCACAATTATGCCGTGCACAGGCAGACGAAAAGTAAAATTGTGTGGTAGGGGGCCTTTGATAATACCTCCAGGAAACGAGTAAACTCTATTCTAGACTTGGAGTAGAGAAGCCTGTCCATCAGCTGCCTCTCCATGCCAGCAAAGTCGTACTCTATCTTGGTTCCTACGCCCATCTCGAAGGAGTAATGACAGTTTGCCAATACCAGGGGCATGAGGTCATGTTCGTGGTCATAGCTGATAAGATGTGCCGAGGTTACGGCCATTGGTTTGATGGCTGGATGTCTTGTGTCCTTTCTGTTTGAATATGCAAACAATTGTCTTAATGTTATTACACTACTTATATTATGAAATTTTGTACACAATAAACTAAGAATGTACTACATGTATTATAAAGAACCAGTCGACAACCAAACAATTACATGCATACAAACAAAAATGTACTAGTACTATACAAAATAATTCGTTTAATATACCTTCCGGATTCCCTGATGTAGCTATCTAAGAAGCCGTTCTGTTTTCGGAAAAGAAAATCCAGCATAGCATAGGAACACAGACCGGGACCACTGGTTGCCGGAAGGAAAACTGCTAGTGATGTGTCATCATGTATCTTTTGGTTGCAAAACTCCTTTGGAACATACATGCGTCCAAACTCTGTAGGACAACCTGAAATATTTGGTACGACAGTTTATTGCATTTATTTCGTACATAGTTAACAGGGTTTTATAATCGAAAATATTGAATTCGTATGGCTTGTTTACTAGCACCGTATGAACTTACACAATGACCTGATACATATAGAAAGTCTAAAGGCACATGTATGCCATTGTTTTACATGGGAAACAAGTAGAAGGTAAACACAAACGAAATATACCATATTGTTCCAGGATCTTCCTGGTGATTTCCCACGCACATGCGAAATCATTTATCCACCGTTCAGTTTCGTGACCAGCAGAGCGCTCTGCAAAGTTTTTTTTCTCCATTAAACACGCATTCATATTTAAATAATTTTAATTTATATTTAACATAACCATCAACGCGGCAAATTACTCTAGCAATAACAAACATGTACTAACCTTTCTTTAAATCTTTTACTTTTATTGCATTTGCTTCTGTTTTGTCCAGTTTCTTCTGGTATTTCTGAAGGAGTGCTCGTTGAAGTCGGATAATATTTGGTACATATCTGAGAGCCTGGAGCAGGCAGTCCTATGAAAAATTGTAGTATTGTTAGTATGTTTTAGTAACAGAAATTGGTTTTTGTACATACAACTTAATTGAGTGCATAATTGTAGTTTTACATTGTAACTGTATTGTTTTATTGCACATTAAATCACGTTAGCGTTTACAACCTGAAATATATCTTCTTTCTTAAAATTGTCTAAAAATAATATTCATTAATGTAATCAAATAACGTACCAAAATGTGAAAACGTTAAGGTACAAGTATGCATATTAGTTTAAAAACCCCAGTACCTCGTTCATAAGCACTCAGACTATAAAATTATATACACTGAATTACGCAGATTACTTTAGAAACCACTTTACCTCATTCATAAAGCGCTGAAGGACAATAGGTGGCTTTTTCCCTTCTTGACCTTTTGACTCTAGGTCTTGGCACATGTGTTCAACGGTGATTGGTGTACGGAATCGCCACATCCGTGGAATGTCCAATAGTTGACTGGCGTCTTCTATGTCCCGACTACTGTCAGTTTCGTATATGAGGCACATCAATGGATCAGCGCCTATAAATCAATAAATCAACAGCCTGAATAAGTTGTACACTTTCAAATACAATAAACACTGAAAAATTGTATAATTTTAAGTGTAGGTTTAGTTATTTCCTGGTATAGAAATCAAGAAATGCATGTATATGTAATGATAACTTATTTCCTTTTGTACTGAATGTATGGTCCCTAAGCAGATGATGTGCATGTGTTGACCTGACAAATACCTATCTAGTGATTCGATAACATGCATCAAAAAGAGTGATTTGTTCTTGTTTTTTCTTTCAATTCGACATTTGACGTAGTAGCAGTAAAAGTCAATACTCACCCAATCTTTGGTCTGTTGCAAGACGATTATTCCAGTGTGTTATCAATGCATCTACATTCTGAAGGGAAATATAGCAAATGCTTAAACGGAGTTTTGAAATGAATTAGACATATGTTTACAAATATATTGTACGTATACATGTCTGTTAACATAAACAAAAGCGTAAAACATCAACAACAAAAACAAAACAACATACCCCAAGAACGTCGTGTAAAATCTGGGAAGAAAACTCGGTTTCCCATGCTTTTCGATCTGCTTTCGTAGACAATCTGGCTACTGATGGTGACACTCTTGTTCCTTGATAAATAAGAACACAGATGTGCACATGCGCAAAAAACGATTGCACAATGAAGATATATGTAAAATACAAAACAAATCCTGACAACTACACTGAATTATGATTTACTTCATAGATATTTGTTCTACAAATGCAACAAAATAAATAATAATAAGAATGCATGTATGAAACATGTATAGATCTATTACCTTTCTTCCTCATCATAATGCTTATAGCTATGTGCATGAGTAGAATGACATCATCTCCACTTCGTCCTAGAGCTCGTTGTAAATCGTTTATGTTACTTCTTATATGATCCAACAAGAACCCTGGCACCTGTTTCCCTTCAAGATCAGGCTTTATTACAGCCATCACCTGTAAAAGATTTACACTTCTATTGATCATCTTCGACTTCAACACAACAATCTACATCAGGATCAGATTAGTTTCACATGAACTATTGCATGTCAATATTTAAAAGTCAATATATAGAAGATATTCGTTGGTTTTGGTTTAATATCGATTGTATATAGCCACAAGTGAACATATACATTGTCTATGATCATGAGTGATTCACAAACGATATTCTAACAAAACCAACACATTTTCGTTTTATTTTATTCTTAAAAACGTTTTATTTTTGTATTTTTATGACTTCCCGTTGAAAAAGTAGTTCATTTTCAAAGTAGTAATTGTCACTGTTTTAAAACAGTGAATCACCAATTTAATTACACCGATATTCCATAAAAACTACCGGAAAGCATACAATAAAGACTCGCATACACACGTCTGCAAAAAACAACCATCACACAGATCTATGTAATACTAGTTCCAATTGTTTATATGCATCTACTGACAGTCAATTATGTAAGATAGTATAACCTGATGAACAGGGCCAAAATACATGGCCATGTGCAGGAAAAGCCTGGTGGCTGTGCAGTATGTAGGATTCAAATCCCTCTCGGGTCTGATGAATCCACCTCTAATGGCTCTTCCCAGTATGTGACCGGTCTGTGTTGAATCACCTCTGAAATAAAGATCCTTCAATATTTTGTAAAGTCAATAACTTGCATAGAATGCAATTTGTTTCCGAACACAGATCATCATCAACAATCCCAGCAAACAAATAAATACGTATCTCTATCCTAGCAAACAAATAAAAGCGAATCGATATCAAAAGGCAAGTATTGTACGACGGATTCATTTTAACTACATACCGTGCATTTACAACATTTCCCGGTAAAGCCTGATGACTAGTTCCACCGATCTGCTGCCGACATTCCGGGCAATTTCCAACCACATACGGTCGACCGCACTGTCGAAACAAACCAAATGAACATGCATGAAATTGTAATGAAATACACTGCCAAGTGGAAATTTTTATCATAGACACAGATCTACAACAGCACCAGCAAGACACAATAATACAAATGGTACGTACGTCCCCTATGTAATAAGGATGACCATTTGGGCAACCTGTAAAACAATTGCAAGTGAATACTACATGTTCTAATAATAATCGTCCATATTTATCTTAATCGGTTTATGTAGCATTACACGTATTACTTGACACGCCCAAAAAATATCTTAGAATGGCTATCGTATTTCAAATGCATTCACATACGGTAGAAAACTGGGTTGTCGCTTCCTCGATTTGCAAGGACAGCAGCTTGAATGTCTTCCAAATCATCTTGTGGCATTGTTGGCAGTAACATGTTCTGAAATAGTAGTGAATGAACATGTAAATGAAGTTCATATAAAAATGCATATACAAAGCTCAAAGGGAATAGACGGTTAACACATGCAAATGAAACTCTTAAAATGCATACCTGAAATCATAGTTGTGCACTATATACAAATAGATGTACCACATATCACAATCATGTTTTCAACCCGGTAATTTGAATTACTTGACAGTTCGCATACCAGTTGTGTATGCTAAGTATTTCGGTCAACAACCGTACCTGTATGATAGAATTCCCATTAGTGAACATTATGAGTGGATCTAGAAGTGTCGATCCTGTTTGAAGTTTTGACAATACGATATAGAAATGTGCCAGTAAACACTGCAACCCTTGATGCATCAAGTCAGTTTCTGGTGTCATCCTCAGGAAAACGGGTAGAAGTTCATTGTTTAACAACTTTACAGTCAGTTCCTGTTTTGGAAAGAAATTGTAGTAAAAATACATACGATTTTGTTTTCCAATATGTTAGACAAAAGGTTCAAAGCAATTTAATGCCTGACGTTATACAATTTAAATAAACGCGTCCAATTACTTCAAAACATTAAGTAAGAAAGCTTTAGTGTTTACCTTATCTTGAGTCATATTCGCACCATCCACATATTCTCTTAGTTGCGGCAAACCCTGACAAAACAACGAACACATAATACTTAATTTGTACAAAGGGTGTAACTTAGATGACAGCCATTAACAAAGAAAACAAGTGTCTAGTAAAATGTGCGCTTTAATTACATGTATCTCCTAGCAATTGAGCGGACAACTTGCAAACATATATTAATACTAGTAGAACTTTCCGTCGTCCCAAATTGTCACTATGCAACTTGAGTTGTCCAGTCATAAACCAACAGAACCCCGAGGTTAACAAAACACGAATGCGAAAATCAAGCAAGAATCTGTTATTAAACGGCATAAATTGTTGTAGTAGAGTTCACTGGACTGGACATAACACAATGCAATAACTTACACGGCTGTACCTGGTAGCTCAGTAACAGCGTTCAAACGAAACAACACACAACATTAGTTATTTTGTTAAAACAAATGTTTATATTTGTGTATATTCATATAAAATTTTTAATATATAAAGTTCAATGCAAAAAAGACATCGTACATGCGTAGGTTCACGAGCAGACTGCCGCACGTTTGAACAGGTTATCTCTCTATGTATGGCAAGTTGCAAGTACGTTTCGACTGGCTCACCTCGTGCGTGAACGCCCTGCAATCCAAACACGTAATAACGTAAATTACAACATCATGTTTATTATTCAAACGCACGTTTTAAAGTTGTTACACTCACATTTATGTGTAGTACAAACCATGCGTGTGTTTTTAACATAACAATCCTTGAAACTGGCACATACATGTACATGTAGTATAGCTACTGAACCTTTTAATTTTCAAAATGAGTGACTATGGTGAGTGTGTCATTAGTTGATCGCAAAAATACTTTTTAAATCGAACTAACCTGTAGTAACTCATCTAGTTTTTGAATGTCTTCGCCAAGAACAGTTCTTGCAACTGCCTCCCTGATGCTTGTGTACATATCTCCGCATATAATGTATCTGTCACATACCTCTATCTGCAATAAAATGCAATGGTTGTCACTAAAAAGTAGGAAGGAATCAAATATGTGAACACATATGATTGCCGTTTATTATTTGATGGTCACTGGTTAATAGTACGTACACGAAAGTTTAAGTCCGCAGTATTCCGTAAATGATTCCCAGCGAATAATTCCCTATTGCATTTCATATAGAGACAGTTATTAATGGACAACTAAGCTACATGTACTTGTATCGTACAGAATACATGTATTGTATGTTTTCAATGCACTAACGTTCAATGCGGATGATAGCCAACGTGCACGAGTACCTGTTTTTCTGTGCCTGCAATGGCCAGCCATTTAAAGATTGGTATTGATGACCTTGACAATCTCTGATACACATCTATCCCATACCGTCGACACAAAAGCTTCACCAAGTAAATCCTGTAACAATAATAACTAACTCATATCAACACACTTTCCTTCAAACATGCAAGTACAGTAAGCGCAAGAGCAGCAGAGCCCACTAGGCATCGCTAACAATGGTTTTATTTGTGGTGTTATGTGGAGAATAATGACAACCTGGGCATGGGTAAGGCAATGGAATAACTATAAAGTGCTTTTAACTTCAGCTACATATTGATATCTGCAGTGCCAACACGGCAAAGGTGGACATAAAATGGATATGTTTAGCATAAATGACAAATTACCCTAGTTAATACTTCATCAGGTGCAGTGTAATATACATTTATACGATGAAATGAAACACTAGCATTGTCATTCACCAAACTTATACATTTTATTATTAAGCTGGATTCGCGTTGACAAGTAATTTCAATCTAAAGTGGCTAGAAATAACACACATAGCTGGAATTCTATACTTCCAAATTTTGATAAACAGTTGCTTTTGCACACATTTTGTTGCAAATGAACTCCTTCAAACATGCAAGTACAGTAAGCGCAAGAGCAGCAGAGCCCACTAGGCATCGCTAACAATGGTCTTATTTGTGGTGTGTTATGTGGAGAATAATGACAACCTGGGCAAGGGTAAGGCAATGGAATAACTATAACGTGCTTTTAACTTCAGCTACATATTGATATCTGCAGTGCCAACACGGCAAAGGTGGACATAAAATGGATATGTTTAGCATAAATGACAAATTACCCTAGTTAATACTTCATCAGGTGCAGTGTAATATACATTTATACGATGAAATGAAACACTAGCATTGTCATTCACCAAACTTATACATTATTATTAAGCTGAATTCGCGTTGACAAGTAATTTCAATCTAAAGTGGCTAGAAATAACACACATAGCTGGAATTCTATACTTCCAAATTTTGATAAACAGTTGCTTTTGCACACATTTTGTTGCAAATGAACTCCTTCAAACATGCAAGTACAGTAAGCGCAAGAGCAGCAGAGCCCACTAGGCATCGCTAACAATGGTCTTATTTGTGGTGTGTTATGTGGAGAATAATGACAACCTGGGCAAGGGTAAGGCAATGGAATAACTATAACGTGCTTTTAACTTCAGCTACATATTGATATCTGCAGTGCCAACACGGCAAAGGTGGACATAAAATGGATATGTTTAGCATAAATGACAAATTACCCTAGTTAATACTTCATCAGGTGCAGTGTAATATACATTTATACGATGAAATGAAACACTAGCATTGTCATTCACCAAACTTATACATTATTATTAAGCTGAATTCGCGTTGACAAGTAATTTCAATCTAAAGTGGCTAGAAATAACACACAGAGCTGGAATTCTATACTTCCAAATTTTGATAAACAGTTGCTTTTGCACACATTTTGTTGCAAATGAACTCAAAATTGCACCAACAAATCTGACAAAAAACGATTTAATGGCATACATCCCTATATCTGATCAATGAATTAACATGACTACATTTATGATGCTAACTAGATGCGCCCACATTCCGCTGGTTGTCACAAAACTCTGCTGATATCGGAAAAAAATGCACCAAAATACCCAGGTGCGCAAGTTCACATGCTGATGAATATGTTTATAAGTTTCATCAGTGTAGCAGTTATACTTTTTGAGTTAACGCGACACAAATCCAAAAATGTCATTTGTTTTAAAAAAATACACGTCATAACATCACTGATGGCGGAAAAAAACTGCACCAAAATATCAAGGTGCACAAGTTCACATACTGATTAATATGTTTATAAAGTTCCATCACTCCAGCAATAATACGTTTTGAGTTAAACGCGACACAGTCCAAGAATGTCGTTTTTGCTAAAAAAGGCCATAGCTCAGCTGATGTCCGAAAAAATTGCACCAAAATACCCAGGTACACAAGTTCATATGTTGATTAATATGTATATAAAGTTTCATCACTGTAGCAGTAATACTTTTTGAGTTATGTGCAACACAAGTCCAAAAATGTCATTTTTTGCTAAAAAAGGACCATTACTCCACTGATGTCTGAAAAAACTGCGCCAAAATACCCAGGTGCACAAGTTTACATGCTGATTAATATGTTTATAAAGTTTCATCACTCTAGCAATAATACTTTTTGAGTTACGCACGACACAAGTCCATAAATATCATTTTTTGCTAAAAAAGGGACACACAAATCCGACGGACGGAAGGACGAACGGACAAGGGCAAATCTATATGCCCCCCCCCCTTCTAAAGTGGGGGCATACAAATTGCATATCTCGTTGCGCGTATTTCAAGGTTTGGGCACGTCGTCGCTTAGAAGTTTCCAGTCATCATTTTATCCCTTGATTGTGAGCCAAGTACAAAGGAAGGAAATGTTGAATTATTAGAAATACTTATAACTTTGTACAATTATTGACTCTGTCGACTTGAAAAGTACGTGAATACCATTGTTGATTTGTTGTATGAAACCAAAAAAGGCTTACATTTAGTAACAACGTTGCAACAAATGACTATTATGCAAACACTATCAATTTTAATTAATTCCTGACTCCTGACAACGACAAACAGAACATCGTGTTACACTACAGATGTTTTTTTGTAGTTTAGAAACATAAACTTGCTTTGGCCAATCCGTTGCTGCATTTTCGCACAACCATTTTGTAGTCTGGATTATTTTCCTATCATCCGGTGGTACTATTTGAATGCTAGCACCGTATGACAAGCATCTTTCAAGGCACTGTGCTGCTACTTCTAAACAAGCTCTCGTTGTTGCAATTGCTGACAAAAGATCAGTATGCAATGCAGGATTGTCCATTACTCTGACAGCGTTTTCCAGCGAATGACTCACACTAACCGATTTTGATTCACCACTTTGCTCCAAACAATGCAACTGTGTATCCTGAAAATAAAACAAACATCAACTAAAACATTTGCATTATTTTCAAAGACATTCACATTTCCATTAATAAATAACATAATTTAATATTACACATTAAAGTTATATAATCTTTTATACTTTTTTACAGAGAATACTTTATAAGAATAGTGTTTGTTTATAATATAACTGGGATTCGTTAAGTTGCTTTGCCATTTGTCTATACTGCATGGCTCATATTCGTGTCCATAACCGTTACATTATGTGTAGTTCTGTATACTTCGTTTTTACTTGCATCATCTTAATAAGCTTGTAAAATACATTGCACTCATTTACAATATGTGCTTAAGATGACAGGTATTATATCAGCAGTCGTTTTGCTCTATTATAGTCCGTTTTTTCTGAACTGTCAAAACATGAATAATTTCACGGTGGTTGAATGTGTTATTTTAGAATTTGACTTTCATCGCAGTTTTCCGTCGTATTTACGGGTATTGATTAGCCTTTTATGATATGCAAAATACAGGATAAATAACATTAGCAATTATGCACTGACCATCGGTCGGAATAGCCGAGTGGTTTAAAAGACGAAGTATATTATTATTTAACGCAAGATTTTGATTATTGTACATTGTACATACGGCAGACGAAGAAGCGCTTATATGATTTTGTTTTTTAAATTGTTATGTTATCAATTATTTATTTAATGAACATTAAAACATTATAAAAAAGTAAATATGGAAAACAGAGAAAAGAAAAAGACATAATAACAAATATCTGTAAATAGAAATCTATTATTAAAAAATGCAATTTAACATTGACAATATAACCTTTTTTTTTGCTCAAAATATTTTTTTTATGACGGGACTCGAACCAGCAAAAGCTAGGTTGACGTGACGAGCATAATACCACTAAGCTATTTCCTCCCCAACATTTTATAGGTAGAAATTACTGCTTCATTGAAAACCCTGCTTTAAATATCATACATCACATGTAGTATTTTCTACCCGAAACCCGAAGCACACTATCGGAAAATAACGAATGGTGGCCGAGAATATAAATAACGCATTCAACCACCGTGAAATTATTCATGTTTTGACAGTTCAGAAAATACGGACTATACCTCCCAACAGTGTATTATCAGCAAATACATGTCGATCATCTCCTTGCTTTTGACTTCCTCAACTAAACTGGTCTCTTCAATGAACTGGCTTAGATATTTGGAAACGTATCGCTCTTTGCTGTAATGCAAAGGTGGGGTCCATATTTTAATATCAAAATATGTTGAGTTGGTATGCAATATTATAAACCTGCTAATTCTTTATCAATTTAGTTATAATTACATGTTTCCTTTAGTAGTCATCCTGGCATTTATTTTCAACCTTTTTAAGAAAATGGTAGGTCTAATGAGGTAATGCTAACACAGGTAAGACCATGTTACAAAACATGTCAAGCCAATGCATAACAAAGCTACTTTCAGTTACAATATATATTAACAGGCCGTCAAACATGTAATGCATTTCGACGATGTCAATTAGGTGCACAGGTTTGATGAAAATATAACAACCAAATACCCAATTCCTTCTATACTACACAAAAAACTGTTAGCGTTTTGTTTTGCCACAGTTTAATTGTACATACAGGCTGATTTAATATTAAAGGAATTGTCAACCAGATGACTAAGTATCACGAAAAAAAAGGAAACTTTCAAAAAATCGTAAAATTTCGACATTGGTACATTATATTGATTAAAACAATATTCCTGATGCATTACATCACTTATCACTATCATCACGTGATTATCCCACGCGTGACTTGCGCATTAGCAATTGTTTCAGTGTCAAATTCCAAATGGTAAGTATCAGAGACAACTGTCAGTCCATTAATAAAATACAGAGGTAATTTGCAAGTCTCATGTTTTTCACGAATAACTGTACTTCGAATAGTCATATCAATTGTCATCAAGTCATTTTGAGGGCCGTCTATGAAACATATTGTACATTATTTGAAGTTTGAAATATATAATACATTCAACAATTAACAAACTCAAAAACACGTGTTTCTGACTACTGATAAGTACATTTGCACAGTAAAACCATGTTACTTTGTTTATAATTGCCTATGTTTTCTCGGTGTCTATTCAATCCTCATACCACACTAGCATAGCTTTATTAGACGCCCCACGAAATTAAAATACTAAAACTAGGATACGAAATGCATTTAGCATTTGGTGTTTCTTTTCGTGAGGAAATATCAGATGACTTGTTATGTTGTTAGAACGGGAAATCCGCGGTATGTTTAAAATGGAAAAGCCACTTGTACGGATGAGATTCGTAACTTGAAAGAGTAACTTAACACACAAATGCTTAATTTTAGGGGTCATATAGTTGTTATTGTATAAATATATGTCATTTTATTAACTTTTATGCTGATATACGTTTAGCACCTGAACTGTGATTAAAAGGTCATTATCTGGTTTACAATCCCTTTAAATAACTGTTATTTCAAAGATATACACTCTGAAAATCGAATCACTTAGTGGATACCTTGACTTCATCATCAATTGCAGCAGGAATGATCTGAAGACAGGATTTGGATCCACACCTGTGTCAAATATGTTCATGTTCTTTGTGTATCGTTTTCCGTCCTTGGATTTACATGTAACATAACCCAGCAACTTCCCAAGAACTTCTTCTGATGGTGGTTCTTCGTCAGCAAAGCACAGTTGGGTCACAACCTCTAAGAAGAATGTGTTACACTGCTTTTGATACTTCTCCAGCTTTTCATTTCCAATCCTTAAATGGAAAAACAAATTATATGAACAAAACATAAAATATGCACGTCACTTACTGACATAATTTTATTAAGCACTCTAAATGTGTGTCCACACATTTCCACATTAATAAGACTTCAAATATTATTGACAAAAGAAACCAATATTGGAACTTTATTTTACTTTCTATTTTCGTCGATTACTGGTTTCCAGTTGCCTTCAAAAGCCTCCTCACAATTCGGACATGATTGCTCAAGAAGAGCTTTCATTTCGCCGCAGCATGTATGACATATAATGTGTCTAGCTGCACAAGGAACTGATATTGGTGCACTCTGTAGTAACTCTTCACAGCGGCAGCACCTGACTTCAGAGCTGTAAGAAGCATGTGAAACGTCTGTTGTTGGTTAACTTACATTGTCAAAGTATGTGTCAACATGTTTATAAATGTGCATGACTGACGACTAATTTTGCAACCAATATAGTATATGTGTTACACTTACCCGATACTATCCTTCACAGCAGTCTTGTTACACATTTTAAGGAACTTTTCCATCGCAGTAAAAGATTTCGATTCTTTTAAGTCTGTTTCATCACCAAGCAACTAAAACAAAGATTGAACCATCAAGTAACTGTACTATGTGCGCTTTAAATTCAGCACTGTGCAATAATATCAAAGCAGTCTATTATAATATCTAATTACATTGGAATCTCTTCAGTGTTGTTTGCGTTAAGGTCCGCAAAAGAAGCTGGACATTTACAAAACAGTAAGCCAGTAAGAAAACCGTTTTACAAACACCACATTTTTGGGGTATATATGTATGTATAAATACAATTGACAATTGTTCTCTTTAAGGCGGCGTTATCACTACACACGATATAAGACAATAAAGTTACCAAGTCCATCAGAACCGTAACCCCATATAAAATGCATGTAACATGTTTTATGTTATGATAAGGAACTTGTACATACCACCCACAGAGGCCTACAGTGCTTGATTGTTATGTCGTCTTTCGTCTCTTTAGTGCAAACATTCTCAAGGAACAACTTCATCGCTATGACCCGACTCCACATGCACCTGAATATGACGTCATTTTACCAAACATTATTTAGTTAACGAAATGTGTGACATTTATTCCAATTTGGGAACATTTAATCAGTGTTGTTTATAATAAGGTTCTTCTAAATGTCTTACTTTGCCCTTCTGACAGATGCAAAACTGTGACATCCATAACGCGCAGAATCCTCCCCTTGAAGTTGAAGAATTGCATCTACAACTGGTCGGTAACGATACACCTTTTCAAGCCATTTGCGTTGTTCGCTCCTGTCCTCTAGATCTTTTGGTGATAGATTTAACTCCTCAGTAAGAAGACACAGTGTGGCGTATGTCTGCAAAATTCAACATTTATTACATAGTTATAATATATTGTTTTGTGTAAAATGCCTCATGTAATGACGCTTAAATAGAAAACAGCGTAAAAATGAATGGTTGTTATTCACATACAAACTCGTGTTCTTTGAACATAATATGTTGAGGTTTCGATTGCCGTATTTCATCTATCTTTGCGCTACAATCCGGCCATATGTGATTCACGCTCCTGAAGTATGCGAGGCGGCATGACAATTCCTCGTAGGCGAACCGGACGCATACAATGTGACGAATAAGATCAGTAGTTGTCACACCTTGTGCTTCACACATGCTGACTGTTTTGGACATAAGCATCCTGCACACGATCTATGAAAGAGAATGACATGTGCTAACGTAATGGCCTTGATTTTGAAAACGTTTCTCCAAAGAAATGCATTGACCGACAAAACAACAGAAAGCTCAACGGTAAAAACACAATTATAAGAGTAAATATAGTTTCTTACAGTTTGTTTCAAGACCCCTATAGTGTAGGTTTTGTGTACATAAAAGTTCAACATAACACTTTAGATCAATTTGTTAAGCACGTCATTTCAAAAATATATGTTATTTTCCTTTAACGATATTAACTTATAGAAACACAATCGATAGAACGCTGAGTTTTATTACATTTAGTTCGGATTGTCGTTCTGCGTTGTACACCGATTGTACAAAGTCGTGAATGTAGTCTTCTAACACTTCCTGGAGGGATGGACTGAAATTGTTGTGGACTGCAATGTCCTGATTGTCACCCAAAACAGCTTCCAGCTCCGAAATCAGTTGACCCGTTGCTCCAGACTTCAATCCTAAGGTGCACCTGTCTATTCGATCCATTCCTAATACAATACAAAGATTAATCGATAAACAAATAATAAATGTGTGCTAATTAAAATACGACTAAAGAGTAACGCATAAATAAATGGACTGACTAATTCGCAAATAGTTAAAAAACTGTTTTACCATCTCCTTCAAACACAAGGTCTCTGAATAAGGTTTCAACGGTCTCGAGTATCACCCATGAGAATGGAAATCTAAGTCTGAATTGATGTCCTTCAAATCCGGTAGTTGGCACTATCATTTCCCCAAACTCACTTTTACGCTTCGGTGACTGCAAGTCGGAGTACTGCATATACAGAAATGTAAAACATGTTGTTACACAGTGATTTTTTAACTGGCAGTCAATCTATTTACATTAATTAATTGTGTGTTGTCGCCGTCAATGAGACAACATACATACTTATATACGTACCATATAAAATCATACATGTACATAAGATTAAGTAACGCTTACCTTCATCTGAAGAAAATCCTTATGGTTTAGACATTTTAGCCAGAAATCACGTTTCCACGAGACATCGCATATGACTATGTCTAGATTGGTATTGGTGTCCAGGAATGCAAATATTCCAGCTAACACTGGCTTCACTTTTGATACGATAGTTTGATAACAAGACCGTCTACAATAATATACAACATTAAATTTTCTCCAAACAACATATACAATAATACACAACCTGTAAAACAAACTGAGACTTTCAAACACAATTATATTAACACTATTTCAATGGATGAAAACCAGAAGGTACAACCTGCCATTGAAATCAATAGCTGTTAGTACCTTCTGGTTTTTAACCTTCAATTTCTTATTACCCGTAAGTTAATACGATTTAACATCCACTACTTATACCGACGATAGACGATTTATGAATAAAGAAGAAAATAATTCTGATACGAACCGAAATGTTCCGTTCTTGTTGATGTTATCTATGGCAGCTGCATCTCTGGTAATCCACTGTTTAGCAAGATACCAAGCACCATCCTTTTCTTTTTCTTTGAGTAATGTACCAAGCCACCGGATAATTCCAGTTACAAAAGTCTCTGTGTCTGTGTAATAAGCATCAAATGTGTCACGAAAACTTTCGACATACATACTAATAAAACAACGAATATTATTTTAACACTATACATGCATACGCTAAGCTGCACGTTTTCTCAGCAAATTTCATGTTAGTCCTAACTGCATAAAATTAAGCATCTGGACTAACCAAAAAAAAAGTTATACAAAGATTTTTTAATAGTTGCCTTCGCTAGGACTCAAACTTACAACCGTCTGGATCAAAAATCTGTCGCTCTCAGCCATCAGAAATAAAATCATGATTGCATTTGTTTTACTCTATGTAAAAAATACACGTGTTCTACAAAATACTGAAAAGCGTTACATACGCTTGATAATTTTATCCACTTCAATTGATGACTTTTTGTAACACCACTATATTCCCAATATATTTTCGCCAGGAATGTTAGTCTCGCTTGTTTATAAAAAAAGTAATTTTCTTTTTGGATCTATGACAAACATTTTGAAAAGTGCTCATTTGCCAATCTGGAATAAGTCTTGTTAATTTGAACTGGCATTGATACCAAAGTATGTTTCACAGATTCTTACAACAAGAAAACATGTTTTAAATAAAGAGCCAAGGGAAACCGTGTTACATATTCAACGACCAATTAATGCTGGCCTTTTAGAATAATGTTACGTTTAAGTTGCATACAATGTGTTTCATTTTTTCCAATTAATGCATGTATAAAGTGTTGTAATTGGGTCTGTCTGTCAGAAAACACTTCAGTGAACAACGCACAATGTTGGTACATGCATGACTCGCCTGATGTCATTTGACTGAGTATTACTACACATTAAAGCTTTACGATAAAACTTCACCTGCATGCTGGTCATCGTTGCTTCGCAAGGATTTCAATACAATCTCCACGCGTTTTGTTTCCCTTTGGTAAACCTGCACTCGATCCTTTACCATTGCTAGAGCAGGCTGTACACATTGTAAAATAAGTCCAATCATGTTTTTTATTAGGCTCTCATGTATGTCTGGATAGATTTCACCGCTAGGTTCTTCGTCAACTTCCATATTGTGTCGAGTTGGTTCTCCATATGGATTTCCATCACCTGGCCCAATTTCCATGGGCTCAGTCGAACTATTATAAATACAATATACACATTACTTTGGAATAATAACTAAAATTATATGCAATAATAATCCCGATTACAAGAGGATCATTCGGACTGCATACACTTTTGGAGTAGGGATGGTAAAGAAATTTGGAATACGTATATATCATGACTGTTTGTATCATTTTGACTATAATAATATATAAACATGTTTTATGAATTTACTTCACATTTTTATGACACATATCCAGTCTATGGCATCCAGTGCTACATGAAGGCACAAGGTTCTTTGTGCATCAGCGGGGACTGTATAAAATATCAATTTAAGTTTTTACAATGTATTAACAGTAGTTCAAATTATCTTGGGAATGTTACTTAACCAATATAAACTATAATATATTTCAAATGACCCATACTGAAAGTGTTCCTCTTGACGTCGTTCGAAAAACAGTTCACTGACAGCTTTGTCTTGAATATCATGAATACGTGGTAGACTCAAATCTTCAGGGTATAAATCGTCGATATGAACCGAGTGCCACACACCACACTGAAAGCCAAATAAACATGGCATTTCCTTATAACATAGATGTAACACAATACAACATATTCTTTACACATTTTTTTCTATTTTCATATATGTGCGAACATTATTACATTTTCATCGGCATGTCAGATAATCGCAAATGATTATTTTGAATGATGAAATAAGATACTTTATCTTTTTAAGACATTTTGAAAATGTTTGCCAGTAGCCAAGTGGAATACTTATACTAATTGTTATATGTTATATCTATCAAACCTGGAATCCCGTGAAACAGCCACCAGCCTTTCTCGGCAGTTGAACAATTATTGCGATGTGAGATGGAGTTTCCAGAAGATCCCTTACTTTTTCAAACTCATCCATCACACAATACCTTGCACAGGCTATCAAGTTAGAGTTCACATCACCCGAATCACACTGTATAACCAGTAGGCTATGCTGATTCCGAGTAGAAAGAAAATGCTGCCTATCAAAGAGAACAATACATTGTATTATTGGAACATAAACGGAATAAAGATAAAGACCGTAAGTTCAGTGTTCTATGCATACCATTCATGTAATACCATTGAAGGCAAGGCCTTTTACTTACTGGACTCGATTACTAAACTGCTGCTCTGTATCGAACGATGACAATGACAGAATTTCAACTCGCTGTAGAGACGAGATAGTGTTGCTGATCTCCTTTTCGTGATTTGCAGCCAAAAGTTTAGAATGACAGGTTATCTACAACGAAATACAACTGTTAAATATTCTTTCTAATAACACTCACTTAATTCTCTGTTACGTATATTTTTTGGCACAAAAACAGGATGGAAACGGTGGCCTTAATCAAACTATTGATACAAAAAAAGTATCTTGGAAATCGTGAAATTTTACGAAAACTAATACAATGTGTGTAAGTTGTAACACTGCATAGTTTATAACTGAAGTGGATCTCTACTTTGTTTTAGAATAAAATGAGAGATTTCTTAGCAAAGAGCAATTTACTGTCACATCATACTGTACATGCATATAATTAACATGCATGCATGATAGGCATCAGCTTCTTTCCAAATGCCCTGCTTTATTCTGATTAAGAGCGCGTTCCATTTGTACATATGTATATTAATTTTTGACTGTTTAGGCATACTTTCATGAACACAAAAATATGAAAATGTGCCTTTACAACCATTATAAATTGCCACTGTTGTTGGTATACCGCGTTTCATCACTGACTTACCGATCATAGATATTTAAGAATTTAGTATCTAACCTGTGCAAACAGCTGGGGGCAAGTTTTGTCCTCGATTATAAGCTTCAGATATTCAATGGCGCTAACATGCGCTTGTTCGACGTTGTAATGACTCTTGATACTTTCGCGTTCGGACCCGTCAAGTTTGTTTTCGCGATAAATGGCTTCGGGCGTGGCACACCACAACAGAACCTTCTTTGCTTCTTGTAGAACCTTCATAAGTAAACGAACATATATACACTTAATATTGGTATTGCTAAATGAACAACTGATCTCCTTACAAGAGCTGTTTGTAAAACCGGTATGCCCCATCTAGCTTAAAATAATATTTTTGATATCAAGTTTGGTAAAGATCGGATGAGAACTGTTGGACAGTAAGAGAGAAAACTGCTAAAAAGGCCAATTTTAAATAAATCAGGGGCCCTAACTCGGCAGTGCCTGGAGCATTTTGGTTGACCATCGAGCTAAAATATCATACCCTCAAATATTTTTATCAAGTTTGGTGATGATCGGATGAAAACTGTTGGAGAGCAGAAAGCCTATTTTTAGGTAATTCAATGGCCTTAACCCCTCTTCCTGGAACGATTTGGTTGAGTATCAAACTTGACCGAAATCTTATACCCACACAAAATTGCATCAAGTTTGGTAACTGTCTTTAGGGAGCGGAAACGAAAAGGGTCTACCGACCGACCGCTCGACAAAAGCAAACCAATATATCTTCCCGTCTTTAATGGGTGGGGCATGAAAACCCAAGTCAATTTTTTTTTTCTCACGTTACTGAACAGTTATGTTTCTGCTTGTTTCGCTGCCCTTGATCACTGCATATTCCAAATGAATACATGTAACCAACAGTGTCTTATTTCCATTGTTAACAATAAATAATCACCTGTTCATCCGGCATTGAATCATTATTGCCTGCGTGTTTTTCACACACGTCCATCACAATAGCAGAACACGTGTCTTCGTGAAATCCAATGAAGACGTCACCAACTTGCATCTGTCGCCTATTTGTTCGACATGAATTACAAACAAAACAGAGCAATATATTGACGCTTAATTCATGGATTCAAATTCTTGATACAAAATTATCATCTTATGATTCAAATTAATACACTAAAATGAATACAATAAGTACTGCAGAAATATCAAGTTTGGTAAATGTCTATACTTTTGTAGAATATTAACAGGTTCTGCTGCAAACGCTTCTGCCCAGTCCTGCAGTTCTCGTGCCAGCTGTAGCTGCCTCTTATCCAGAATGGTGTTCACTGCGAGGAAATGCTTCTCCAGTCGATTGATAAGAGGGATTGGGAACTTTTTGTAGACCGTTTGTTTCTCGGCAACGACAATTAATCTGTTGAATTATACATCACTAACATTCAAATGCAACTATCAGTGATCAAAATACGATAAACTGTTCAATATCCGCAACAGCATTTCAAATAGTATCATATAATGCGTGTAACACGGCCGTAAACTGCCAATAAGTTGTCAAAATACATCACTGAAAACATACCTGCATAAAGAGTACCCGGATGAATACAACTTATATATTGATTAACTTAAAACCCATATTACTTAAAGCGAACTGTTAGCAGGAATTATAAATACATACTAGTTACCGACCTAAAGTTCTTGTGGACCGGACACTTCACCCTGTGTGTCCCCAGGCCAAGGTCCACGTATCGCTCTCCTCCGAAGTAGACATAGTACTGGTTCAATGCGTCGTACAGACTTTCGTACAGATTCTCCAAGTTCAGCAACACTACAGTGTTTCCCGTCTCCATGCATACCTTGATCTTGTTGATGTTGCGGCAAACCTAATGCACGTTTTTATAGTAATGAATTATATAATATTGATCAAACGATAAATGTAAATATTTGCAGGTAATTTGGAAATACCTAAGACCATTAAGGCTAAAAATAATTAATGAATTGTTTCTCAGGCACTTTTTCCAAAAAATCAGAAGGGACGGCGAATTTTTTATATAAGATTTTTTATTTTTTTTATCCTACTCTTTTCTATTTGCACTATGTAATGGCTTATTAAAACAAGTAATTAAGTACTAATTATAGACAATTTTAAGTTTTATTAACAACATAAGCATCGCTTTTTTATAAAATTCTGAATATAGATTTATTAATCACAGACGGTCATTTATGCAAGCTGATGTATTAAAAAGGCAATCAATTTAAATGTTCAAAATTAAAATATGTGCCTTCAAATTGATATACCATCAGCATTCAAATACTTCTATTTATAGAATTTAACTTTTCGTAATTCATATTTACGATTATTCTTGCAATAAATCACCCATAATTATTGGAAAGGAAAATAAACACTTGTCAATGCAGCTGGCATTTTCGTTTCTTTCCATAGTACTTATGTTGACACAGATTTTGTTCAACAATTATGGAATGCTATTACACAAGAAAAAGCATCTACGAAACAAAAGTTTAAATCAACAAATACACGATATTTATAAAGGTTCTCAATCGAATATGACATTTTGTTTTCAAAATTTACACAGTATTTCACAATTTGTGTATATTCGATTTATATAATTAAATCAGACAGGAAGAAAGTTACTGGAAGTACGGAAATCTCTACCGGGTTACTCTTCTTGTGCTGGTTTACTACAGAGTCATCACCAGTTATCGAATACAGAAAAGAGACGATAGCAAGTTACCAAAATGTTAATAATTCACAGATTTCAATGCGTGGTTTTTGCATTTTGTTCTGTAACATGCCCATTAGAAACACTCTCTGGACTGCTCCTTTAAAACCCGGGCGCGCTCGTCAAAATATAGTAAATAATTGTTTGGCATTAAATCAAATTCGTGGCGGGCCATAAAAATACCTTGCGGCGCTGCCTGAGAAACAAATCATAAACTTGTTTTAGCCTAACATACGTTGTGGTTTAAAGCTATATTCTACAAGCTGTGTATAACAACACATGTTTTCGATTCAATGCAAAATGTGTACCTGCGTGTATTCCTGGTCACTGCGAAAACTGCTACCAAAAATGGTGATAGGCCGAATTTCACTTCGCTTTGATAAGATTTGTTGCTGTATAATGGACAAGGCTCCATAGTTATCCGTCAGTAGAAGCAGATATCGACTTTCCCTACAAAAGCAATGTAAAGCAATAAGTTTGCATAAACTTACAATGTAATACATGAACTCAACAAAAAGGGTGCAGTGATAAAAAGATAAGTAAGGTTATCAATGTCTCCTGATGGACAAACTTTGTAATTTTTACTGAGGATTCTGAAATAATACTAGCACACCACATGTTGCTAGCTTGCATATAGACATTGTATTTAACTCACTGCAAACATAAATAAAAAATCGCACACTAAACATCTGGGGTATGGAAACGTACTTCACATACGTTCGAAAACAAAATAATGCATATACATGCGTATACTTTTTTATAAAGGCATATACGTTATATATGAATAAAATAAAGCATTTTTAACAGAATACTATAACAATACCCCTGTGACTTCAAAGAATCAAACAGACAAGCTTCAATCAGTCCTTTAGCGCTACAATCAGGACCTTCCTGTTTCGGCTGAAATTGAGAGAACACGCATCGTAAACATGAAGCTCTTATAAGCCAGTGGGAGAAAGTTGTCGATCGTCTTACTGTAAACAAAGTGCCACAATATCACATTCCAAACCAATAGGTCAAAGAGGACCTGTAACACTCCATTGGCTTTCATGTTGTTCAAAGGAAGTGTTTCAACTCTTTCAATGCCGAACGAGTAAGAACCTCGTGCCCCTTAGCGGTCATCGATATGAAATCGAATTTTGTAAAATGTCAGCCAATGGACATTCCTGTAAAACTTGTTTAAACTGGAAATTGTTTAACGCAATATATCACTGGTGAGAGACCAATAAGTTAAACACGTTTACTGTAGTTCAAGAGTCATACAGCAAGGACGAACATTAACAAACATGTATTTAAGAAATGCCCCTTATCAATTAAACACAGGAACGGTCACTTAACACTTGGTAATTACTGTGATAATTATGTTGTTTTTGTATTGACGTTTATCTTAAGATAGCACTCGGTACTTGTTACAAAATGGAGTACATGTATCTTATTTAGTACTTACATCGGGGTTACAGTGCATGAGGTATTGTTTGAAGCATCCCTCGGGATCTACCAGATCCAGCCCTCCGAAGTTCCTCTTTATGGCATGTAGCATTTCCAGCCATGTCGGCTTCCGCTTGTTCTTGGCCACAAAACCATACACCATTTTCACCAAACTGGCAAAACGAAATCAAAGAATTTATCGGTACAAAATATCGCACTAGACATGATGCAATCTGGTGACATTCATTCCCACGCCAGCTTTACACTTAATTATCTTAATTGGTACTCCAATACAAAACATGTTCTTCAATTTTATTAGAAAACCTCTTTTACAAGCGTACTTGATTAAAATGTAATGAACAAACATACCTGTAAAAATCTCGGAGACCATAAAACTCGCGCATTCTGTCAGAAGCCCTTTTGAATATCTCCAGATACGCTCTTGACAACGGTTCAATAAAAGGTTCCAAAAATGATTCGACGTCTTCGGTTGTTTGGCAAATTCCTCTGTAAATAATACATTCGATTCCATATCACCAAGCAATTAAAACAACATTGCCAAAGCAAAACATGTTTCAATAAAGTAAGGAAAATAAAACAGAAAATCCAAACAATTCATAACCAAATTGTGCATACATATTAAAAACATTTAAGATTTTGTTTCTTTCAAAACAATACCCAAGCTTAATCAGGTTGAACGACATAACTATGCTATACGATATATGTAGCGCGTGTGACTCACTTCGCGCTTGTAATCAACTCTTCAAGGTCAGGAACGTCCCGCTGCACCAATATTCCTCTGTTCATTTTTGCAGGATCCAAAGCCCAGTTTGAGATGCCGATAAAGGCAACCTGCAACAGCAAACATATCAATGACATGATGACTAAGCGTTAAACCATCCACATATCACTGACAGGAAGACTAAGCGTAAAATAATCCACATATCACTGACACGATGACTATGCATACAATCATCCACATATCACTGACATGATGACTAAGCGTAAACCATCCACAGATCATTGTCACGATGACTATGCGTACAATCATCCAAATATCACTGACACGATGACTAAGCGTAAAACCATCCACATGCCACTGACATGATGACTAAGCGTAAAACCATCCACATATCACTGACATGACGACTAAGCGTACAATCATCTACACACCACTGACATGATCGCTAAGTGTAAAATCATCCACATATCACTGACATGATCACTAACCGTAAAATCATCCACATACCACATTTTTAAAGTGTGTCGTTTAGCAAGAACGATACAGTTTTACATTTACATATACATGTATATTCATTTGGAAAAAATAATGTTTACTACCTGAAAAAACAACAACATAAAATTACATCGTTTTGGAGTGAATATTCAGATTTAAAAAAAATGTTTTATCAACATCAATTACATATAAACTTAAAATAAAACTAACTTTCTTGTAACGTTCCGGAGTTTCATCGCCTTGGCAACCATCTTCCAAAAGTGGATGCAATGTCTATGAAATGCATATGTTTATTTTTTTTCTAATTGTCTGCATCAAATTCATCATAGATTCCTAGACTCGAATGCATTTTTACACACGAAACATTATATAAGTAACTACTGCAAGATTAGATATTTGCATACGCCCGATTGTGTTCGTTTGACACATTATTATGCCGGTATAAGTACAAAGCAATTTTGTGAAATAAAGTTGCTGGTGGTTGGACTGTACATAAAAGGTAGCTTAACGCTTTAAATATGGATATGTAAAAAAGATATGCATCTAATGTAATTACAAAGAATATATAATATACATTAGTCTTCATTCAATTTGGCGCACACAGTCTATGTACAAAAAAATACAATTAATACATAAAGTAAACCTTAAGTGGCATGCGTGCACTATCTTCCGCTAATCCGACTTCATCGAGAACAACAGCGGACACAAATGTGTCTGGATCTTTATCTTTTTGAAACTCTGCGCACTGTTTAAAAGTACCAACAATGCCATCCGGCGTCGATAATGGACTGCATTGAAATGATACCATCTGGACCTATAATCAAGGAATGCAAAATTGATATCATTGCTTTGGTATGTATGCACAGTGGACATTAATTTAACACACACTACTGCAACTGAACAATTTGAAATACCTGTTTTAGATGTTTGAATAACTGGTGTCGGGCACTATTTCCCTGCATAGCATCTGCAACAATTGTCTTTGCAAGAGACTTTGAACTTCCTGGTTTACCAACAAGAAACAGTGGTATTCGCAACTCGATGCACACAACCATCATGAAGACATTTTCTTTCAAAGCGGTATTGCGGGCAATGTTATCGTCTAGTTTCACATTGTCCAGGAATACCTCTTGGCAACTTGAATTAAGTCATGAAAATAAAACAAGTAATACAAGTGATTATTTTGTGATATTTTGATGTTCGTAATTTTAAAGAGGTCATCCCCTTTTTGTTGAAAACACGGTTTCACCTCTGTATCATTAGCAACAGCACACGAATCGTTTTTGTTGTTTTTTGAAAGGCTATCATTATCCTTTAAACGTTTTTATTTGCAAGTCAAATGATAAAATTTTATGACCAATTATTGCATAATAATATTACCATTCTATTTCTTGCAGTATTTGGTCGGCACCGTTTGATAACTGGCATGGTTCTCTAAATACAGCTGCTACAGTTTCTCTATAAGCACGCCGCGTTTTTAAGCAAGCATGATAGCAGACCCCGATTGCGAGAACCAGGCATCGTGTCAGATCATCAAGTCCCTGTAACAAAACACAAAATATGTAGACACATCATACCAAATTAACACATGATTCTCAATACAAATGCATTTCCATATTTGTACTTAGAAGTATCAATAAATGAAATGAATATCACTAATGGTGGTAAACTGATTTACATTTTCTTCAAGATCATCTTCTTCATCGGCTTCTTCATTCTCTTCTATCTTGGCATCCATAGCATCAAACAAAAATCTGTTTGTGTTTGCCTGTTCATAAAACCAGGCCATGACCACCAGGACGCGCTCGGCATCCCTCAAAGATACGAAACTACATTCATCCTACAATAAGACATCAACCATTTAACATGATGCATACAACATGTATTATACAGGCGATACGTTTGCGTTTTTAATCATAATTACATGTAAATACACATAAGCTTTTGAATCTGCATTTCCACTTGAGTGTCTCTCAATACCCTCTATCATTATATAAAATTTAAAACTGACAAATGGAGTAATGGCTTTACAAGACGCTATAATATTGTATTACAATAAGGTAGATTCATCCGCAAAAGTACCCAATCTATTAGTGGTCACGAGACCTGAATCTGCTTTTTTTGAACGAACCTGAACAAATTACTAGCCAGTCTAAATATAAGTATTGTGGTAGACAACTAAAAAAGTACATTTCGCGGGCTTAGCGCAAAACGGTCGTTGCTGATTTTTTAAAAAGTTTTCAGGAGAACAGAAAAACTAATAAAAACTTTTGTTTTTATCAATACAGACATGAAGTATGGTTTTTGTACTAATTTGATGTAAAAATCAGTTTAGATTTTTTGTTATTATTGTTTACTGAGATATTTGAAAAATATCCAGTTACGACCGTTTTGCGCTAAAAATTGTTAAATGTTGGAATTATGTTTTTGTGCAAAACGGTCGTATCTGAAAAATGAATTAGATTTTTTCCTTCAAATATCAAAATCATTGAAGTTTGTATTATTATTTCTTTATGGTATATATTGAAAATATAATCAAAGAATGTTTTTATTGAATTTAGTGGGAAAAAAACACATGGTATATGAACATACCCCGATGAGCATTTATGACTTTCATTAATATACAGCCGTTACATGCAATTATGTACAAATTGTGCATATCTTGAAACAACATTTTTACTATTTTAAACATAATATGAATATTGATCAGTGAACAGTAATATATATAATTTCAGAATGACACAATATGACATTATTGTATGAATATTTAAAAGTTAAAAGCAATTCCAATGATCTGTTTAGTACTTCTGCCAATGGGGTTGTGATTTCCCATTGTTGGTTTGTTGGTCTGTTTGTAATTGGAATTTATCATGAAAGGTTGGATATGGGCAAGTGAACAAATGATTCTATTTGTAGGTGATCTGGATCACTGTATTGATCCAGAATTTAAAGGATCATTTATTATAGGGACTAATTCCCTCATCATGCTGCATCCGTTTGTTGCACTTGTGGGGGGATTAAACTGTCATGGCAAAGGTTCGTGCTCTCAGAGTTCTTTCTAGCTTATTTTTGTATTCATTTTGTATTTTTATCATTGGGAATTAAAACATGTTTCCTTTTGTATAATCTGTTGTTGGTACAATATGCATATACTAAATGGTTGCATAAGGTTATTTGAAATGCAGTGATTGGTTGTGCTTGACAAAACAGTTGATAATGTTATACCAAGAACAAGCCAGCCTGGCATCACGATCACTTAGTCGCTAGAAATTAGTCATCACTGTCACTTCCACCATCATCTTCATCATCGTTATCAGCATCATTTACAGTAATATCATCATTATTATCTTTAACATTACCACCATACAAATTATTAACAGCATTGATTCATCAATGATTACAAACCTACATCATTATGATTTGATCATCCTTCTCACCACCAACATTTACACCCTTATCAGCATCAAATCATCAACATCTACATCTTTATCGTATGCAACATCACAAATATCACCACATACAGACTTCTCATCACTAACATTTTACATTTATTATATTGATCAGCTAAACAATATTATGACTGAAATACTGTTAAAAACGCCGAAAAATCCAAACAAACAGACATCTACACACTTCTCATCACCAACACACTCCTTATCAACTGAACTGTAATAAGCATCAACATCTTCATTCTTATTTTCAACAACATCTACATACATTTCATCACCAACAACTTCTCAATCTCATTACCAGCATATAACCATTATCATCACTGAATTCTACATACTTATCGTCACCAACACCTAATCATCATCATCACACATATCATTATCATCAACATATACACACTTCTCATCACTAACATCTACACACTTTTCATTACTAACATCTACACACTTCTCATCACTTACATCTACACGCTTATTATCACTAACAGATACATGCTTCTCATCACTAACATCTACACTCTTACCATTACAAACATTTACACACTTCTCATCACTAACATCTACACGCTTATCATCACTAACATCTATACGCTTCTCAACACTAACATCTACACTCTTCCCATTACAAACATCCACACACTTCTCATCATTAACATCTACGCACTTCCCATTACTAACATCTACACGCTTCTCATCACTAAAGGCCCTGTCACACTGTGGCGAGTTTAAGCTTCTAGTTTTGTACAAGTGCTGGCAAGTTTTAACTTGCCGTAAAGTGGACAAATTTGTCACGGAATTGTTTGTTCAAGACGACATTTGTTTGAGTTCTCTTCAACATATTAGTACGATATGCGTACAATATCTTTTAGACGATGAAAGACTTGTCTTCGAGAATGTAAAAAGCTGTACGACTTGTGACGACATGTGAACAAGCAGATGTTGTAGCAAGTCTCCCAAACTCGCAGCAAACTACGGAAATGTTTATTGGTTTCCATAGCAAACTCATGTTAAGTCATGGAACGATAATATACAGCAAACGAAACAACAAGGGAAGACATGTCTATGGAATGTGTTCGAAAGTGCGCTTTGACATGTCTTCGAAACACGTACGAGAAAAAAGTCGCAGAGGAGCTGCAAGAATTCTAAATGGTTTTAAATTCTCGCAGCTACTTGGCGAGTTCTGGTAACATAAGAAGACGTATGAGACATCAATGCGACATAGATGGTCATGTGTACAAGATCTACCAATTACAGACAAGTTGTGGCGTAGCTCAAATTTGCCATAGTGTTAAATTTTAAATACATCCTTGTGTAACGTTAAACAGTTAACAATAGTTTTGTTCACTATTGTTTTCAACTGGTCATATTTTGCAATTTTTAAAAACATTTCAAACATTTTTTTTTCTTTTATACACCTATGTTATCAGTAAAAAGTTTATAAAACACAGGTAAAATATATAACAAATGTATTCTGTTATATCATATAATTACGTATATAACGTTACCACCTTCTTACAGATTGTTTATGTTTTTATTTGTGTGCAAAACAGTCGTAACTACAGTTACGACCGTTTTGCGCAAACAAAAAAATTACATTTTCAGATACGACCTTATGCCAATTAATGTTTTTCTTGTAGTTAAAGGTAGAATATTGTGCTTATATTTTCACAGCTAATAAATATTGGTAAATCAATACAAAATATGCAATAAAGTCATTTTTGTAAAAAACGTTAGTAACGACCATTTTGCGCTAAGCCCGCGATTTGTAGTACTAGTGAATATTTGGAACATATCTTTTAATCGAATGCAAGTAAAATGGGGCCACAAAACATGTATAAACATTAAAACGTGACCCAGTATACTGACAATGTATCAAGACCTTACACGGTGTCATTTTAGACACTTTGTCTGAAGTCTAATAAACGTTTCAACTTTCCAAGTTATTCACAACAGTAGGATGGACAGAGGGATATATGTTATGATACGTACATATACATGTAAACATCAATGTATATCATATTTATTTTATGTAAGTGAAGCAACGAACACTCATGCAATGGAGAGGTATATACCTTTTGATCTCGCATATATTTCTGTGACGTTGCAAGGATGCTGCTAACGACCTCCACAAGACCGGGTTTATTCGGCAAACGTTGTTCAACAACCTAGCGTAATATGTATACATAGGACAAATTTATTTACAGGTGAATACAAAATTGAGTACTCATTAAATGTTGGTGTTGTTTTAATGCATGATTGTATATTTACAGGTGAAAACAAAATTGAGTACTCATTAAATGTTGGTGTTGTTTTAATGCATGATTGTATTTCAAATAAAGTTCTTATTACGATAAGATTGATAGTAATCTCAAAGCTAGTGCAGAACGTAATATAAGTCTTACCGCTCTTTTGACCATCTGGCATATGTACAACTTCTCTACTTCTGTGTTGAGTTGTCCGAAATCCCACACAAGCGGTAGCAAACTTTGTGGAAGAGGCTGGACTCTGTATACCTGTGAGGAAAAGATACCTACCATATTAAATAGCTAATATGTGCTATTTAATGTTTATTATGAACACGAGGCATATAGGAACAGGTTAAAACATACACAGTATACTAATTAATAAGTAGTAATATTATTAAATATAAGGAATTACGGTACCAATCGTCTCATTGGAACTCTGCCAAGTCTATCTGTTGTTTCATCAGCATCAACGTGGTACCCTAAGCCTGCTTGCTCTAGCTTTTTGATCAGCTCTTCTGGATGTCTAAAAGTATAGAATAAACTATGAGTATTTGAATTTCTTAATAGTGCCTTTAATAAAAGACATGTAAAATTTAACAACACTCCGGTATTATATGTTTTGTTCACGAAATGTTACAAACACCATGTAAATTTGGATCATACTTTCGGTATGGGTTGCATGCTGCAATCATTTTCAGGTTCTGGCACAATTTCAGGGGTTCGCCACAGATGGATTTATCGCACATGATTTCTTTAACGATTCCAATAGCCTCTGTAGTGTTTGCTTCATCGAAAAACAGAACAGTGTACATGTGCACACCATATGCCTCTACGTTATTCTTTGCTATTCTTTCTGCTGTGTGAACCTTTCGTTTTATGTCATCTTTAGTTGTTCCACCATGAACCTGATTCCAAAAGTACAAAACTATAATGTCATGTTCCTTATAATAAACATGTCTAAAACATTTGTCTATATTACACCAAGTACCTGTTAAGTGTTTGGTTGAAGAATGTTTTCGTAAGGAAGATTCATTTAAATTTGTTACAGTTACCACAACTTTAACTATCTTGAATAAACACCGACCTTTAAAACATCACACATATTTAACTAAGCTAAGACTGTTGCAATCCATTTTGTGGCACATGCATTTTTTATCATTACCTTCATCAGGATCATGTTTTTGACCTTCACACCTGGAGGACACTGCAGCGCACACATGAACTTCACCAGTCGTGTTTTACCACATCCCGTTTCACCCATTACGATAACAGGAATATCACATCTAAACATTAATGTGAAGTAGTTATCACGTTGATATTTTTAGTAATTTTTTTTATCCAAATGAAGTGTTGCTAACATAAAAATTATGGATTAGTTGAGATTTTAACACTAAGTTTCTTACATTTTCTAAAACGTATGTGCTTAACTTTGTGGAAGTATATAAAAGAACTTACCGGAACCTCATATATATCGCCATGATTTTCTTTACATTGTCGGTTGTTAGTTCGTAGGTACTGTCTGGATCATGCGGGAACTCAATGCCCATAATGTTGCACAATTTAATTATCTTCTGGTCTCTAAAACCATTTTTAATATTAACGTATTTGTAGTAAAAGAAAGTTAAAATCTAAGAACAAGCAGCATCACATGTACAAGCTTACAAAACGCAACTTTTAAGTTACAATTGTACTATTCAAACCTTGGAAGACTGTCGAAGTTTTCTTGCAATGGTGCATGGTTTCTCACTAATGCATCATACAAATTCTGCGTCATTATGCCTTGCTCCAACAGCTGACCAGTCTGTTGATCTTTTAGATTTCCTGTAGCTCGCTCTATGAAAAATCCCAAGAAGGTGAACGTCAAGCGATCAGAGTTGAAAAACAGATAGGGATGTGGACTGAAAATTTGACATGAAAACATTATTAGTTGCATGTAAGAGATTATGGATTAACAAATTAATACAAAACAATAAAAGGATAAACTAAGGAAATGCAAATACACACTTACAATCATAATGCCGATAGTTTATAGCTATAGGTGTATTTACAAAATAGGTAAAATAGAAAATGAGAATCTGAATATGATTACTTGACAAACACAGCAGCACAATATGACAATCCAATCAGCACTGGTGCTGTACAGCACATGCCACTATATACTACATGAAAATGACAGTAATATGATTGTGTGAGAGTTTGACTATGTAAAAGGCCTTAGCAGGGCTTGCATTTAGGCAGGTTTGGGAGTAATTTACTCCCAGTCACAAGACTTCCAAAATTGCAGCCATGGAAGTTGCAGAACTTCCAAAATTGCAGCCACGGAAGTTCCATCACGTAAGGATGAACAAGTTAGAAGAAAAAATAAGAAATGTATCTAAATAAAAACCTCTTTCACCGAATTAATTGACATATGAACACTTGATGAAAAGGAAGTGACCTTAAAAAAAACTTGAATTTTATACTTAATTTCGTTTCTAAAATGCTCATGACTTATGTAGCGCAGTACTATAAAAACTTCCAAATATTATGAGCAAAACTTCCAAAATCACAGGCCAGGAAGTTCAAACCTCCAGTTTTCAAAAGTTAACGAAAGCCCTGCCTTAGTTCACAACCTGCTTTCCCAAGTCCTTCTCAACGATAAACGATTTAAGACAACATCGTCGTCCTCCTCATCCTCTTCATTCATATCATCCAATGGCGCACACCCCGGTAATTCCTCGCTGATTTTAAGCGACCGCGTTGAAAAGTCCTGCGATACAATATGTTCAAATATGTGTCAAGATGCATAACAAACCTTAATTATAACTGCATACTACGCATAAATGTCAATACACTCGTATGGGCAAACTAATGTAAGCTTTAAGGGATTTGTAAAAGCATATATCTTCAACACAATAATGGTCAATCATGACTAATGCTACTAATATTACTACTGCTACTGCTTATACTACAACGACGTCTAATACTTCTACTACTACTACTACTACAACTACGACTACTACTACTAATACTACTTATACTATTACTAATGCTAATACTGCTACTATTACGACGACTACTACTAAAACTACTACTACTCCTAGAATTGCCACATGAGTGACAGATATACCCCCACAATATGGCCTTGTCACAAAACTATAGCATCCATTCGAAAGAAATGGACAGAGAGAGAATGCTTTAATTTGTGAATGGTCAACAGTGTATATGGACACATTTAATTCTGTCAACATTTAGTGGTTTGTAACCAAAGTTGAACTTGATCTGCATTTTATGATGTTACACCTATGTACCAAAAATAATTTAAATATGTGAAGCCTTTCATGAGTTTTTGTCCATGTTTTTCAGGAATTTAAGTGAAAAAGGGTCCATAACTGTGTCAAAATTTAGTGGTTTGTAACCAAAGTCGAACTTGACCTGATTTATGATGCTTCACATGTGTACCTATTATTATTTAAATATGTCAAGCCATTGTTGAGTAATCGTCAGGAAACCATGTTTTTAGGGAATTTGAGTCGAATAAAGGGCCATAACTCTGTCAAAATTTAGCGGTTTGTAACCAATGTCAAACTTGACCCGTATTTTATGATGTTGCACATTTATACTAAGAATTATTTAAATATGTCAAGCCATTCTGGAGTTATCATGAAATCATGTTTTTAGGGAATTTTAAGTCGAAAAGGGGCCATAACTCTGTCAAAATTTAATTGTGTGTAACCAGCATCGAACTTTACCTGTATTCTATGATGTTACACATGCGTACCAAACATTATTTGAATATGTCAAGCCTTTCTTGAGTTATCATCCGGAAACCATGTTTTTAGGGAATTATAAGTCAAAAAGGGGCCATAACTCTGTCAAAATTTAGTGGTTTGTAACCAACATCGAACCTGACCTGTAGTATATGATGTTACACATGTGTACCAAAAAATATTTGAATATGTAAAGCCTTTCTTGAGTTATCATCCGGAAACAAAAAACCAACAGACCGGCAAGCACACTCCTATATACCTCCCCCCCCCCCCCCCCCACTAAACTTCGTTTGTGGGGCAGGGTTTTCAGCAGACCTGTTTCGCTTTTAGGGTCCGACATGCCTTCAAAGCAGTTAGTAATTTGCCGACATGCTTAAACAATGCCGACATGCTTTAATTTACAAAGCGACAACCCTTAATCCCTTTATCTATTATAGCGACCTGTAATCACAGGGTCATAAACGAACGCCGTATTGATCGATAAGGTCTAACTTCCAACAGTGTTATTGACAACTGATTGATCTGTGCAGTCCAGCCCACAACGATCTCATTTGCCAATCAAAATCTTCGATTTTTAGGGTGGAGTTTATACCTTACTAACAACTAAAAACGTGTTTGACAACAAATACTAGCGTTGACGGGACAAGTGAACAGGCATTTTAAAGCGTTTGATTATTATATTTAACGTTTTATTATATCCCGGAAATTTCCTTATCCATTTCACAAATTGACAATCAAAATTATGGAAACGAATAATGTAATATAGCGCCTTATTTTAAAACACAATTAAACGTCGTCAAACGCAATTTTGTTCTCATAAACACTGCAATTAAGCACGTGACTAGTACACGTACGTTTTTCATGAGGCAACCGTGACCTTGTGCATGGCAATTTTGACGTGCTTTTGTAGCAAAACACGCTTGTTACATGGAGATACAGGCCCGTATTTTATGTCGATTAGGAACCGCATATTCAAGTATTTAAAAACAACAGTATTGTTTTCGGCTTTTGATGTCCGCATGTAGTATAACTGATATTAATTATTGATTTCTTTTGCATCCGAAAACAATTAATGAAATAAAAAACAGCTGTTGAAAAAAAGAGCGGTCATGAGAGAATTTCAAGGCGGTAAAAGGCTAGGGTTTTCAACGAATCTGAATACCACGTATGATTGAAAATCAATTCCATTAAAAAATGTAGTATATTAATGTACACTGCCTCCAAAGGAGTTCTAAGTCAACACGTTTTTATTCAATTAAGAAAACCGTGGAAGTAGCGATTTTTGTTCAAGAAATATTTTTAATAGTTTCAGTTTTATAAAAGTAAGAATTCCCAAATTAAAGATAATTGAAAGGGAGTTGCTGGTCGAACAATAGGCTAGGTAGTTTAAGCAATAAAGGGCGGTAGTTAAAGCGATACTGCCGATCTGAACGTCGTAACCGATTTGGGAAATGTGGGGTCGCGCGATGCGGCCGATTTTGGGGAGTTGGATTCGAGCGGTGCAGCCTATTTCGGGGAGGTGGGGTCTGATTGGAACGATCTCTACTAATACTAATATGCAATGATAAAATAACACTCATATTTATTTTGCAATTGCATACCTTTGACATCTGCATGAGGAATCGCAAAACAAATGTTGCAAATCCAGGAAGGTCTTCTGCTGCAGCAACGCTGACAAACTGATTCTGCTCAAAGTCCACAAGTTGTGTGTTGAGGAACCACACAAAGTGATGTAGCTCTGACCATGATGGGTTCTTCACTCCACAGCGTCTATCACAAACGAAAAATATAAATATATATACTATGCTGTGTATAATATATACAGGTTTATTAAGTACATATGTTTATACAAAGCCGGTAGGCCGAACAATTTAAAATGGGCTTATACAGTTGTATACATCCATTCAACCAGAAGAAATATTCTTTACATGTCAACAATAATGCTATATATTACAATGTTGTCAATAAAAAAAGTATAAGTAGCAAAATACAAAGCGAATTCATACCGTAACAAAACGTGCAAACACGATTTGGGATCTCCTTCAGGATTTGCAGGGTTTATATCAATCATGTTTCTACCGGTGTCCAGCCGTTGAAGATATTGGAACGTGCGCTGGAACACTGGACTTCTGAACTGTTTTTCGTCAAAGAGTTGGTCCGTCGTTTTGTATTCTGGGTAAAACAAACGATACACATTTTAAAAAGTGTCAATTACTATATATACATTATTGAAAAGTGTAGTGTAGTGTTCCCTGTACACGGTTGTTCTATTTTTGGACTCCGAAAACATGAGTTAATACAATACTTGGAGATAACGTTCTCACTGGAAACCGAGTAGAAATATATTTTCAACAATCCGGAACATCTTTCCATTCAACCTTTCACACAATTTGCAAGCTGTGGAAAGTTTGAAGAATTTTTTCACAAGATCGTAATCAGTAGACGCTTGGAGAGCGTAGGTAAACGAATACACCAAGACTGCTGAACTTCCATAAGTAAGAACCTCAAGTTATGGCATGAACTCTTTCCGTTTCATGGCTGCCAAACTGTGGAACTCTCTCCCACAACACTTCAGGGACCAGACACATTTTAACCAGTTCCAAAGTTTGGTCAGCTCGTGGAACGGAGAGAGTTGCCGCTGTTCTTGCTGTGTGGACACAGTTTAAATGCTAAATTTTTAGCTGCATGTTACCCTTATTTATGCTTTATTTCGCTCTCTTTCAATTTTTTTTTCTGACATGCATTTTATTCTTATTTATGCCATTATTTTTTCTTTTGCTGTGATTGCTTCAGTTGTGTCTATTATTTTGATATAGCTGATTTTGCTTAAGCTTATGTTTACGCCACCTATAGTTGCTGTAGTTAACACTAACATATGTGCTATCGGTGCTAACTGCTTATTTTACTGCTTTAAAGTGCTCTGTCAGTGTTAATTCCAAAGTGTGCTATGCCATGTGGTGTAGTGCTTCTGTGAGGAAGATGCTGATCATTCCTATCCAAATTTGATTTATATTTCAGTGCCTCTTTTATCTGTCACATCCTATTTTACTTCCTTTTTTTAGAACTGTTCTTAGACAATAGTCATAGATCAGCGGCTTCAACACAGTTTTATACTATTCATAGTCTTAAGTAAATATGTATACCATAAAAGTTAGCTACCTATGTATCAAAACTTTTAGGGGCCAGCATCATAAATTATTTATCTATTATTATCAGAAACCACCTTTCTTATTCAGAAAATGCCTATTTTATATAAACTGTATAGCTGTATGTAAGTTATCTCAACAATATATGCATGTTTTAACATACCATGTACGGGTTGAAATATATCTAATTTTATAGCCATGTTTCTTGTATTTAAATCATGTTTCTTTTATAATAATGTTTCTGTTATAATACTATATGTCTCTTTTATATATACTACTCTTCTCTTATAAATTTTTTTCTCATTTGATCATACAGTAAATCAAACAGCATGATTATAATTAAATAATAGTTTGATTTATAATCATGCTATTTATAATCATTCTATTTATTTTATGTCCGTCAATAGCTGTACATAGCTAATGTTGATTGTTATGAAACCCTGACCAGAAATAAAATGTTGTATCTTGTATCTTGAACATAAATAACAATCCACACACTAAGACAATAGCAGAAGCACATCTAAAACTCGATTGTTTAATGAACTGTTTGCCAAATATCCACACAATATAGAAGACAAGAGCAGACGAACACCTAAAAACTGGCTTGTTTAATAAATTGTGCACCAACAGACAATATATGTATCATACCTGATGGTTTCATACTAGCATCGACGGAGTATACACCCAAGCTCTCTTCTGGTGATCTACACGTTATATCCGGTAGTATGTCGAACATTGGATGTGCATACTGCATCTCCTTATAATAAGAAATAAAACACGTGTAAAAATACTGTAACAAGTGCAGTCACTAAGCATGGTTAATACTCTCACATAAGGTGGGCGTATAACCACATTCAAATACAAGGGTTTTAAACCAGTATCCATGCAAAAGACCAATATACAGACAGGCGGTATTTCTCTATTCATATTACGAATTTTAAACCAAAAATCAAAAGGCTAGAATATGAATTTCTCTTCAAAAAAGGTCATAACATACAAAAGGAACATACGTGTTTTTCGCGTGTTAATTTCATGATCGGCATCGTTTCAATCACATATAGGTCATCTGTGTTCCTTCTCCACACATAGCCGTTTTTGTCCACCAAGCAGTTCAGAATCAGAAGGTTGAATAGAAGGAAGTCGACACCCTCTTGAACCTACAATTTCAAATCGTATGATGCGTGTTTGTAATTATACAGTATTGGTTACGCGAAACAAACAATATGTTCCTATTGTAGCAACAGTTATCAGTTGTACACACACTCGGAGTGACTCAGCATACTTACGTGGCAGGCACCAGGCACCCCGCATAGATACGCCGAGTAATTACTAGATTAAAAAATACTGATTCTTCTACGGTGAGTTAAATACTTGTTTCACTTCAACTTTACTGTACGGTATTAACACGTACACTATTCGAAATGATAAAAGTGCAACATCTACATGTCGCTATGAATAAACAGTACTATATTACCAACCTCGTGGGAAATGTCAATATGGAAAATCCTTGCAGTCCTTATCCCTGGTGTTGGTGTATGTTGAAGTAATGTCTGAATCACTCCATGAATGTCAATGTGCTTTTCTTGTAATGGTATTGTCACTAGTTTGGTATCAAGGTTTTTAGACTTCTGGCCCAACTGAATCAACAGCGCTTCAGCACGGCGTTTTACATACAAACTCTTTCCTACACCAGCGCGACTCGATTTAACAAAACGTGCCGATGATCTATGAACATAAACATGATTTTTTTTAAATAAATACTAAAATGCATAATTCCAAATATTGATCAACTGAAATAGATCCTAATGCCAATAAACATAAATGATTGACGGTTTTACCTATTAAAGTCAACACTTGATGCAGACTGAGCTCTGGTTGGGGGGACGATTAATTTGTCTGCAACATATTTCTTCAGCAATGTCGTATTTACAGTTTGCACCTGCCGAACATACTTGTCCAGGGATGACACAAATGGCGAGCGATATTCGTTGTCCGACCCGCAGATTACAAACAGTCGGTATTTCAAACCTGCCACAATTATATGTACAGTTGTATAAATTGTAATAAAATCATTGGAAAAGAAACAACGCCAAACAAAGAATGCTTAACAAAAATAGTTTCACAGCATATTGTTTACCTGGTATGTGCTTCGTCTCCAGAATGTATTCTTCTAAGTTTTGCTCTGCAGCCTCACTGACATCGTAGTCCAACAAATCAGCATTCACAAGGCAGTGGATTTTTCGGCTAACACCAAATATAGCCCGGCGCCAAAATATGTCCACCTGTAAAGCAATGGCAAATGTGAAATGTAGCATAACATACATTATCGTTTCAGTTTTCAAAATTACGTCTTTACAGAATCTATGTACTTAATATAAATTTAATATAAACAAGAGATGTTTGTAAAACATGTATGCCCCCCGACTTGCAGCCAAGTTGTGAATATGTGCAATTGTTGATACATTTTTGTAATATGCAAGCCCAAGCGAGGTCTCGATATATGGTATCTATGTATGAAGTTTCTTTAAAATATCTCGATGCTTTCCCAAGTTATTGAGCGGAAGCCGTTTTTCTATTTTTAGTAATGGTGACCTTGACCTTGACCCCACCCATCCCATATGAAATGCCAAGAGAGGTCTCAATATAAGGTATCTATGTATGAAGTTTCATTAAAATATATCGATGCGTTCTCAAGTTATTGAGCGAAAACCGTTTTTCTATTTTTAGCAATGGTGACCTTGACCCCACCCACCCCATATGCAATCCCAAGCGAGGTCTCGATATAAGGTATATATGTATGAGGTTACATTAAAATATCTCAATGCGCTCTCAAGATATTGTGCTGAAACCGTTTTTTTCTAGTTTTAGTAACGGTGACCTTGACCCCACCCACCCCATATGCAATCCCAAGCGAGGTCTGAATATAAGGTATCTATGTACCAACTTTCATTAATATATCTTGATGCGTTCTCAAGTTATTGAGTGGAGACCGTTTTTCTATTTTTAGTAATGGTGACCTTGACCCCACCCACCCCATATGCAATCCCAAGCGAGGTCTCAATATAAGGTATCTATGTATGTAGTTTCATTAAAATATCTTGATGCATTCTCAAGTTATTGAGCGGAAACCGTTTTTCTTTTTTTAGTACCGGTGACCTTAACCTTGACCCCACCCACCTCATATGCAATCGCAAGCGAGGTCTCGATGTAAGGTATCTATGTACAAAGTTTCATTAAAATATCTCGATGTGTTCTTAAGTTATTGAGCGGAAACCGTTTTTCTATTTTTAGTAACTGTGACCTTGACCACACCCACCCCATATGCAATCCCAAGCAAGGTCTCGATGTAAGGTATCTCTGTCTAAAGTTTCATTACAATACCTCAACGCGTTCTCTAGTTATTGAGGGGAAACCGTTTTTCTATTTTTAGCAACGGTGACCTTGACCTTTGACCTGTTGACCGCAAAATTTATAGGGTTCTTCCTTTCCTCCCAAGTAACCAGCATACTAACTTTCATGATCGTAGGTCAAAGCGTTCTCAAGATATCGTGCGGAAACGAAATGGTGTACCCTTTTTCTATTTTTAGTAACGGTGACCTTGACCTTGACCCCACCAACCCCATATGCAATCCCAAGCGAGGTCTCAATGAAAGGTATCTATACTGAACCAAAAAAGAAACTTTCGTAAAGTACATGCCAAATTGTAACGGTTATGTATTAGATGTACACACATAAATACATGTGGTTATTGGAAAATCGTTCTACTTTGCAAAATCGACTAGTTAATCCCTTGATTAATATCAGGTCAGCTAATTTAACGCAAACCTCGACTTTCACGTGCACGTGAGGGATGGAGACATCCGGTGCCCCTGCTGAACATTTATCAACTCCAAAATATTGCATTGGTGATATACATACTGACAAACATCAAAAACGTGTAAAATTTAAGTTTTTGAGTCGGAATTTTAATGCCAAGAATCCCGGAAAATTTACGAGAGCGAGCCATAGGAATGCTGGAGGCTGGGATTCCTAATGCAGACGTTGCAGCACGAGTTGGGACATCCGTGCAGGCAGTTAGGAGCCTTCGGCGGCGATTTGCGCAGACCGGAAGTACTAGGGACTTACCACGGAGCGGCAGACCGCGTGTCACGACTCGAGCCCAAGACCGCTGTATCATTAACCAGCACCTACCAAACCGCTTTCTCGCCGCAACATATACAGCTGCCATTACCCCCGGTACCAACAACGACCGGATTTCCGCCCAGACTGTGCGGAATCGTTTAGCCGGTATCGGTTTGCACGGACAACGTCCGTACGTCGGATCGGTTTTGACGCGCCGTCATCGCAATAGCAGACAGCAATGGGCCTTGGGACACATCAATTGGACAAGACAACGTTGGCGGACCATTCTTTTTACTGATGAGTCGAGGTTTGTGTTATCTCGGGGTGATGGGCGAGTACGAGTGTACCGACGTAGGAATAAGCGTTATGCCGACTGTTGCGTACTGGAGTGCGATCGTTTCGGGGGCGGGGGATCAGTTATGGTGTGGGGCGGTATTGCGTACGGGTATCGCACCCAACTAGTTGTTACTGAGGGGAATTTAAATACACAACGATATAGGGAAACCATCTTACGGCCTCATGTTGTCCCTCTGCTTCAAACACATGACGTCATAGAGACATTACAACAAAATAATGCCAGGCCCCATGTCGCTCGTCACAACATACAGTTTTTACAAAACCAAAATGTTGATTTCATAGATAACTGGCCCTCAAAAAGTCCGGATTTGAATCCCATTGAGCATCTATGGGATAATCTTGATCGACGCATACGTCGACGTCCAAACCCGCCTAACAACGTTAACGACCTACGGACAGCTCTACTTGAAGAGTTGAATAACATCCCACACGCTGACATTAACAAACTTGTGCTCTCAATGCTCTCAATGCGACGACGCTGTCGAGCAGTGAGCATTGCTCGCGGTGGTCACACACGCAATTGATAATGGACTTTTGAAATCAATCCCTTCCGGTTTTAAATTCCAATTAAACAACAAAGTTGGTATTTTCTGTCCAAAATATTGATTTTAGTAGATTCATAAGACGAACTTGTACAATAAACAAAAACATTCAGTCAATTCTAGTCAAACGTTACAAAATTATCATCATTCAAACTTCATTAAAATATCTCAATGCGTTCTTAAGTTATTGAGGGGAAACCGTTTTTCTATTTTTAGCAACGGTGACCTTGACCTTTGACCTGTTGACCTCAAAATTTATAGGGTTCTTCCTTTCCTCCCAAGTAATCAGCGTACCAACTTTCATGATCGTAGGTAAAAGCGTTCTCAAGGTATCGTGCGGAAACGAAATGGTCTACGGACAGACCTACCGACCGACCGACGGACGAACAGGTCCAAAGCAAGATACCCCCACTTCTTCAGGTCTAATTACCCCAAAACGGAAGTCACATCCTCAGGGTTACATGATGTCAGTTAGATAATAAGCACATGTGGTTGAGTGCAGGATGCATATAATTTGTAAAATACAGTTTAAATGATATGTTTTGGTATCATTTTAAAGGTATATATGTAAGCAATAAGAAAAAAGGCTGTTTTGTGCACTACTTTTGTCTAGTGGTTCCCAGCTTCATAACTTTTGGCCCATGTATTCATGCGCAAAATGCCAGCCTCCATGCCCATCAAAACCGGTGTGCTTTTTCTAAGGTTAATATTTTGAGTTACAACAAATAGAATTTTTTTACATGCTGTTTTTTCAAAAGGTTATGTCCTCATCTTTCCAACAATGTATGGTGATATATTGGAAAGTAGCTTGGTCATGGTGAAAATGAGATTAAATTTGAATATTTTATACGTAACAAAGAAGGAATTTATTTCCGCATGCGTAACATTCAAAGGGGGCATAATTATTCTTTACTAAAACAGACACTGAAATTTTAGTAACTTATATTTAACGACAATGTGTGGGAATTAGTGAGCTTGTGTATGTGAGTGTGTGCATGTTGTTTTTAGGCATGGACAATGCAAGACTGTTAATTTTCTACAACTAAAAACTAACCTCGTCATTTGATGTTAACGAGGAACAGACCAACACTTCGTCTGAAGAAGGAAGAGGCTGATCTTTGTCATGCATGTAGATGGACAGTGTAACCTTCGGTATGTCCTCTGAAAGCATTGAAACATAGCAAACTCAAACACTGTTCAAGTGCAAACCTGAGCCATAACTTAATTTAACATTTGTTCTTAAAATTCATTTTTAAGTGCAGCAAAACAAACAGTAACAGGACAATGCATTGTTCTTCTGTCATGTTGGTCTAGGAGATAGGCAAGATAAAGAAAGATTTTTACTGAATCTACAATATGTTATCGTGTCTTTGTACATACCGGTAGGGCATATAATAAGATTTGGCTCTCCCTCATTGAAGCTAGTTCCAAGTGTTCTGTTCACTGCCTCTTGCTCTACAATAGCATACATGACACATGCAATATATGTATAACTATAATGCAATACCATCAAAACAAGTTATTTAAAAACTACGCATTAGAATTCAAAGAGCAAATTACAAACTGCCAGCATACATGGGTTAACGGGATTTAGGAAAAAAAATAGTCCCGTTTCTGGTCTCCTTACCTACCCTTTACTTATGGTGCCTACCCTACATATTTTTGGTCCCAAAAAAATGGTTATTTTCTTCAATTTTCTTTCCACCCATAATGTTCTTTTCGCTTGTTTTACTAAACAAGATTTGACAAGAATTTTTTGGCATCAAATTAATTACTTTTAAGTTTATTTTGTTTTAAATTTATTTCAGGGCTATTGTTTTCAGAAAAGTTGGGCATTGCCTTTGAATTAATACATGGTTGTTTACCGGTAGTTTTTTAACTTTTAACAGGCAGTTATGTCAACAGGCAGTTATGTCAGCATGTTGGTCGATCAGTTTGGTATAAAGGTTTTGCAATCTGTCAACATATGTCCCATCTGAATAGACACCTATATGGAACACACACCATCCCCCCATAAAAAAAATTCCCTACCTACCTACCCTTATGTTTTGGGGCTGGAGACCAGACACATAACTATTTTTTATTTGGCCTTAAATACAACTGCACATTAAAATTTTGCTTTTGTATGTAGACTGTGCAAATGCCTTATGTCAAGGTACGATTGAGGACGTTAAAATAACGGGACTTTATTTATTTACTAATTAGTTTATAACAAATAATGAAGACAACATTATGGCAGTAAAATGTATAAATTTGTGTATTTACACAGCAAACAGCAAATATGAATAGTATCTAAATACAAATAATTGCAGAAATCAGTAAGGAGGTGTTCATGGTATGTGAAATGTATGAACAATGAAGGACAGGTATTACAATAGCTACCTGCAAGATGCTTAAGAACAATCCCCAAGTACTCGAGACTTAGATAGTCGCTGATGTTTGAAGAGATAGATCCCAGGAAGCTTTTCCAGAGTTCTGCAAGACCCTGTACCAGTTCGGCTGCACCCGCACTGAAAGAACCAGGGAGCGCCATGCATTTGTCATTAAATGGATGTGAACAGCCATTTCAAACACAAATGAACGATATTCTGGTACTCAATGAAAACATAACGTGGGACATCAACATACCTATGCTCATGTATTTTGGTTAAGTTTGTTTTGATAATCGAAGCCATAGTCGAAGTTGAATCATTCCAACCAGAAAATGATTGGGTAGGGTTTTGGGCTTCCATCATTTCACTAATGTCAATTTCTTCGTCCACTTGGCTGGTGCTCTGTCGCTGGTCTCCTTCCTCCATGCACCATAGCAATGCTATGATACAAATTAAATCAAATATCCACCATTATTACATTAGCGCATTAATAATATGTCAAACGCACACGGTAATAGTATAACTAATATTGGCTTGATATAAATAAGTATTAGTCAAACTCAATCGAAATGAAACTATAATGAGAGGGTCCTATCGTGGTCGTATGGGTAGTGTGACAAGTGTATATAAAATTCAGTTAATCATGCATGTATTTATAACATGCACAATCCTTATTGTGCAAGATAAGTCAAGTTAAGATAATAAACAAGTTAATATAATAAACAAATATTTAAAGTGTAGATAATTCAGAGTGCTTACTCATGCATATGCATTGCATGGTTAAAAACAATATTTATAACATTATGAACCTTGCGTTACGTCCCGGGCTTCGATATCTTTTATGTCAACATGATCGATTGACCGAAGTGCTAATGATTCATCTATCCCTGCTGAAACAAGTTCACGAACGAATTGTGTTTTTTTCTCGCCCAGATCTGACGTATTGCTTTCATCATTCATCTCAATTTCTTTAGTATCTGTATCCATTTCAATGTCTTTAACTTGTGTTCGATTATCCACTTCCTCTGAGGCCAGGTTTAAAGCTGCTACTAAGTCAGCTAAACAAAAATCAGAAAATAATATCCAGATACGATTCAGAAATAAAATACAATCTACATTTTTTTCCATACTAAACATTGCCAAAGATGGTAGGAATCAAATTTAGAACTACATTAGCACATTTTTATATGAAAACTAAATTAAAGTCAACATACCTGGTGTACAATCTTGTCTCACAGCTGATAATAATGGGTATATATGATTTGAGGGCGATTTGTCTGATCCAACTTTTACAAGTTCTCGCTGCAGTATAACTAGCTGATCAACAGTGAAATAATTCAGATGGAAGTATTCTACCCTTTTGCTTCTGATGTATTCTAACCATTCCTCCAGGCATTTCTCCATGAATTTTGCAAGTTCAGGAATCACGTCTTGTAAACCTTCTGATTTAGACACTCCGCACTAATAATGAAAAATGCTAATAGAACATGCTAACATGAATGACATTATTATGCCCCCCTTCGAAGAAGTGGGGGTATATTGCTTTGCACCTGACCGTCGGTCGGTCGGTTGGACGGTCGGTCTGTCTGTAGACCATTTCATTTCCACACGATATCTAAAGAACGATTTGACCTACGATCATTTAGGTTGGTATGCTGGTTACTTGGGAGGAAAGGAAGACGCCTATTGATTTTGAGGTCAACGGGTCAAAGGTCAAGGTCACAGGGGCTTGTTACATGAAATTTGTTTCCGCACGATATCTCGAGACCGCTTTGACCTACGATTATTTAAGTTGGTATGCTGGTTACTTATGAGGAAAGGAAGACGCCAATCAATTGTGAGGTCAACAGGTCAAATTTCAAGGTGACAGAGGCTTGTAACATGAAAACTATTTCCTCTGCAGACCATTTCGTTTCTGCATGATATGTAGAATACGCTTTGACCTACGATCATCCAAGTTGGTATGCTGGTTACTCTGGAGGAAAGGAAGATGCCTATCAATCTGGAGGTCAACAGGAACATGAAAACTGTTTTCTCCATAGACTATTTTGTTTCAGCAGGATATCTAGAGAATGCTTTGACCTACGATCATCCAAGTTAGTATGCTGGTTACTCGGGAGGAAAGGAAGTGCCTATCGATTTTGAGGTCAACCAGTAAGAGGTCAAGGTCAAGGTCACAGGGGCTTGTAACATGAATACCTGTTCCACACAATATCTAGAGAACACTTTAACCTAGGATCATATAAATTAGCTGGTTGGAAGGAAGACCCCTATCGATTTTGAGATCAAGAGATCAAAGGTCAAGGTCACAGGGGCTTGTGAAAAAAAACAGATGAACCATTGGTACATGGTCCTCAAACTATATAGGTACAAATGTCAGTCGAGTCGCCAAATTTGCTAGGAAGAATGCTCTTGCAGAGAAGACAACTCCTATCAAGGTAATGGTTAACATGTCTCAGCTTAGATTTTTCAGAAACAGTACACTTCTGTGATGAACAAAGGCTGCCAGTCGGGGAGGCATACATGTTTTACAAACATCTCTTTATTAAATTGATATACAGTACAGCTTGTAGCCATTTGTCAAATCCCGCATTGCCACCCCGGACAAACGGATTTTTAGAGCGCGGTCAAAATGCGGTGATTCAGCATGGTCCCAGAAAATGCCGCCAACTCTGACTCCATAAGAAATCGCGGCGGGCCGTGGTGGACTATCGCGGCGGGCCGCGGTGGACGTTCGCGGTGGGCCGCGGCGATTTATTGTCTACATCCGAGAACAGCTACATCGTACATGTATATGGAAATGTAAAAGCAAAACTTAAAAAATCTATTAAAAAGCACATGCAAGGATAATTTATATTAACGACTTTGCTGTGTAAGCATCTTACCTTTGTCAGTTTTACAAATATATTCCATCTTATTTAACCCCCACCAATAATGGCACCATGCACTATAAATTTGCGATATCAGAATACTGAACATTAACATAAATCACCACATAAAATTTAGTAACGTTTCATGAACTAAACGAGTCATGCAGTGAACGGAAATCGGCGACAGTTCAAAGGCTTAAGATGCCGTACCCAAGCGTTTATTAGGGGCTTCAAATTCATAATCAGGGAGTTTAAATGGTGACCCTGTCGTGTCCACTTAAAATGTACATGAATATCTCTCACAAAACCACATACGTCGAAAAACATATGGTTGTTTAATCTTAAACAAACTGTTTTAAATACCTACCTCTATACAGGGTATTTACATCTGTATTAACATCTGCTACTGTTTACAAATAATATTATAACGCGCTGTTTTTTTTTTTTTTTTTGTTGATTCTTGCACGATACGACATGTGTATTTGGTAAAATTCCTATTAACTTAAAATATACATTGTCATTTTGCTAATATTAACTTTTTAAATTGCATGAATAATTTTGAGATAGCATGTATTACTCAATTTTTTTTTTGTTCGAATAAATTTTGTCGCTGCTTTATAATAAAGTTATTATTTACACATTATATATATTTATAGATATGATGTGTGCACACTATCGGCTTGGCTTGGTAATCCTAGCAATTGTTCTATTCGCAATTAAGGTGATGTGTGTAATCATTTTTAGTGTACCTCTAAACATCACACCTTTACTGTATGTAAAATATATTTTCATAACATCTGGTTTTAGATAAAGTAGATAACGTCACGGTGTTACGCCGCGATGTGTCACCGCGGATCACGGCGGAAGACCACCTGCCGTGTTTTTTCTTGGGTATTTTACGGCCGCGGTGGCCCAACACGACAACCATCGCGGACCACGGACCGCCGCGGGACGCGGTGTTTTTGCACAAAATCGCGACCGCGGTGGTCGCGCGGAAATTTTAAAATGGCTACGAGCTGTACTGTATAATAATAATAAGAATCCAGTATTAAAAACATGAATCCCATCATGACTTTCTGCTAGTAATTTTTATATGAAAGGTAAAGCCCACACAAGTGGACCACTAGATCTATACATTTATTTGACATATTACACATTATTTATCATCCCCTTTCAATCTTCAAACTGGTAGGTGCAATGTGACACTCAGGCTGTTGTGCAACAGTCCCATGCAGAACATTTGTGCAAAATTCTTCAAAAGGCATAGATGGGAAAAAGCATTTTAGTTATGGACAGGCATTCAGACATACAGAAAAATGTTCTGCCACTATGTCTCTGCGTGTGAAATACTACTACTTTTTTTTAGACAGTGTTCATTTCTTAGTCATTATTTACCTTCAGCTTTGGCACATCGTTTCCTTCCCCAAATGAAAGAATGACGCAAACTCGTCGTGTTGTATTGCACATGAATGTCGCTTTCCAACTGTTGAACAACACACAACCTGTCAAACACAGTTTTCTAAATACATTGCCTAGACGAGTCACGCTGTCAAACACCTACAAAAATCAAAATAATTATATTGATCATGTTTACAGTATAAATGAAACATCAATTATTCATAAAGGCACTGAAATGGTGATAATGGTCGATCTGAAACGTGAAAAATTAAAGTTGTTTGATGTTAGTATATATGAGCTGCACAACATGCGCCATTAAATATGTGGGTAACCGACAACTGCTTTATACAAATCATTTATTCTTCAAGTAGCCATCTACATCCCAAACAACTTGGCGACTCGAAAAACAATAACTCCAAATAAAACAAAAGGAACTGAGTGTCTTGCGCATGTAAATATCATATCGATCCAAACGCATCATTCTAATAACTTTCTTAAATAAAATGTGGATTGTTTCCATTATTGCAACACATTTTGCGTGCTTACAATATCAATCACTTAAAATATTATAATTTTGGATAAAGATGTTAGAATGTTGAATTCTTACCAATGTGAACATTTCCACATCCACTTCAACATCCTTCTTGTCCTGTGTGCTTTTGCCAGCCACCAACATCAGGCGACTCTGCAGATCTTGCAACTGTGAGTAGCTGTAGCTTCTGAACTGCCGTTCATGTTCTTTTTCAGGTACAGTTAATTTGATGACATCTTTTGTCATCTGTGAGAAAATGTTTTATTATCGCTGATCAAATTCATACATGTATATACCAAACAAAACTTTATTTATTTAAAGAACACATTTACAGTAGACACTAATAAGCGTTTCTCTTTTGAAGTTAAGTAACAAAACATGCAACTCGAAGCAAAAATGACTATCAATACAATTTAAACTAGAAAGCACTCGGAGAACGCAGACCTCAGCCAAGAAACATGTACAATGTAACCCTACTTAACAGTTGGATTTTCCAGTAGGTTACTTTTGTTGTTATAAACAATAAAGTGGACTCCAGATGCCAGGTTCCAGACGTTGATCCGAACCACCATTTAATTCTCATAATTTGTTTACTGACCCATTTCTAACCTTACCAGTAAATGTCATGCAAATCTGTTCATAACACTTTGTAGCTAACAAACAAACAAACGAATAAACTAACACACAAACTATCTGTAACACAAACATATCGTTGTAAGAGGTAATACTCAAATAGAATTCCCTACAATGTCATCGTTGGAGCTTTCCGTCCCAGGAATGATCCCGACAGTGTAAACACCGTCGCTGTTTATTGCATCAGCTTGCATCAATGATGTCACTTCGACAGATCCATGCGCCTTTTTGATTTCCTTGAGCCAAGGAAGTTCTCGGTCTGTGTCGATCTAAATATTCGAACAACAGCATTTAAAACTAGAATTGCCACATGAGTAACGGATATACCCCCACATTGTGGCCTTGTCACAAAACTGTGGCATCCGTTCGAAAGAATTGGATATAAAGAAAATGTGTCAATTTGTAGAATGTTTAACAGTGTAATTGGAAATATTTAATTTCAATAGGAGCTATAACTGTCAACATTTAGTGTATAGATATTGTCCTGAAACCGTGTTTTCAGGAAATTTAAGTCAAAATGGGGCCATAACTCGGTCCAAATTTCATAGGTTGTAAACTAAGTGGAACATCACATGTATTATATGACGCTACATGTGTGTACCAAAAATTATTTGAATATGTCAAACAATTCTTAAGTTACCTTCTGGAAACCATGTTTTTAGGGAATTTAAGTCAAATAAGAGTGCCACTGTCACAAAGATACGCCCGTCAATGGAGCATTTTTAGCGGTAAAGATTCAACGACAAAAGAGACAAAATCCATCCATGCTTCACAAAGATATTCCCTGGACTAAGAGAAAAGGATTTCTTATATTTGACTTTGACCTTGAATTGTGACCTTGACTTTGGACCTAGGGACCTGGTTCTTGCGTGCAACAATCCGACTCACCATGCTTATTACTTCTGCTTGTGCAACGTTGCTTGAAAATCCATCCAAACAAACATATGCTCCTGACAAAGTGGTAAGGATTAAATTCCTATATTTGACCTTTGACCTTGAATTCTGACCTTGACCTTGGACCTAGGTACCTGGTTCTTGTGCTTGACACTCTGTCTCATCATGCTTACCACTCGTGCCAAGTTATGCGAAAATCCATTCTTGCTGGACAAAGATATGCTCCGGAAAAAGTGGCAAGGATTGGTTTCTTATCTTTGACCTTGAATTCTGACCTTGACCTTGGACTAAGGCACCTGGTTCTTGCGCAACAATCCGTCTCATCATGTTTATCACTTCTGCCAAGTTATTTGAAAATCCATCAATGCTGGACAAAGTTATGCTCCATACAAAGCGTGAATCATTGATTTCCTATATATAACCTTTGACCTTGAATTGTGACCTTGACCTTGGACCTAGGGACCTGCTTCTTGCGCGTGAGACTCCGTCTCATCATGCCTATCACTTAAGTCTTATGCCAAGCTTTTCGAAAATCCATCCATGCTGGACAAAGATATGCTCCGGACAAAGTGGTAAATATTGATTACTTTTATTTTACATTTGACTTGAATCCTTCTGCCCGACCGCCTGCTTGGGTGTTCCCATAATACGACCCGTTTTTCAAATGGGCGTATAAAAAGGGGCCATTACTCTGTCAAAATTTAGTGCTTTGTAACCAAAGTCGAACATGACATGTATTTTATGATGCTAACAATTGTGTACCAAGAATTATTTGAATAATATTAAAATAATTATTGGTACATTGTCAAGCCCTTCTTGAGTTATTGCCCGTAAACAATGTTTTTTAGGGAATTTAAGTCAAAATGGGGCCATAACTGTCAAAACTTTGTGGTTTGTAACCAAAGTCAAATTTGACCTGTATTCTATGATGTCACACGTGTACCTAAAATTATTTGAATATGTCAAGCTTTTCTTGAGTTATCATCCGGAAACCATGAAAACCAACAGACGTCAGACCGACAAGCTCACTTCTACATGTATATACCCCCCTAAGCTTCGTTTGAAGGGGCATAATAAAACAAATTTATATTAGAACAACCTTTGTTATTGAAGGGTTAATCATCAAATGAATTTTGCTAGCAATACCAGACCTTTTTAAAAAGCAAATGAAACAGTTACTTGGATCCAAAAATAAGATTTAATAAGAGCTGTCAGAGGACAGCGCGATCGACTTTTCGAGGTATTTCAGTTGGCACATATTTTAGAAAGTGGAAGAAGCATAAATTTGTTGAAATACAAAACTGAGTTATGGCAATTATTTCATCAAATTATTCCAAGTTTCAACCTTATGTCTTTAATAACTTTGTAGTTTTGAAGTTATAGAGTTTTGAATATAAACTTTAACCAGAAATTCTATGTGAAAAGGGGGCATAACTCTGTTAAAATGCAAAACAGAGTTATAGTTTGGTTGCCCCTGATGCTGCAGTTGATGACAATGTTCCTTATAATTTTAAAGTTAATAACTTATGTAGTTCTGAAGCTACAGAAGTTTTGAATATAACTTCAACGAGAAATTCTATGTGAAGAAGGGGCATAACTCTGACAAAATATAAAACAGTGTTATAGGGAATGTTGCCCCTGATATTAGAGTTGATTACAAAGGTATATTCCAAGTTTCAAGTGAATAAACTATGTAGTTCTGAAGTTACAAAACTGTTGAATATAAACTTTAACCAGAAAATCTATGTAAAAAAGGAGCATAACTCTGTCAAAATACAAAACAGAGTTATAGGGAATGTTTCCCCTGACACTGGAGTTGATGACAAATGTATATTCCAAGTTTCAAGTAAATAACTTCTGTAGTTTTGAAGTTACAAAACTTTTGAATATAAACTTTAACCAGAAAATCTATGTGAACAATAAACTGTTCGATAAACACATATGCCCCCGGTTTGTGCTCGACAGCCCATTTGTATTATTCCAAAGTCCAAATTAGGTCAAGGTCAAAGTATGGTTGGGTGATATGGGTGGATTGGGAATGGTCATAAGCAACAACTGTGTAAGTATCCAAGTGCTGTAGTAAGCGATGCTGTTATAGACGAAACGGTAAAATCAAGTTAACAAAGAAATAGCCCATTTGAAGGCCAAACAAGAGAAAAATGTGGAAACCGCATTAAAGCCAGATTTTTTATTTTGCCAATGGGGGTACATGTACAAGTCAATGTTGGTGATGAAGTATGCAAGCTCTATTGGCCATTTTGTGCAGTGAGGCGGAACCATTTTAATAAGTTTGTTAGAGGAACACTAAACGAACATTGGTGTGAAATTATTTGAAAATATAGCCATAGGTCTAGAAGAAATTGGCGTTTAGACATATTTCTATTTTTAGCTCTGGTGGCCATCTTATGCAGTGAAGCTGAACCATTTTTGCAGGTTTGGTAGAGGTCCATGCAAGGAACATTTCTGTATAGTTTCATGAAGATTGACCAAGAACTTTTGAAAATATGACAGGAAAACAAAACTTTAATGCAAATTCTATTTTTAGTTCTAGGGGCCATTTTGTGCAGTGAGGCAGAACCATTTGAATAAGTTTGGTAGGGTATAAAGTTTCATCAAGATTGATAAAGAACTTTAGAAAATATGACAGGAATACAAAATTTTAACGCAAACTCTTTTAAGCTCTAGTGGCAATTTTGTGCAGTGAAGCGTAACCATTTGAACAAGTTTGTTAGAGGAACATTGAACGAACATTTGTGTAAAATTATTTGAAAATCTAGCCATAGGTTTAGAAGAAAATGGCGTTTATACATCTTTTTATTTTTAGCTCTTGTGCAGTGAAGCGGAACCATTTTCAAGGGTTTGGTAGAGGACCATCCAAGGAACATTTTTGTAAAGTTTCATGAAGATTGACCAAGAACTTTTGAAAATATGACAGGAATACAAAACTTTAACGCAAATGATATTTTTGGCTCTAGTGGCCATTTTGTGCAGTAGGCGGAACCATTTGAATAAGTTTGGTAGAAGAACTCTAAACGAACATTTGTGTAAAATTATTTGAAAATCTAGCCATAGGTTTAGAAGAAAATGGCATTTAGACATAATCCTATTTTTAGCTCTGGCGGCCATCTTATGCAGTGAAGCGGAACCATTTTCACAGGTTTGGTAGAGGACCATCCAAGGAACATTTCTGTAGTTTCATGAAAATTGACCAAAAACTTTTAAAAATATGATAGGGATACAAAACTTTAATGCAAATTAATAACGACATCGCAACTTCCGCCCGCCCAACCGCCCACTCACCCGCCTGCCCAACCGACCGGCTTTCGCTAATCTAAAAACTTTAATTCAGACGCGGACGCCGACGCCGGGGGTAGTAGGTAAGCTCACCTACTATTCGAATAATTGAGCTAAAAGTATGGAATATATACAAGTTATATAGTAGTTAAGTTATTGGAATACATGTATAATCTTGTTCTTACAACCTGCAATAATTATTATGTATTTTAAGTCTGGACCTACCAACTGCTGGGGTAAATTTGGATTAGCATCCAGCTCTTTCCACACAATTTTGCACTTTTCTAACAATGCACTATAGTCACAGTCAGCATTAAGCTCAAATATAAGTGGTGAATAGCCCAGCACAGCCGAATGAAGACATTGTACTTTTTTGATGTTCATGGGTTCGTCTCCAGCAGACATCATAGCAAGGTCTACAAACACTTTCAATTCCTTTTGACCAGCTGAAGTATATAATAACAGTAATTACAATTATATAACAATCTTTGCACTTGCAGTTCAAGCCACCAATTCTGCTTTGAGTAAGATAACCCCATGTACGTCGGCAACAGAAACTGCAGATGATCAATCAGATTGGAACTAAAACATCATTTACATGTTGGACAGATTGTTGATTATCAGAATTTATTTACAAAAACTCCTAACTTCAAGGTGAATTTAAAACATTTAAATTATCACGCAAGATACAATGATATTTTGTACGTATAATGCGCTGCTACAAATGACTGCTGATAGCAATTATTTGGCCGAATTAGTATGAAATTAGTCGAGAAAGTAGAAAGAGAGCCAAGATGACCCTGGGTCGCTCACCTGAGTTTAAAGCATCATAATGACATCATAAAATTTATAGTGTGTACATAGATGTTTGAAGTCAATTGTTGGGAAACTGGCCCTCCCAAAAAATGGAAAATATGTTTTAATAACAAAATATATTTTGACATTCTTTATTTTAACAAGAGCTCAGGACAGCGCACTCGACTACTCAACCGCTTTGTCAGAGTTATGGGCCTTTATATACTACAAACAAGAAAAATATTGAGCGGAAACAGTTTTTCTATTTTTAGTAACAGTGACCTTGACCTTAAACCCACCCACCCCATATGCAATCCCATGTGAGGCCTCACTATAAGGTATCTATGTATGAATTTTCATTACAATAGCTCAATCCGTTCTCAAGTTATGGAGATATGGAGTTGTTGCATGCAAACTTTAACCTGAATTTCTAAGTACAAAAAGGGACATAATTCTGCTAAAATGCTGGTCACAGTTATGGGTCTTGGCCAGTGACCTTATATAATGACCCTGAAGGCATGTGTGAAATTTCAATTACAAATCTGTAGTAGATACAGAGATATGGAGATGTTGCATGCAAACTTTAACCTGATTTTCCAAGTACAAAATGGGTCATAATTCTGCTAAATTGCAGAGTTATGGGTCTTGGTCAGTGACCTCATATAATGATCCCGAACACATCTGTGAAGTTTCAATTTAATATCTGTAGTAGTTACAGAGATATGTACTTGTTGCACGCAAACCTTAGCCCGAATTATATCTTGCGCGCAAACCTTAACCTGACTTTGAAGTACAAAAAGGGGAATAATTCTGCTAAAATGCTGGTCACAGTTATGGGTCTTCCTCAGTGACCTTATATAATGACCCTGAAGGCATGCGTGAAGTTTCAGTTGAATATCTGTAGTAGATATAGAGATATTGAGTTGTTGCACACAAACATTAATCTGATTTTCTAAGAACAAAACACGGCATAATTCTGCTAAATTGCAGGTCAGAGTTATGGGTCTTGGTCAGTAACCTCACATAATGACCCCGAACACGTGTGAAGTTTCAATTATATCTGTAGTAGTTACATAGATATGGATATGTTGCACGCAAACCTTAACCAGAGCACTACGCCAACGCCTACGAACAGGTGAGTACTATAGCTTGAACTATTCGGTGAATAGCCGAGCTAAAAAATGTACGTTCTTTATATATTTGGAATATTTGTCAATTTAGTAAATGATTTTGACAAAAACTGAGAACTATGGTCTTGTTAGAAATACCAAATTTGTTTCAATTGTAGATAACTTGAGAACATATTAAACACAATAAAAAAAAACACCATCACCGTGATTTACGATTCACTAAAGTTCAGTATGGGTCTTTATTTTTTCAAATATAAACACTTAAAAATAATGTTGATAAGCACTATTAACGTCGTTGTCACTTTAATTCGGATCTGTTCAAATTGTAAACACTATTGATTTAACTCTATTGTGTCCATAACCAGGTGCTTATTGAGAATAATACTACTAAGATAAATTGTAAGATCATAAGAGGTTCATTATGGCATTCTTATATTGGGAAAATGAAACTGCACATTTACAATAACACAATGTTTTACTGTACTTGTTGATAACTTACATGTTTTCATAGACTCTTTGAGCCACTTAATAAGGTTGCCACACACCAGAAACACCTCCAAACACTGGACTTGCTGTTTTGAAATCCCCTTCAGAACTTGGAATGTTTTCATCAATCTTGTATCAAAATCCTTCATTTTAAAGTGGTGATCTATGTGCTGAAGAAAGCATACAGGTACATTTAATACATTCTGGTAAATATTGACAATATCGTTATTTTGTAATTTGAAATTATTGAATCTAATATAGTGTACAAGGTGGTAAAGTTTACACATACATTATGATAAAACTGTACATAAAATCAATGAACTATCATATTAATAAACATTCTTTAAAATTAAATCTTATAGAGAGTTTGCTTAAAAACTTTATGTTCTTGTCATAATATAAAGGCCACTTTTCCATGTATGTGTGATCCGTTATCTGTATCTGTGACCTTATCCGCTGTCCGCATGAGACATTTCTACATGTGCGTATCCATAGTGCGTAATATTGTATTCTTATATACAACTATACGTCATTTATTATTTACAAACGGTAAAATAATAATTCTTGATTAAAAGTTTAACGTCGAGTAACCCCTGTCACGCTGATTTAAGGCTTCACTTTACAGAAAAATAATTTAGTTTCCAAAATAAAAGTATGGACAAATCTGTATGTTGCTCATAATTAATGGTCAAGTTCAATGCATTTGCATTTATGATTATTAATATAGTCAGTACCCAGTTAATTAGTGTTAAAAAGAACATGTAATCTTACTGTACTGTAACAATGTGTTACAAGTTAAGGCATTCATTCTAGTTGATATTAGAAGTATGTGCTATTAATACAAATACACAGGTGTGGGTATACGATTTCGATTAAGAGGGGGCAGTCATATTCAGTTACTGAAAAAAGCTGTCAACAAACTTCTTTTGGTCCCTCCAACATGGAATAGATATAGGAACGTTGCAATATCGACAGGAAGTAAAATTGTAACAAAAATACTTAAAGACAGGGTTTGTTTATAATAAAAAATTGAAAAACACATAGCTATAATATACATTGGGAAAAGAAATCTAATAAATACAAAGAAGTGTAAATGCATTTTTATATAAACTCGTTCAACTTCTTTTGAAGACTATTTATAAATGTTTATAAATTCACTTCATTATTTTCGATGACAAGTGATCTTAATGTTAAATAGCTATAATATACATTAGGAAAAGAAATCTAATAAATACAAAGAACATTTAATATATTCTACGAAAATCTACAATATCCTTTATAAATATTGGCCCTGCATACACAACAAATTGTCCATGTACGTGTCCGTGTCAGTAAAAATCGCGCACTGCGGATCACGGACACGGTTGACGGATCACTCGCACATGTAAAATTGGAGTAAATGACTGAAAACTATGTTCATGCACGATCCACAAGGCTTAAAAGGTCTAAAATTCAATTAATATTTCATACTTCCGAAATGTTTTTGATCGCTTCGAAATCACCTTGCAGATTGTACTTGCGCTGAACTTTTAAGAGCGCTTTAGCACCATTAACACAGGACTGCAACTGCATGTACTCGTGTACTTGATGTATTCGTCTATAAGCGATGTCCTCCGAAATTCCAAATGCTGTTATTTCAAACACAAGACGTCTGTCCTCGTCTTCAAAGTGATTAAACATTGCTTTGAACTCTTCAAACAGGATATTTCCTGTTGTCAGTTTTAATCCAAATTCTTTCCATCTGTAAAATATAAATTGTTCGTTATTACATAGTATATCAATTATTTGTACAAAAACAGGACTGTATATGTTCGTAAAGTTGATGAGAGTTTATAAACCTTTTAGCGGGATGTCCACCAAAATTCCGAATGATGTTATTTTAAAACATAGTTGTATTATTGAACATATGATATTCATGTATTTATACAGACAAACGACCATAATGTCACCGACTGCTACAAGCTACATATTGTTTTGTAATCAACACAGGCACTGTCAATTACATAACATAATTTTTGCGATAAACATTATCTGAAAATCAACCAGAGTTTTAACACCGCTCTAAATATTGTAGATTTGCATAGATTTGCATACAAGTTACTATATTTTAAATGTTTTCAATCAAACAGGTAGAGATACGATAAACAAATTTCAAACAAGAATATCGGTAGAACCGATTTCTGCTCCCCTATGCCGCTTTGACCTCTCTTTGTGGCCTTGACCTTAAACCTATAGACGTGATTCATAAGTTAAATGTCTTGTAAAGTGATAATGAAATCCATCCATTCATGGTCAATATATAAGTCTGGACGTGCAAAAAGCCAATTTCAACTGTTGACCTTTAAGTATGACCTTGGACTCTGACATACACTCCTGGTTCATACGCATGACAAGCTGACTCATTTAGGCAAACAGTTGTGCCAAGTAATTTGTAAATCCCTAAATCTATGGTCAAGTAATAGTCAGGACAAGCAACAGGCCAGTTTCAAACTTTGACCTCTAATTGTGACCTTGACATTTGACCTCTAATTGTGACCTTGACGTTTTACCCACGACACTGGTTAATGTGCGCCTCATGTCATCTCATCGAGGTTAACATTTTGTCAGTTTGGTAGTTTTAATCTCCACGGCATGTTAAAATACCGACAAGCAAAGTGGCAATTTTGACCTTGACCTTTGACATTGGGGACCTTATTTACGAGCTCTACACACTATTTCATTGCAGCAAACATTTCTGCAAGGTAAATTAAAATTCCCTCCATCCATGGCCGAGTTATAGTCTGAACAAGCAAACAATATACATGTAATTTATAATCACAGGGAATGTACTCCCTGAAAAATCATCAGAACTGATAGACCTGACCGTATGCACAAGTCTTTTTGGTACGGATACTGCATATACAAATGCATTGAACTCGAGTTTATAACATTTTGCGCATAATACAAAACTATTCTATTAAAATGTATATTTTTATATAAAAGGGCAATAACTCCTAGACTAGCAATGTGTCCACAGTCCTGAATGCCCCCTACCTTTTCAACATGGTAGCCTTTCCAACATGGTGCCACTTTGTCTATATGCATACAAATTATATTGCAAAATAACTATTTCCTTTTATATTGTATTTTCTGCAAATGTATTTTGTCATTCCGTGAAGCAAATTGAGGTTCCACAAATACAAATGTAAAAGTTGAGTGTAATCTGCCAAACAATTAAAGAGATGATGAGTTCACAAACTTTGGGGAAGTATATATTCTATAGTGGAAAATGACAAAGGGCCATATTTCTGCAAAAAAATAAGTCACAGCTTGAATTTCTTACTTTACAATCACCTACACTTTAAGGTTCTTCAGCTGTGAAATATAAGTAGATAAGTCTACACAATTTTGGAACGTATATAAGGACGGAAGGAATGACATGGAGTATGATGGATACAATCATTGGGGAAATCCATCTGACACCCGACAAACTGAATGGCAGATGAATTGGAATTTGGTCAAACAGACAAAGCGGGGACTATATGCACCCTCGGGGAGCATAAAAACAAGAGGGCTATGACGGCCCAAAGCGCTCACCTGAGAACTGGTACAGATGAAGACCATACTGTTGTGACAGGTTTAAAAATTAAGGTATCTGAACAATAGGCATAGGGGGATAGGACCAATTTTGATTTAAAACATCGGTTGGTGAAATGGGCTAACTAAAGTATGAGTTGGGTAGTGGACGTGCATCCCTTTTCTCGATATTCTTACCTGACCCTTTTTCATTTAGTCATTGACAATTCTGGAAAATGCAGAAACAGTAGATTTTGATGTCTTTTTCGCAAACAGTTTTGTAGCTCTAGTAAAGAGCAATAACTCTAAATAAATATTGAAGAAATAGTTATGGTCCTTGTTCTCTGCATTTCATCTAATTGTCCTCTATCATTATATGAAGTTTCATTTGAAACCCTCAAATACTAACGAAGTTATGCTCCCCACAAGAAAATTAATGCTTCACATAAAAAAAATTAAAGGGCAATAACTCCGTAAAAATTGAAGAGAGAGTCGTGGTCCTTGTGCTCTGCACTTCCTCTCATTGTCCTCTATCTATATATGAAGTTTCATTTAAATCCCATAAATACTAATGGCGTCATGCACTGCACAATAAAATATATGCTTTACATACGGAAATAAAACAAAGGGCACTGACTCTGCAACTATTGAAGAAAGAGTTAAGGTCCTTAGGCTCTGCACTTCCTCTTATTGTTCTCTATCATTATATGAAGTTTCATTTGAATCCCTTCAATACTAATGGAGATATGCTCCGCACAAAAAAATTAAACAAAGGGCAATAACTCTGTAAATATTGAAGAAAGAGTTGTGGTCCTTGTGTTTTGCACTTCCCGTCATTGTCCTATATCATTATATAAAGTTTCATTTGAATCCCTTCAGTACTAATGGAATTATCCACTGCACAAGAGGCGTGATGTACAGACAGTCTGACGCACGGACAGATTTCGCGGGCATAATAAAATATTACCAGTCACTCATAAAATTGCTGATGTCAAATTTCTATAGAGCAGTCACATACAATTTACCAAAGCTACAGTATTATAATGAAGAATACATATTGTATGAGCAATGGACGAAAAAAAAATCACACAATAAACAATTAAAACATACTCATTTTCTACATGTCTCCAAATGTTGTCAACAACGTCTGAAAGTGTTTTGCATAAGTGACCATTCTTGTTACATGTAGCATTCCACATTCTTTGGAAAACGAAACTCGCTTTAAGTGTTTCAAACACTCCCAAGATATCTATCACTCCTTGGGGCACTTTGAAAGCTATGAGTCTCGGATGCACTGCATCATTAAATGTTTCAATCTGAACTGGTGCACAAAACCTGTCCAGTGGCTGGGATTCCAAATCATTTGTTGTGATAGCGAGAATTCTATCCACATCTCTCGTATCGACTAAAATATAAATTTATACTTTATAAATACATTTAACAATTAACATTATAGAAAGAAGTGAACAATGTGTTGACATTTAAAGATGTGTTTCTTCTTTTGCTTGTAATTACCTTTAATAATCTGACAGTGGCTAACTAGTTCAGCCAATTGCCTGGACTGGGTTTCTAATGCTACCAATTCGGCCATCCTAACATGTACTGTTCTGCTAAACAGATTAGCGTTTTCTTTCGGCAATAGTGTATTCATAATCATCGAAAAACCAGACACATGTGCATTTATCAAACGCAGCATTCCGATTTCAACGTTTCCATTTTCAAGTGACGCCCAGCAACTGTTACAGATAGTAATGATCAAGTCGAGATTTGCCTGAGCGTCATCGTACAACAGTTGATTCTCACTTCCCTCATCTATATTGAAAAAATCAATTATGAAAAGTTACATCATGCTGTTTAAAAAATGTGTTCTATTTAAAAGTGAAGAAACATTTTAGTTCAGTTAGTTTTTAAAGAACCCAACGCCTAATAACTCTACACTGACGCTTAATAATTATTTCATAAAATTGCAAACTATACAACATTGACCAGTAGAACAAGTACATGTATATGTATGATCATATGTTCCAACATTAAATTCAATTATGTCAATAAATGTACATTTATAATTGGGTAAAGTGGGTAATGTCCTGCCAAACTGTATTTATTTAACGATAGAATGCACGCTAATGTGAATGTGCACTGTATATGTTTATTTTGCTCGTGTCAAATCAGTATGTATCTTAGTAAATATATGCGTTTTAACAGGAGCGGTTCAATGTAGGAGGAAACCCTATTTTAATCAACTGCCATATGAGAATGAACCCATTTGGTTGTTTTACCTTTGTTTTTTAAAAACAGTTGTATTGGCGGCCATGTCATCGCCATTTGGAGGATTTGAAGAGAGGCATTATGAGATTCACTCAGGACGTACTGTTTCCAGTGCTTGTGAAACATGCCCGTCATAAGCGCTTTTAGCCGCCGCTTTTGTTCCACATTCATCTTATGGTAGTTCACTGTGTGTCCTTCGTCAATAGCCTAAAATGTGGCACCATATAGTGAACAGGAAATTGAAATTTTACAGAGAAAAACAATCAGTAAACCATATGGATGCTCCATAATAAAAAAAATTGTCATGTAATGAGAACACAATGCGTATGCCTACATATTTTTACACAACAGCATCACCTGTGGTTGCTAAAGCTTGTCGAGCAAACGTCAAAAGACAAGTAACGGCCATAGCTCTTATTTTTTCTTCAAAAACTCAGTATGAAATTTACCAAATCTGAAGGCTGTTGTTGGATAAGTTCCTGGAAAAGTTCAGCTAATGGATAATTTCTAAGTGTAAAGAGGCCCATAATTTTGACAAAATTCAAACTAGAGTTACCAAACTTGGCCAATAGGTTCATTTTAATATGAAGAATAATTGTTAAAAGTTTAAATGAAATCCCTCCAGCCATTCCTGAGAAACTAGCTTACCGAGAAACTTAGAAAAGACACTGCCGCAGACCCCGATGACTTTTCTTCAAACAGTCAAACTAATAATAAGGATACATTTCAAAAACTGAACATTAAGTACTACCTCAAATGCTAATGTTGTGAGACATTCTTGCATTGGCTTCTGGAATGATTCCAGCTGATTACAGAAAACAGCTACAAACTCCTCCTTGACATCTCGTCTTCCAGAAAACTGAAAATGGATAAAGTGGTTAACAACTCTTTCGGTATTTATTCTGCGCAAACATTCGCGCATAAGTGGTGTTGATTGAACTCTTTAAAAAAAAGAAGTGTCTTGTCAGATTATATATATTCAATATTGTGTACACTGTTATTAACAACCATTGTTACTTCACAAATCAAATATCTTATAAAATAACTAGAACTCCGCGTGTCAGATGTGTCGCCTGACGGAGCATAACTCAAGTACGATAAAAGCAATTATGCTCAAAATCAAACTTATTCTTCCTGTTCTGCCTACTAACACTCCTCTGAAGTTTCATAATGGTTGCACAAAAACTTCTCAAGTTATTGTCTGAACAAGTATCATTTGAACTAGTTTTTAAAGGGAGCATTACTCAAGTATGATGAGAGCAATTATGCCGAAAATCGAACTTAAACTTCCGTATATGCCTACTCACATTTCCCTAAAGTTTTATACTGATTGCACAGAAACTTCTCAAGTTATTGTCTGCTCAAGCCTGATTTGAACTTTTGTTTTAAATGGGGCATAACTTGTGTATGATAAGAGCAACAATGCTGAAAATCATAATTGAACTTCCTTTTATGTCTACTAACATTTTCGTCAAGTTTCATAATGATTGCACAAAACCATCTGCAGTTATTGTCTGCACAAACTGAAGGGGACGCCGCCGCAGCCAGCAACACCGCTGCCGCCTCCCACACCGCCATAAGTAACCCCTTTATGTCGCCTTTTCAGGTTACGCAAAAATAGGATGTTTCTTATAGTTTGTGTTCACAAGCTTTTTCTTTAATTTGAAAAGGTGACCTAGTTTTTGACCCCACATGACCCAGTTCGACTGCAATATCATAAGAACAAATGTTCTGAACAAGTTTCATGTTGATTGGGCAAAAAATTGGCCTATATTGTTCATAAGCTTTTTCTTCAATTTGTCCTAGAGACCTAGGTTTTTGAGATCAAACGAACCAATTTTGAACGGAGCCAAGATATCAAGGGAACAAATGATCTGAGCAAATTTCATGAAGGTTTGGCAATAAATGTGTTATATAAAGTGTTCACATGGTAAATGTTGTAAACAAACGGAAAAGGCCGAAATTAGTAGTGTAACCCAAGGACCATTTCTGATAAATTAGTTTAAAATCCAGCATGCGGTTTCTGACAATTATTATTATTTTTTAAGTCTTATATATAGCCATTTAATGAAAATTTCATCGCCCCCTAGCGGACATGTTTTCTAACCAATCAAAATAATTTGATTTAGTAGAGTGTCATCCATATACCATTTCTGTGAAATTAATTTGAAGTCAAGAAAGCGGTTTCATTCAAGGTTTTTCTACATAGCAATATAAGGAAAAAAACCTGCCCCCTGGCAGACATGTTTTTTTAAAGAATCACAATGATTTGAAGATATTTCGAGCTGGGAATAATTTTAACAATCTTTGGAAAGGACCACTATAGGATGTTACATACCAAATATGAAACCTCTGGGCCTTGTGGTTTAGAGGATAATATTTTTTAAGTCACTTTACTATATATTCTATATAAACCATGTTACCCTGGTGCGTGGCTCGTTTTGACCCCATTGGCATAATTTGAAAAATCTTTGTAAAGGACCACTTTAGGATGTTTCATACCAAATATGACACATTGGGGCCTTGCAGTTTCATAGATTTTTAAAGTTTACACTTTTAAAATCTATTTTTAGCTCTGGTGACTTACATATGTAGCGGATTGTAACAATTTGAAGAATTTTTAAAGAGGGTCACCATAGAATAATTCCCATGAAGTTTCGTGAAAATCTGCCAAGCGGTTTAGGAGATGTTGTTTGAATGAAACGTTGACGACAGATGAAGGCACGGACGACAGGTGATTACATAAGCTCAACATGAGCACTTTGTGTTCAGATGAACTAACAAGGAGCATAAATATGATACAGTATAAACATTTCAAGTGAATAACTTACGTAGATTTGAATTACAAAACATTTGAATATAAACTTCAACCTAAATTACAAAACATTTGAACATAAACTTCAACCTGAAAATCTATGTGAACAAGGGACAAACCAGAGTTAGGGGATATGTTGCCCCTGATACTGGAAATAATGACAAAGGTATACTCCAAGTTTATAAATTGTGTAAATTAGAAGATAAAAACCTTTGTATAAAATTTGTTAATCAAACTCAGATGCGGACGCCGACGACAACAACAAGTGGATTTAGATAAGAACATTTTTTAAACCATGCTGACTATAGTTGTCAATAATTATATTCAAAGGAATTGATTGAATTTGTTAAAGCAAAATCTCGTGAATATTCCTGCCAAGTTTTGTTGAAATCTGCCAAGCGGTTTCAGAGAAGAAGTTCTTTAAGTAAAGTGCTGACGATGACAACAGGCGACAGACAGTGACTGGCCAGAAAAGCTTACCCTCGAGCACTTTATTCTCAGGCGAGCTTACAAAACATATTTGTTGCATAGTAATGCATGAAAGTATTACCTGGTTTCCTAAATGCTGCTTCAGCTCCATACTCACACATGAATTCCAATGATTAAATGTATCTCCAGTAAGGGAAATGAATGCAAAGTTCCAGAACTGAAATGATATTCATGTAAAAAGTATCAATATACTGCAGTGTTAGATTGTATTTCCTTTTCAAGAATGTTCATGAACTTTTAAATGATGATCATGAATGAAAAACACCATCTTTATTTATGTTTTTGAATTCCTATGTCCCTTACATGCGTCAAAACCGTATTTATTTAAAAGAGTGGTGTTATGCAATTCACAGAATTGTTCTGGGACAGAGTTGACAAATACTTTATATGACTACAGCTGTGCATGATAGAAACTATATATTGTATACAAATAAATATTCTTCAATGTTTCCAAAAATGTATGTAAAGCTGAAGCTTATTTAACTATAACTCAGCGAGTCGGATGTGTCACCTGACGGGGCGTAACTCAAGTATGATAATAGCCAAAATCCAGGAAACCAAACTTGACCTTCCTTTTATGCTTACTAACACTTCCCTAAAGTTTCATAATGATTTCACAATAACTTCTTAATTTACTGTCTGCACAAGCCTTATTTAAACTTGTCTTAAAGGGGCATAACTCAAGTATGGCAAGAACAATTATTCCGAAAATCGAACTTGTTACATACCAAATTCGAAACCACTGGGCCATGCTGTTTCAGAGAAGAATGTTAAAGTCCACTTGCCATACAAGTCTATAGAAACCATGTGATCCCGGGGCATGGCTTTTCTTTACCCCGGGCGCATAATTTGTGTAGAGAACCACTATACCATGTTTCATGCAAAATATGAAACCTCTTGGCTCTGCAGTTTCAGAGGATATTTGTTTTAAGTCATTTTGCTATTTAAATGAATATAAACCATGTGACCCCCAGGACGTGGCCAGTTTTGACAACAGACAAAAGGCAGTCACAAAAGCTAACCATAAGCACTGTGTGCTTAGGTGAGCAAAAAACAAACTGTTTGGACAGTATGAATCACTAAAACTAAGCCAACCCCTATGTTTTTGGAACTTACCCATATTCACCACTGATGCAAATCGAAGCAACAATTTGACATAAAATACCCATGCTTGAAGTTACATAAACTTAACTTTTTCCCCGAGTTATTTTATAGGTAGAAATATAGGTTCTCAATATAAGGTATCTATAAATACAGTTCTGTGTCAATACCTTAATTTGTTCTCATGTTATTGAGCATACATTTTTTTCTATTTTTAGTAACAGTAACCTTGACCTTAACCCAACCCGCATATGCATTCCAAATAGAGGTCTTGCTAAACAAGTGGGCCCTGAGGGCCCTAGGACGCTCACCTGAGACCTTGTAAACCAATTGGAATTTGCAACCCCGAGGTGTGGCTTATTTTATCCGAGGGACATAATTTGAACAATCTTGAACAAACCTTGCGGTTTCAAGTAAATATTTTTTAAGTCATTCTGCTTTTTAAGTCTATTTAAACCATATGACCCCCGGGGCGTGGCTAGTTTTGACCCTAGGGCATTATTTAAACAATATTTGTAGAGGACCACTATAGGATGTTACATACCAAATATGAAACCTCTGGACCTTGCAGTTTCAGAGAACAAGATTTTTAAAGACATTTTGCTATTTAAGTCTATATAAACCATATGACCCCCGGAGCGTGGCCAGTTTTGACCCCAGGGGCATAATTTGAACGATCTTTGTAGAGGACCACTATAGGATGCTACATACCAAATATGAAACCTCTAGGCCTAGTGGTTTCAGAGGAGAACAATTTTAAGGCCATTTCGCTATATATTCTATATAAACCATGTGACCCCCAGGGCGTGGCCGTTTTGACCCCAGGGACTAATTTTAACAAACTTTGTAAAGAACCACTAAAGGATGTTACAAACCAAATATGAAACCTCTGGGCCTTACGGTTTCAGAGAAGAAGATTTTTAAAGTCATTTTCCTTTATTCTATATAAACCATGTGAACCCCGGGGCGTGGCCAGTTTTGACCCCAGGGGCATAATTTGAACAATCTTTGTAGAGGACCACTATAGGATGCTACATACCCAATATGACACCTCTGGGCCTTGCGGTTTCAAAAAAGATGATTTTTTAAGTCATTTTGCTATATATTCTATATAAACCATGTGACCCCCAGGGCGTGGCCAGTTTTGACCCCAGGGTCATAATTTGAACAATCTTTGTGGCGGACCACTATAGGATGTTACATACCAAATATGAAACCTTTGGGCCTTGCGATTTCAGAGAAGATTCTTTAAGTTTACACTTTTTAAATCTATTTTTAGCTCAGGTAACTTACATATGCAGCAGACCGTAACGATTTTAACAACTTTGAAAAAGGGTCACCCAATGATCATTCCTGTGAAGTTTGGTAAAAATCTGCCAAGTGGTTTAGGAACAGATATCATTTGACTAAAAAGTTGACGACGGACGCACGCACGCATTGACAACGGACAATGGGCGATCACAAAAGCTCACCATGAGCACTTTGTGCTCAGGTTAGCTAAAAAGGCATCTGTGAATGAAGATTTGTTCTTCAGTAAGATAGCGGAAACCAAATGCTGATGCCGCCATTCCACCCACTTTGAATGTCAAAGTGTAATAAGGCCCATTATTGTACCGAGTTTCATTATCATATGTTATGTTCTTTTCGAATTATTACAGTATTAAGTTTACTTCTATTTTGAGTAACAGTCATGTGACACTGGACCTCTGGTGAAAAATAAAGGGTCGTGTACAATCATCACCTTGCTCCTTCTGTGTATACAAAGTTTCATCAAAGTATCTTCAGTACTTCTTGAGTTATAGCAGGATCCAGGTTTTGGGGACGGGACAGACAGACAGAGTGAGACCGACCGACGAACAGACAGACAGACGCATACAGATGGAGGGCAAACCCAAAGTCCAATCTGTGTACCAAGTTTCATGAACTTCCATGATCATATCTTATGCACGTTTCAAAATATTACAGTATTAAGTTTATTTCTATTTTTAGTAACAGGCACGTGACCTTTGACCTTTGGTGAAAAATAAAAGGTCGAGCACAATTCTCACATTGCTGTTGCTACATATACAAAGACAGACAGACATAGGGACGAACAGACAGAACGACACACAGACCGATGGCAAACCTATAGTTCAATCGCTGTACCAAGTTTCATGGTCATATGTCCATTTCGAATTATTACAGTATTTAGTTTATTTCTATTTTTAGTAACAGTCACGTGACCTTTGACATCTGGCGAAAAAAAAGTCGTGCATAATCCTCACATTGCCACATTGCTGTTAATATGTATACCTAGTTTCATCGAAATAAGTTCAGTACTTTTTGAGTTATTGCAGGAACCAGGTTTTGGGAACGGACGAACAGATAGAGAGACACATAGACGGATGGCAAACCTAAAGTTCAATCATTGTACCAAGTTTCATGGTCATATCTTACGTAGTTTTCATAAACTACATAAAATATTATTATATTTTATTCATAAAATATCTGAGCAATACGCAGAGGGGGATAGGATCAATTTTGATTTTAAACATTGGTTAATGCAATGCGCTAACTAAGGTAAAAGCTGGGTAGTGGATTTGCGGCTTTTTTCGCTAATGGTTCTCAAATCATTTGTCTCGATATTCTTACCTAACCCTAAAACATTAAGTCATTGACAATTCTGGAAAATGCAGAAATAGTAGATTTGGATGTCTTTTTCGCAAACAGTTTTGGGAACTAGTTGCAATGCGATAATTGTGATGGCTGTGCTATAAGGTAAATTTTTGCTTTTTCTTAGATAATTTTCTGTCCAATGATTAGATAATTTTCTGTCCAATGATGATAAATGATGTTAATGCAGGCTCTGAAGACATCAACGTTGCATTTACAAATAACTGCATGCAAGTCTTGCAACTGTTGGAAATTAAATTTTATCAATCAATTTTTATGGTCATGCGCAAACTGTGAAAGTTTGGTCAACATTAAATAAAAATTGTGTGTGCAAGCCAATTATTGATAACTTGTTGATGTTTTTTTCCAAACACAAGGGGCAATGGTGTTTCTGGACCGATCATGCTTTTATTCCACTTCACCTGTAGTCTTACAAACTGTGAAAGTTTGGTTAAGATTGGATGGAAAATTAAGTCTATACGTTGGGAAAGGCATTTTTTTTGCATATCTGACCCAATAACAATCCCAGCTGAGATTTTATGGTCATACACAAACTGTGCAAGTTATGTCAAGATTTAATAACAAATGTAGTCTTTATCGCGATAACGGTCCAAATTGTCGACGGCATACTGACGACGCCGGAGAGGTCCCCTATACCAATAGCTCACCAGGCACTTCGTGCTCAGGTGAGCTAATAAATGCAACATTTTGCACATAGGGACCCTCATAAGCATACATTATCTTAAAAAGCATTTTAAGTTGATTTGATTTAAGCAATCAAAATGGTTTTTTATGTAATATGTAAGAAGGAACTCGACACTAAACAAAGCTGACTGTTCTATCACCATCTTTTTACCGGCTACTTTCTAGTTAAATGCAACTCGCCTCAGCGCAAGTGTCATATTGTAGTCTCCAATCTTAAAACATATCCATGATTTATTAGTCCACACCAATGCTTAACCTAGCAACATCTCCAAAAAAGAATTGCAAAGCAAGTGTCTTAACCTGAAAACATGTCTTCGAGTTAAACTTGATTTATTTAGAGAGTATAGCCCTACATGACTTATTTATTTAGTGTAATGTGACCTTCAGCTGTTCCACAACTATGTTTAGTGTCGTGTTTTAAGTGTGAAACTAACTGTTCATTCATTCATTTAAATGGAACAAGGTAACGAGATACATGGATATCAACAGTAATTAACCCTCTCATTCTGTCTTTTGTTTACTGACAAAACCAATTAGCTGCACTTACATTGTTGTATCAGTAATATGTTGATAATTTTCTGGAATATTGTTATTGCCAGACAAGTGCATTGCCAGATGCAATATTCTGGACTTTGTCAATATCTTCAAAAGGGTTTTACAAAAATAAGCATAGTCAGATACTAGGTTGTGGAGCAAGAATATTGGTTATAATTTTGTGTTTTATGTTAAGCCAAAACAACATATCCTAAGATACATGCTTCTGGTTGAGTAAAACAGGCAGAAATGCCATTGTTTTGTTAAAAGCCAAAATCAGGTAAAGCTGAATGAGATGTTTTGGTCAGTCAACACAAATGAAAACTATATTTATTTTGTATATACCTGCAAATACAGTGTTATGGCAGAAGACATTTCTATTACATGCAGATACTACATTTGATCTCTAATCAACATCTCAAAAACTCATATTTTGACACAATATGTAATACCCATAATGGGTTATATTGAGTTAAAAAACTCAGTTTTGACCAAATTACCAGATACTTGGTTTTGATGTTAAGCCATCAATATATACATATACTTGACCTTAAAGTGTGACCTTGACCTTGGACCAAGGCACCTGGTTCTTGCATGCGACACCACCGCATAATGCTTATCACTTATGCCAAGTTGACAACAATATGCTCCGGACATTGTCTATGGCTGAAATTCTTATACTTGAACTTTGACCTTTTAGTGTGACCTTGACATTATACAAAGGTTCTTGCGCCCAACACACCGACACACCATGTATAGCACTTCCGCAAAGTTAGTTTAAAATCCTTCCCTGCTGGACAAAATTATTCTTAAGACAGTATTTATAGCTTAAATTCTTATATTTGACCTTTGACCTTTAAGTGTGACCTTGACCTTGGACCTAGGGACCTGGTTCTTGCGCACAATACACTATCTGACTATGCTCAACACTTGTGCCAAGTTATTTGAAATTCCTTCCAGGCTGGAAATATTATGCTCCAGACAGGGTCTATGACTTTTTTTTTTTAATTCTTAGGTTTGACCTTTGACCTTTGATTGTGACCTTGAACTTCAACCTAGGGACATGGTTCTTACGTGTGACACAGTGTTTCACCATGCTCAACACTTGTGCCTAGTTTCTTCCTGAAATTCCTTCCATGCTAGAGAATATTATGCTCCAACAGGGTCTATGACTTACATTTTTATATTTGACCTTTAAGTGTGACCTTGACTTTGGACCTAGGAACCTGGTTATTACGACATACCGTCTCACCATGCTCAACACTTGTGCTAAGTTATTTAAAATTCCTTCCATGCTTGACAAAATAATGCTCCAGACAGTGTCTATGGCTTAAATTCTTATATTTCACCTTTGGCCTTTAAGTGTGACCTTGACCTTGGTACTAGGGACTTGGTTCTTGCGCGCGACACTGTCTCATTATGCTTAACATTTCTGCCAAGTTTTTTTTAAATCCTCCAATTCTGAATTAAGTTATTGTCGGGACAAGAATCCGAACATACGTATACACGTACATACGTACATACCTATGGACAGGGTAAACTCTATATGCCTCTCCCATCATTGATGGTGGGGGCATAAAAAACTACAAAACAGTTATTTAAAGTCTGTATCAGGGGCATATGCATTAATTGTTTCTCGGCTTAGACAAATAGACGATTAAATCATTTCTGTCATAACCGAACTACAATCGACAAACTATGAAGACATTTGGGTCTATATAAATATTTGTGTGAAATAAAGTAATGCATTAATATTGCTATTTATTGTTTTCCTTGTAAACAAATGACACGTTTCACTATCGTTTGTAATACCTTATATAAAATAATGTTTATGCCAACAACTTGTTTATGTACTTACTTTTAAATATTCAGTCATCTTGTTTACAATGTCCAACGGTGAGTATTTCCGTAGCCAAGATGCTATATTACCAGCAACAGCAGATATGTGTCCATCGTAATTAGGTTTGTCCACAACCTGCTTCGCAGATTCCAATGCTATTAATCGACGGTGTGTTGTAATACATAGCAGAAAGATAGAGCTCCAATATGAAATTTTGAGAATTCTGTTTGTCTTGTACATTTTTTCCACACCCTCACCACCTATTTTGTAGGCTATTGTCCATCTGGTCAATGATCTGCAGAGAAACCAGTACTATAGTTGTGTATTCAAAGTAAAGAAACTGTATCATTTATATTGTTAACACATTCTTTAATTTGATGCATAACGTTGCAAAAAAATAGTTTGCCAGTCAAGTTTATTAAATAAACAAGAAGGCCACGATGGCACATGAGTTTAAGGCATCATAATGGCTTATAACAAGAGGGCGAAATGGCACTAAACAAATTACCTGAGTATAAAGATTTGGGTCTTGCAGTTTCAGGAGAAGATTTTTGTAGTCTATATAAAACATGTGACCCACGGGGAGTGACCACGTTCTATTTCAGGGGCATCATTTGAACAATCTTTGTAGAGGACCACTATACAATATTACATACCAAATACAAAGTCTATACAAAATTTTACCCCCCCCCCCCCCCCCGGCGTGGATAGTTTTGGCCCCAGGGGCATTATTTGAACAATCTTTGCAGGACCACTAGAGGATGCCATATACCAAATATGAAACCACTGGGCCTTGTGGTTTCAGAGATTTTTGAATTAATTTTGCTATTTCAGTCTATATATACAATATGACCCCTGGGGCGTGGCCGGTTTTAACCCCAAGGGCATCATTTGAACAATCTTTGTAGAGGACCATTATGCAATGTTAAAAACCAACTATGAAACCTCTGGGCCTTGCGGTTTCAGAGATTTTTAAAGTCATTTTGCTATATAAGTCTATATAAACAATGTGACCCCTGGGGCATGGCCAGTTTTAAGCTCAGGGGCATCATTTGAACAATATTTGTAGAGGACCACTAGAAGATGCCACATACAAATATGAAAGCTCTCAACCATGCAGTTTCAGGGAAGATTTTCAAAGATTTCACTTTTGAAATATATTTTTAGCTCTGGTGACGTACATATGCAGCAGACTGAAGCGATCTGAACAATTTTGAAAGAGGGTCACCCAAGGATCATTCCTGTGAAGTTTGGTGAAAATCTGACCAGTGGTTTAGGAGGAGATGTTGTTTGAATGAAAATGTTGACGCACGACGGACGATGCACGACGGACAAAAGGTGACCACAAAAGCTTACCATTAGCACGTTGTGCTCAGGTGAGCTAATAAAATTAAGAGGGTCATGATGGCACAAAGCGCCCACCTGAGTACTGGCAATGACAGAGACAAGCTCTGACATCTGAATGTCATTACCTATGAAATGACTCGCATAAGATCTGATCTTACAGTCACTGTGAAAATCAACAGGTGCAATACAGATGCCTGTCCAGCCTACTTTTGAAAGTTGTCTCATAACAAGAGGGCCAACATGACCCTAGGTCACTCACCTGAGTGTTAAGCATCATAATGGTCTTTAAAACGATGTTTTTCAAGATTATAATTTTTTTTAAATGTTTTAAATATAGCCATACAAGGAAAAATGCCCCGCCCCTGGGCAGCCATTTTTTTCACGAATCAAAATGATTTCAAGGAATATGGTAGAGGGTCACCCCAGGAATATTTATGTGAAACTATTTAGAAATCCAGCCAGTGGTTTCAGACAAGAAGATTTTTAAAGTTTTCAGTATAGCCATATAAGGAAAACTGCCCCGCCCCCTGGTGGCAATGATTTTTAACGAATCAAAATGATTTCAAGGAATTTGGTAGAAGGTCACCCATGGAACATTTCTATGAAATTATTTTGAAATCCAGCCAATGGTTTCAGACTAGAAGAGTTTTAAATTTTTCAACATAGCAATATAAGGAAAACTGCCCCGCCCCCTGGTGGCCATGTTTTTTAACAAATCAAAATGATTTCAAGGAATTTGGTTGAGGAGCATTTTTGTCATAACTATTTTCAAATCCAGTCAGTGGTTTCCAGCAAGATTTCTGAAGTTTTCCAGTTTTTAAGCTTTTGATTGCCATGGCAACCAGAGTTTTCAATATATTCTAATAAACTGAAGGAATTGGGTAAAGGACCATTCCTGCCAAGTTTGGTTAAAATCCGCCCAGGGGTTTCAGAGTAGTTGTTTGAAATAAAATGTTGAAGACGGATGCCAGACACAGACAGACCACAATAGCTCACCCTTAAGGTGAGCTAAAAAGGGGCAAATAACTTTAGTGTTCCTGGTTCATCTGGCCCATCATTTCACCCAGATGAGATCTTGTGGCCAGACACAAACGGTGAAAGTTAAGTCAACATGACTGAAATGTACATTCTCTATGGTGACTGAATGCCAATTATTGTAGACGTATAATGGATTTTTTTCACAAACAAGGGGCAATTACTCTTGTCTTTTGGGTCCAATCTTGCCCATATTCGACTTCTAATGAAACCTTATGGTCATAAACAAACAATGCAAGGTTGGTCAGGATTAGACAAATAATAAAGTATATCATTGTCCATTGTTTCTCACACAAAGGGTTAATAACCTGATGTTTATATCCCAATCTAGGCAATGTTTGGATTGTTTAGAAATCTGACGTTCATACACAAGCTGTGCAAGTTTTGTCAAGATCAGATGAAATATGAAGTATAATGTTGCACAAAGTCCATTTTGTAGTTTTTCTCATGAAAAAAGCAGCAATAACCCCGGTGCTCCTGGTCTGATTATCAAACTTTGCCGAGATTATTTGGTCATATACTAACTGTGCAAGTTTGGTCAAAATTGAAGTCTCTATTGTGTCCACATGCCCAATTGTTGAAGAATTACGGACGACGGATGATGCAGAACAGTCCCCTTATATCAATAGCTCACAGAGTGTGTGCTCAGGCGAGCTACAAATATATGTTTTGAAGGAACCTAAAAAGTAACCTTAAACAAGAGGGCCATGATGGCCCAAAGGGCTCACCTGAGTACTGGCAAAGATGAAAGCCTGACTGTTGTGAAAAGCTTGTGTAATGTGCGCCATAATGTCCTTGTATAATTTGTCTAGCTGATTTACACTCATATAACAAGTAAGGACCTGGATATATTTCCTCTACCCTGGTATCAAACTTTTTGCAGGCAACTTCGCTAAGATAATGGCGACCGATACGCAAAGTTCATGTCATGCTTGCCGACTTGTTTCAAAGAGTAAAGTGTATGTCCATGTACCCGTCAAATTCAAATTCAAATTCACTTCTGATCTTAAAGTCACAGACAAATTGTGCAAGTTTGGGCCAAATTGGTTGAAAAAGAAGTCATTGTCTTGCATCAAATCCATTTTTGAATTAATGTTCACAATTTAGGGGATATAACTGCTGTGTGGCCTGTCTCATTTGCTGCTTGTGTATGGCAACAAAAGTTTTATCAAGGTTGAATGAAAAATTATATATCAATGCACGAAAACGGCAATTCTTGCATTTTTTTCACTAACAAAGGGGCCATAACTCCAATGTTTGTTGCCTATTGTGACCCATTGTTGGCTTCTGCTGCAGTCGTATGATCACACACAAACTGTGGAAGTTTGGTCAAGATTGGTAGAAAAATGAAGTCTTAACCAAGGTAAAATGACAATTGTTGCCTATTTTTTAACAAAAAAGGGGTGTTTGTGGCCAAATCTGTCCCAATGTTGACTTCTTATGTGATCTTTTTATAATACACTTACCATGGAAGTTTGGTCAAGATCGGTAGACAAATTAAGTCTGGATGAACACAAAAAGACATTTTTTGCTTTCTTTACCCAGAAACAAAGGGCCATAACTCTAAGGTTTCTGGTCCAATTTGGCCTTATATCAATACCAACCGATATTTTATGGTCATACACAAACTGTGCAAGTTAGGTCAAGATTGAATAAAAAATGAAGTCTTTATCGAGATAACGGTCTAAATTGTTGATGGCATATGGACGACGCCGGAGAGGTTCCCTATACCAATAGCTCAACGAGCACTTTTTGCTCAGATGAGCTTAAAAGCTTGAACACAAGCAATGGGGCAATGCATATTCATGGCGGTATAAACACCATGCTCTTTATGTCTAATTAATGACTAGCATTCTATTCAAGCACACGTGATATCAAAACGACCACTTACTCATTCCCTGTTAAAACAGTTTTCTGCAAACGGTGTAAGACAAGTAAAAGACAGTCACAGACAATCTGAAAAATAAAGTATTATCATGTTTTGCACAATATTTACGTACAAACTGTAAACGGGACATGGCAAACAAAACAGCATTGATGCTTTACAAAGCATCTACGTATTTGTACATCATATTAAATATCTTTACAAACTTGGCTGTATTACACTACTCAAACTGGTAGTCAAATGAATGCACGGCATATCCATTTGTTCACAAACAAAAGAACAAAATCTTTTACTTTAAACACCCAACCAGTTATTCTGTCAGTAACATTTTACCAATGAAATAAGTTGTAGTAAACAATTTCAAACCTTTTCGTTATTGTCATACATGTCCAAAACAATATTGTGCTGTGTGTAGCTTGGATTTGTGTTTAAACTCCAAAACAACAACGATGCCAGGCACACTTCAATCGGAATTGCTTCCGAGTCACAAAGGTAACACAATTCAGATGGTGTTAATGCCGCAACTATACTTCTGGATAAATATGGGTCAGTTCCAAACAATGGCTGTAGACATTTCAACACAGTTTCGAAGGATCTGAATAGGTAATATATATGACAAGTTGAGTTTTAAAATAAAGTATAAGACAACAAAAACAAACATCAAGTGATATTAAGTTTATTCTCTACAGATTGATATGTGTAAAGATGACTCACATATTCCACTTGTTTTTATTGTTTTTAAACTGTTCAAGTTCGTTTTTGATGTCGACGACTCCCCACCATTTGGGTGTTCGTGAGGCGTGGGACATGTCCTCCCCTAACACATCAAATGGCTGGCAAACATCAAAAACAAAATGCAGTAACGGAAGGCAAAACATCCAGGACGGGTCCTTCTCAGACTGCGGCTGGCACTTGACAATGTTAAGCAAAGTCTTTTTTAAAACACTGCAATATATGGAAACAGGGAAATATTGATAAACAAGCGTCAATGCAAAAGAAAAACTGTTATTTCGCTGAATAGTATGAAAGGTTTTCAGTTGTTGTAATAGTAACATGTAAATTGTTCCTAAATATTCCTCAGATCTTCTTCAACCAAGTACATGATGTTACAGACATTATTCATCTCGCCTTAGTACAAAACGAAATGTACTTAATGATACAGAATATCTTTAAACTTCATATGGAATCAGTTGCATTTCGTTACGTACAGTGTTCAGTTCCATCTCCAGCAATACGAGTTGTGTTGTGCTAACTGATATTGCAATAATCAGCTCTGTTAAACAAACAAGAGGGCCATGATGGCCCTAAGTCGCTCACCTGAATTTAAGGCATCATAAAGGCTTTTAAAAATTTAAAAGCGGGAACATAAATGTTTGAAGTTTGTATGATAATAATGGACCTCAAATACACATAGCCATATATGGTCAAACTGCCCTGTCCCAGGCAACCTTGTTTTCTACAGATCAAAATTATTTGAAGGAATATGGTAGAGGGTCATGCAATAAACATTTATATAAAAATATTTCAAAATCCAGAAGTAATTTCTGACAATATTGTCAAAGTTGCCTATATGGTTATACACTGTCAAACTTACGAAACCCCTGAGAGCCATGCTTTTTAACGTATAAAACTTATTTGAATAATTTGATAAAGGACCACCCAAGGATCATTTCATTGAAATTATTTTGAAATCAGCGAGTGGTTTCTGATAAGAAGACTGTAAAAGTTGCCAATACGGCCATATACGGTCAAACATCAAAACCCCGAGTCAACAAATTTTGCAGGAATTTGGTAGATGTTTAAACAAGAAACATTTCTGTGAACTTATTTTGAAATCAGGTTAGTGGTTTCTGACAAGGTTGCCTATATAGTCACATGTGGTCAAACTTCTACACCCCTTAGTGTTTTTTAATGAATTAGTAAGATTAGAAGGATTTTGGTAGAGGGTCACCTAAGGATTTGTTTGTGTGTTTGTTATTTTTTACCGTATTTAACAGTATTTCAGTCACATAACGGCGGTTAGCTAACCTACTCACACTTCCTGGGCAAGCTTAGCCGATCTAAGCGGTTAGCCAGTACTAAGTGTATAAACGTTATAATGCCAGTAACTGACAACTGCCCTACTTAAATCAGAGGTAAGGGGAGAATGGCCGTAGAAATTGTTGCATGACCAATCCCCACACAAGTTATGAGGCCGGGCCGGGCAGTGAACTCACAAACCCCTGATTAACAGTCGTGCACCCTACCGACAGAGCTAGCTGGCCTATTTCTATGAAATTATTTGTTAATCCAGCCCATGGTTTCAGACAATATTTTTAAAGTTTGTAATATAGCCATATAAGAAAAATTGCCCCGTTCCCTGGTGGCCATGTTTTTTTAACTAATCAAAATGATTTGAGGGAATATGTTGAGGACCATCAAAGAAACATGTCTGTGAAAACTATTTTGAAATCCAGCCAGTGGTTTCAGACAAGAAGATTTTCAAAGTTTACAATACAGCCATATAAGGAAAACTGCCCTATCCCCTGGTGGCCATGTTTTTTAATGACTCGAAATGATTTTTTGGAATTTTGTAGATGTTTGCCAAAGATACATTTCTTTGAAATTATTTTGAAATCCAGCCAGTGGTCTCAGGCAAGATTTTCAAAGTTTTCAATATAGCCATTTAAGGAAAACTGCCCCATTCCCGGTGGCCATGTGTTTGAATGAATCAAAAAGATTTTTTAGGTATTTCGTAGAGGGTCACCCAAGGAATATTTCTGTGAAATTATTTTAAAATCCAGCCAGTGGTTTCAGACAAAAACAAAAATCAATATAGCCATTTAAGGAAAACTGCCCAATGGTGGTCATGTTTTTAATGAATAAAAAAAAAAATTAAGCAATTTTGTAGAGTAACCGAAGAAATATTTCTGTGAAATTATTCTGAAATCAAGCCAGTGGTTTCAGGCAAGATTTTCAAAATTTTCAATATAGTCATATAAGGAAAACTGCCCATCCCCCTGGTGGCCAAGTTTTTTAATGAATCAAAATGATTTTTAAGAATTTGGTAGAAGGTTACCCGAGGAACATTTCTGTGAAATTATTTTGAAATCCAGCCATAGGTTTCAGACAAGAAGATTTAGAAGTTTTCAATGTAGCCATAATTATGAGGAAAACTGCATTCCGCCCTGGTGACCATGTTTTTTAATGAATCAAAATTATTTATACGATTTTGGCAGAGGTTCACCCAAGAAACGTTTCTGTGAAACAATTTTCAAATCCAGCCAGTGGTTTCTGACAAGATTTGTGAAGCTTTCCAGCTTTTTAAGCTTTTGGTTGCCACGGCAACCAGAGTTTAAAATAATTATATCCAAATGAATGGACGGAATTTGTTAAAGGACCACCCCAGGAACATTCCTGCCAATTTTGGTTTAAATCTGCCAAGCGGTTTTAGAGAATAAGTTGTTTGAAGTAAAAATGTTGACGACGGACGACGCATGATGGACAACAGACAAAGATTGACCACAACAGTTCACCCTCGAGCACTTTGTGCACAGGTGAGCTAAAAATATGTGTTTCAATGTACGTTACAAAAGTTGTACATACTCCTTTGAAGCCAGGGTCAAGACGTTGTCAAAGTCAGTACACGTCTTCTCCTGGCTATTGGAAGAGACAAGCAAACATCGGCAAAGATACTGCCAATGCTTCACACTGATGTCTATTTGAATGCTATTGCATCCTATAGCAATCGCCATGGAACGCATCACTATATCTTTTGGCTTTAGTTGTGTGCTTGTACATGTGTACAGACTGTCAATAACTGGTCCTAGTATAATCCTTCCGATCTACAATAAGATAAGTTCAATGTAAAAATGTCATGATTAACATTTTTTTACAATAATATTTATGTGTACATTGTATTTTTTTCATTAAAATATAAAGTAAATATCTGGATTTTTTTCATGTTTGACAAACATTTAAGAAAATGGTGCCGAAATGCACCTATCATACGGATACAGCTAATCGGTTATATTACATTAACATAGATATGTGTAGACAACGCAGATACAAAAAAAGTAATGAGCAAGATATTATTTACATAAGCTTTTATTTGAAACAAGGACTTTGTACTCTCCGTTAATTATGCCCAGTGCGAAATTATTTCTATATATGACATGTCTCCTTAAACAATGTTACATTGGTTTTGGTTAGAATTTTATATTGACAGTCAAATAGTTCAACTATACCTGCTGTCTGAAGTCAGCTTCTTTGTCGAAACAATTAGCCTGAGTAAAATATACCCTCTTCAAACAAAAAACAAGCGAGTCCAATTTTGCAAACGATTCTTGAAAAGATTCTGTTACAGCGTCTGTGTCGGCTCGGAACCATTCAGGGCAAAAGAAGGAGGCAAACAATTCCATTCGTTCAAGACTTTTCTTTCTAAACGTACCCTTCACATAGTTATAGAAGTCCACAAACACATTCTTTGATGGTTCCTTAACTGCCACGCCATCATACTGATGCCAGGTGTCTAACAAATGCATGAATTGTATATATTTTTTAAAACAAGAGCACCAAAATGGGCACGTTCGCTAACCTGAAGGGAAGATTGCCGATGGCAACAATGATGCGGCACATACATTTATGGGAAATTGAAACTTGAATCTGGCGAGGTTGTGGTCAAAACTCTTTAATTCCTAATATCATTTGTGAAAAGTATGTCCTTAATTTTGTAAAAGGTGCATTTAGGATGCACAAATCAATAACAAGAGGCAATGGGTGACAGTAACGCTCCACTGGCTTATTAAGTAAGGAGTGTCAGAAGCAAAAGGACTCTGATATGATATACTAGTACTATAAGGACAAGAGGGCAAAATGGCCCTTGGTCGCTCACCTGAGTTTCAGTAGTCTAACAATTTTCCATGTTAGATTTTGATACAGATATGGATATACTGATACAGACTGATGGAAATGCGGCCTTATTCATCATGGTTTGAAAAACTTAAGTGACAACAGACATTCAAAATTTGGGAAGTACATATTGAAAATGAAGTTTTTTCTTCAATTTGACCTAATGACCTAGTTCTTGACCCCACATAACCCAGATTCAAACTCGGCTGAGATACCATTGGAACAAATGTTCTGACCAAGTTTTATGAAGATTGGGCAAAAAATGTGACTTTTAGAGTGTTAACAAGCTGTTTCTTTAATTTGACCTTGTGACCTAGTTTTTGACCCCACATGATCCCTATTCGAACATGGCCAAGATATAATTGGGACAAATGTTTTGACCAAGTTTCATGAAGATTGGGCAAAAAATGTGACTTCTAGAGTGTTAACAAGCTTTTTCTTCAATTTGTCGTAGTTACCTAGTTTTTCACCCCACATGACCCAGATTTGAACTCGGCCGAGATAACATCAAGTCAAATGTTCTCACCAAGTTTCATGAAGATTGGGCAAACAATGTGACTTCTAAAGTGTAAACAAACTTATTTTTCAATATGATCTAGTGACCTAGTTTTTGGCCCAATATGACATAGAATCGAACTCAGCAGAGATATCATTGGGACAAATGTTCTGATCCAGATTTATAAAGATTGGGCAAAAAATGTGACTTCTAGAGTGTCAACAAGCTTTATAAAGTTTTCAAAATAGCTTTATAAAGAAAACTGCCCTGCCTCCTGGACGCCATGTTTTTTAACGGGAGGCAACAATTTGTCAAACTCGGCTGAGATATCTTTTGAACAAATGTTTGATTCGAACTCAATCGAACTCAACCAAGACATTATTGAGTCAAATGTTCTGACCAAGTTTCATGAAGATTGGCCAATAAATGCGGCCTCTAGAGTGTTAACGGGTAAATTTTGATAATGCACAACGCACGGCGAATGACGGACAACAGGCAATCACAAAATTCAACGCATTTTGGTAGAGAACCACATTTTCTGTGAAATTATTTTAAAATCTTAGCGTTTCTGACATGAAGATTTTCAAAGTTTTAAATATACCCATATTATGAACAATGGCCCCATCCCTTGCAACTACGTTTTTCAACAGAGCAAAACCATTTGAGCAACTTTGGTAGCGACCCACCAATGGAACATTTCTATGCAATTCTTTCGAGATCCAGCCAGTGGTTTCTGAGCAAGAAGATTTTCAGCCTAGCCATATTAGAAACTAGAAATGTGTCCAAAGACACGGATGCCCCCATCTATGAAGCCAATTCCACATGGCGCCGCTTTGTCTGTAAGCATACAAATTATGCAAAAGGAGAATTGTCCTTTTATATTGTACTTTGTGCTTATGTATCCTCTTATTCTGTGAAGTAAGGTAGGGTATTAATAAAAACTGTTAGGCAATCATGAGTAATGGTTCTTGTATGCTTCACTTACTCTTGATATCTTAAATCATTCTGTGCAAAATCAACAAAATGCTTTTTTATTCATATATGAATTACACTCATGAATAAAGGGAAGTAGTTCACTAACTTCACAAGTCAGCTTCGTGCATGCAACACATCATCTGGTGATTATGATAGCCAATTCCACATGGCGCCGCTTTGTCTGTAAGCATACAAATTATGCAAAAGGAGAATTGTCCTTTTATATTGTACTTTGTGCTTATGTATCCTCTTATTCTGTGAAGTAAGGTAGGGTATTAATAAAAACTGTTAGGCAATCATGAGTAATGGTTCTTGTATGCTTCACTTACTCTTGATATCTTAAATCATTCTGTGCAAAATCAACAAAATGCTTTTTTATTCATATATGAATTACACTCATGAATAAAGGGAAGTAGTTCACTAACTTCACAAGTCAGCTTCGTGCATGCAACACATCATCTGGTGATTATGATCATTTCTGCTTATTTATCTGAAGATCCCTACATGCATGACAATATTATGCTCTGTGCAATTATTTGACGTCTGACCTTGATTAATGACCGTCAATTCAGCTACAGACCTGGTTCTTGAAAGCCACATGACGTCTCATAATGCTTAACACTTCTGCCAATTTATTTGAAAATTTATCATGCTGAATAAAATTATGCTCCAGACAGAATCCATGGACTTTATTCTTACACTTGACCTTAGACCTTAAGTGTGACCTTGACCTTGGACCTAGTTTTTTGGGGCAACACATCATCTTATAATGGTTATCACTTCTGCCAAGTTAAAAATCCTTTGAAAATCCTGCAAAGCTGGACAGAGTTATTGCATGGACCAGAATCTCAACATATATACATATACTTGACCTTAAAATGTGACTTTGACTTTGACCTTGGACCAAGGCACCTGGTTCTTTCATGCGACACCACCGCATAATGCTTATCACTTATGCCAAGTTGTTTGAAAATCTTTCTTTTCTGAAAAACATTATGCACTGGACATTGTCTATGGCTTAAATTTGTATATTTTACCTTTGACCTTTTAGTGTGACCTTGACATTATACAAAGGGACCTGGTTCTTGCGCGCAACACACCAACACTCCATGCTTGGCATTTCGGCCAAGTTTGTTTTAAAAAATCCTTCCCTGCTGAAAAAAATTATGCTTCAGACAGTATTTATGGCTTAAATTCTTATATTTGACCTTTGACCTTTAAGTGTGACCTTGACCTTGGACCTAGGAACCTGGTTCTTGCGTGGGACACACCGTCTCACCATGCTCAACACTTGTGCCAAGTTATTTGAAATTCTTTCCACGCTAGACAAAAGTATGCTCCGGACAGGGTCTATGGCTTAAATTCTTATATTCGACATTTGACCTTTGAGTGTGACCTTGACCTTGGACCTGGTTCTTGCGTGTGACACACCGTCTCACCATGCTCAACACTTGTGCCAAGTTATTCAAAGTTCCTTCCATGCTGGACAAAATAATGCTCCGGACAGGGATAGAAGGCTTAAATTCTTTAATTTGCCCTTTGACCTTTAAGTGTGACCTTGGACCTGGGGACCTGGTTCCTGTGCGCGACACATAGACTCATTATGCTTAAATTTCTGCCAAATTATTTGAAAATTTTCAAATGCTGGACAAAGTTATTGTCCGGACAGGAATCCGAACATACGTACACACGTACGTCGTACGTACCCATTGACACGGTAAACTCTATATGCCCCCCTATCAATGATGGTGGGGGGCATAAAAATGGCCCCGCCCACTGGCGGCCATGTTTTTCAACGGAGCAGAACCATTTGAACAACTTTGGTAGAGGACCATCTAAGGAACATTTCTGTGAAAAGATTTTCAAAAAAGCCATGTAAGGAAGAATGGCCCCGCACGCTTCAGGCCATATTTTTAATGAATCGGAACCATATGAGCAACTTTGGTAGAAAATCCCCAAAGGAACAAGAAACTATTTCGAGATCCAAACACAGCTTTCTAAAAAGAAGTTTTTAAAAGTATTCAGTCATATAAGAAACAAGAGGGTCACGATGGCCCTAAGTCGCTCACCCGTGTTTAAGGAGTCATAATGGCTTATAACAAGAGGGATAAACAGCACTAACCCTTTTATCAGACTATAAAGATCTCGGATTTGCAGTTTTAGAAAAAATTTATAGTCTATATAAACCATGTGACCCACAGGTCGTAGCCACTTTTTACTCCAGGGGCATAATTTGAACAATATTTGTAGTGAACAGTGTTTAATGCCCAATATGAAACCTCTGGGCCTTGCGGTTTCAGAGGAGAAAGATTTTTCAAGCCTACATCCCATATCAGTCTATAGAAATCATGTGACCCCGGGTAGTGTTTAATCTAGAAGAGCAGAGGGGCATGGCGCTTGGTTTGGAAAAGGGGCATTATGTGCGCAGTGACACTGTTAAAAGGGGCACATTAGATTTAAATATATTTTTTCTTGAAGTATTACTGCCTGATTTATTTTATATATTTAATGATTATTAAGTCAATTTATTTACACATTTTAATTTTCCAATATTTATATTATTTGTAAAGATCAGAACTATTATTTATTAATCATTCATTGAAGTATTTCCAATGGGCAATCAAACAAGACAACTTTTTAACAGGGATTTATTGATAGATCGTTGTCTTAAACTAAAACGGTTTATGGGCAAGTTAAAATCATGTTTATTAATTGTAAAATCCTATTACTCTGGTATAATTTTTATATTTCATCTTTTTTATTGACTATACCGGTTCATCTTTTTTATTGACTATACCGGTTTATGCGCAAGTTAAAATCATGTTTATTAATGGTAAATTACTATTACTCTGGTATAATTTTTATTTTTCATCTTTTTTATTGTAGGAAATATGTTTATTTTCATGAGTTATGCTGTTGATGATGACCTTGCTACTACTATTTTGATTGATGATGAAAAGCAAAAAGTCAAGACTGAACACTTAGAAAACATACATTGAAATTCGAATTGAAAACAGTTATCCGAATATGTTTGTCCGAAATTATAGCTAGTTTTGCAATTCGTTTCTTTCAGGGATTTTTGGTTATTTATTGGAATACATATTGTATACACATGTATTTGTCATAGTTTATGAATAAAGACAACATTAAGTCTACATTTATATGCATTCTGCCCTTTGTTGTCACGTTTATCATAAAAATTCACGAAACAAAAACGCTAGAAATTGCATATGAAAACCAGGCTGTTAAAAGCAGACAATTTACGCTCATTTTCAAAACAAAATCAGCATGATTTTATTGTATCTGGACACAAACTCGTAATCTGACTGCCCCTACTGCTGATCTTATCAGGTGGTCACAGAATGGTTCATAATAACATGCCATGACAAAAGGCCCTCGTTAACAATCAATACAGTCGATAGATATGAGGGCACAAGGCGCTAATTGCCTTTGAAAAGGGTAGGGTGGCGGATCAATAAAGGGGCGTGGCGAAGCGCCACGCTGATTAGGTCTCGATAAAACACTACCGGGGTGTGGCTTCTTTTACCCCAGGTGCATAATTTGAATAAGTTTTATAGGGGAACATACAAAATATGAAACCTATGGGCATTGAGGTTTCAGAGGAGAAGATTGTCCACTTGCTGTATAAGTTTAAAGAAACCATGTGACCAGCAGGGCGTGGCCTTGTTTGACCCCAGGTTCATAATTTGAAAAATCTTAGTACAATGTTTTATACCAAATATGAAACCTCTGGCCTTTGTGGTTTCCGAGGAAACGATTTTAAAAGTCATTTTGCTATTTAAGTCTATATAAACCAAGTGACCCCCAGGGCGTGGCCAGTTTTGACCCCAGGGGCATCATTTGGACACTCTTTGTAGAGGACCACTATACAATGTTGCATTCCAAGTATGAAACCTCTGAGCCATTTTCAGAGGAGACGTTGTTTAAAGGCAAAGTTAATGCATGCACAGACAGACGCATGCACGCACGACGGACAAACAGCCACGGCATATGCTCCCTGGCCTTTGGCCAGAGGAGCTAAAAATAATTTAAGGAGTAAGGAATTAAGTACACAGTCAAAGAAGGAACATTTTTATGTAATTCTGAAATCCTGCCAATGATTACTGACAATAACATTCTTAGTATTTTCCATTTGGTTGCAATGACAACTAGTGATATACAAAGAACCATTTCATTTGGAGTAATATGACAGAAGTCGGCCCACTAAATAAGCATACCAAGCTTCCATCCACTGCTTGTAGGAAATATGTTGTTAAAAAAGAGTGACGACGATGGACCACAAACGAAGGGTTATTAACTACACACAATTGCTCACCCATGAACACTCATTGCTCAGGCGCTAAGATAATGAATAATTTATCGATGGAGATTATCATATTACATGTCAGCAAATTGATGTACAAGTGTTTTACATGCACAGTCAAATTAAAGATAATATATATAAACTTTATTTCTGTTCTGAATTGTAATAAAACATATGGGAGTTGATTATAATTTGCTATGAAACTTAAACATCAACTCTTGACAATAACTGCTGAGTAACATGGTACATGCACACATTAAATAAACACGAGGGCCAAAGTGGCCCTGGTCGCTCACATGAGTATAATTAACAACAACAACTGTACCACTCTTGTCAGAGTTATGTGCCTTGGTCAGTGACCTTACATAATGACCCTGAAGACATGTGTAAAGTTTCAATTGAATATCTGTAGCAATTACAGAGACATGTACTTGCAAGCAAACTTTAACCAAAATGTTTCTAAGTACAATCAAGAAACATAGACACTCCACGAAAACCAAATGTTTCAAATTAAATGAATAAAAGTCAGCACAATAATAAAGCAAGTTTTGGATGCAAGGTGGAGGTCATGGCTAGAAACAATTGCACTTAAGTACAACTTATGTTAGAAATTTGCTTTTTTAGTTATTTATTAGGACATGTAAAAATACTCACCCTGAAAATTTGTTTATGAAAGTGAAACAGTTTTACCAGCATAACAATAGCTCAATCAAATATTGGGTTATTTAGCAGAAAACATTTAATCTATTTTAAGTAATGGTGACCTTGACCCCATCCATCCTCTAAGCAATACTAAGCTAAATCTGTTCTCGAGTAAGATAGTGGAAATGAAAAGTTCACGACGCCACACAGACCGCCAGCCTGCCCAACAACATACCCCAATCTTAAAACCAATTTTTTCAATATGTCAGTTAAATATGGAAAGCATATTAGTAAACTAAGGAACATGTTTATAATCAGGTAAATTTGCCCTCTGCTTATTGCTTGGGAACATTCTAGCTTGTGTACTATTAAGATTTGTTTCAGGGGTCTCTCTCTGGTTTAGGGGAGGAGTACCTGTACCCTCAGGCAAGGGAATTTTAGTGTCGTTTTACACAGAAGGGGAAATTTGGACTTAGCAAAAGAGTCAAAAATAAAAACTATTAAATATATTTTTCAAATCATTTTATTTAATCTAACTCTTAACCTGACAACTTTATTCAACAAAAAAAAACAAAAGTTCTTACTTCATATAATTGTAAATTGTTACTGCAAAAGGTAATATCCGAGTCAATCAGAGTGTATTGCCTTGGATGCTAGTAAAAATAAGATGCCAGGTTTTGACAAGTTATTATGTTCAGATATTTCCCGCAGTGCATCAGTCTACACTCCACAAACTATGAAGTATTTTCCTTTGCTGGAGTCATATTGTAAATTGAAAAGTAAACAAGAAACCTGGGATTTCAAATTTTCAAATAAGATGCACAAGTCAGTAGTGTAATAAAAGAAAATTCTCAATGCAAGGTGTAGAACATATTCGACTGTTGTACTGAAAACTGGCATAGTGGTACAATTCATCCTGTTGCCATCATTACAAATACAATACAAGGATATCAGTGAACTGATGGATGCTCCCTAATGTGCTTGGTCAAGTAATGGGAATCCAATCAGAAGAGCAGAGTCCAGACAATAATTATTGTGCTCTATATATTAATGTCAGCAATCATCAAGTCCCATAACTGTAAGAAAAATCACTGAAGCGGAGCATCTTGGTACAGTGAACATCTCCACTTGGTAAAGAAGCTTCCCATAAAGTTTCATTTAATACTGGTAAGTAGTTTCTGAGAAACCATCCAGACAAGAATTGCGCACTATACACTATTTGTTGACGAATCAAACTGATTTGAACAACTTTGGTAGAGGGACACCCAAGGAACATCTATGTGAAAAACACTGTTGAAATCCGCCCAGCGGTTTCTGACAAAAAGATTTGGAAAGTTTTCTATATAACTATATACGGAAAATTGCAAACTCCTGGCGGCCATGTTTTTTAAAGAATATTAATGATTTAAACAACTTTGGTAGAGGGTCACCCAAGGAAAATTTCTGATTTCTGTGAAATCATTTTGAAATCCAGTCAGTGGTTTCTGAGAAGAAGATTTTTAATGTTTTCTATAGCTACAGGGTTTCCCGCAGGATTTCTTGAAGGCTTGGCACCACCAAACAACATCTTCCTACTCACCCCCCCACCTACCCCCCCCCCCAAACTTCCAAAATCTGCTCTTGACATGATTTTAATAAAATAACACAAGGCTATTCTTAGCGTCAAAATGCAAAAACAAGCCTCTGATGTGACGCCGACCCTCGTTCGATGACTAACTGCTCAAAATTATAATGTGTCATCAGCAATCTTGACAATTACATACAAAATATTTAGTGTTTGTGTGCCGTAAATGGGAAAGTGTATGTACAGGTTTCGATGCGTTATGTTTAATGTTCAAATACTTAAAATTGTTCAAGAATATCCATCAGAAAGATTTATTCTGTAAGATATCGCGCATGAGTTAATTGAAGTTCAATAAGTTATGAAATGCACGATATCCACTGTCGTGTGAGCGTCGTCTGATTTCGCTGCAATATATTTACAAATATATAAATTTTAATTTATACCTGTCTAACAAATTGCCAATCTATTTAACTAAAATAGCTACACTCCTTTCTGTGTGTTTTCCACCATCTGGATCAGCATCTGGACACTGTGCGTATATACGTAATTGGAAGAAATGATAACAACTGACAGAGTGGTAAATTGTTTTTTATTTGTGAATAAGAACGATGTGAATGTATGCACATGTGTTTAAAGTTCTTGCACAAGTATCTGGTTCACTTCCACGCTTTATGTTTAAAACATAAAGCATGGAAGTGAAACAAATATTCAATTCAATTTGCAAAACTTAAACATTCAACTTTTTAACAATTTTGAAATAAAAACAAGTAATTTTAAACACAATAACAAAGAGCACTAACAATTACTTTATGTAAACAGAAGTTGCGAGACTGGCTAGTAAAGTGTCCAACGAATACACCGTCTACACTGTCTGCAGTTTAAACGCCTAGGACCGAATTACTTCCATTGGCAAACGCACCGTCCGAAGTCGAATTCGCATAAGGTCAGTCCTTCCATCGATACCATGAGTAGCATGTTTAGGGTTTCGGCACTCAGTCGGTTCTGGTGCGAAGTTTTAACTCTTTTCAATGTTGAAAAAACCTAGCTTGCAATCTGCGGTTGATGCCGGGATGAGAAGTGCAACATTTGCAAGTCTGGTGAGATTTGGCAACACAACTGCCAGCTTGGACACAACATGATCTAACAGCTCTTGCATGGATGTCTTCTTCATCTTTTCATCGCCGTACACAGTTTGCTTCAATAACTGGTACTCTACCCATGTGTCGATTTGGGATGGCAAAGTAGAGGCAAATCGCTCGGCTGACATCTCAACCTCGGCACGACCATGGTGATGTCGCATATCGTTGTCCCCGGGCCACTCCCCGCATGTGAAGAGCGCACCAAACACCTCCAGCTCCTGAATGTGGGGAAACCTCTTGTCCAGGTTGCTGACTACGGCGTCAAGGAATGCATCGTACACCTGGGTCTTGAAGAGGTCAACTTCGTAGGAGCTCGGCTCTACAACCTTTCCGTCCGGCTTGAAGCCTCTCCTGAAGCGCAGTGAAGTTCTCCCCTGGGTGCGTCTTCAATGCACTAACTGTAGCAATAACCCCCTTCACGAGCGTACCCACTTGGCTGTACAAGCCATCGCGCGTCTGAAGAGCCCTGGAGAGAGCCGCAAGTAGAGGCAGGGCATCCGACATCAGATGCAGAGAGGCAACAAACTTGTAGGACTGCATAAAATGGGCAAGGCCCTGCGCCTGGGCTTCACATCGCTCCCTCCCCTCATACTTGAAAGGTGGTCGCAATGTCAATTGTCTCGTCGACCATGAGACTGTAATAGAGAGACGACCCGACTTCATGGACAATATCGCTCCATATCTGATCGCCGAACATCATAGTGACCTCGTGAATATGGCGGTTCGATGTGTAGTTAATGTTTCTGCCGACCTCCAGCAACCTCAAGACGTCGAGTCCAATGTCGCGCACAAATGCCATCAGCGGCGCATACTTGGAGTGGTGCGGGAGCTCCTCCTTACACAGGAAGGATAAGAGGGCCATAGCGGTCTTCATAGCCTCCTAGTTTACCTCCTTCTCCCGGTTGAACAACCCCTCAATACCGCCTGCAGTCTGCACGGTCGAAGTCTCGAACATCTCGGCCTCACGATGCGAGTCTGAAGCCTTGTGGGCTGCGCAAGCCGGTTGACGTATGGTGTTGCAAGCAATGTCTACCCATGTTGCGCGTCCCATTGGGCTCTTTTTTGGTCTTCGCTGATGCTTAATGCACAACGCGCACAATTTTCATTGCATGATATTAATTTATACATGTATGTAAAAGAACAGTGCTTTGTTAGCTTTTCATATGATATCATGTAGCAAAAGAAATGAAAGTCGTATGGTTTCCTGACATGTTTGCGTAGATGTGGATCTTTACTGCTTATATTTATATTTTATATTTTGTTTCACTTATTGAAACCTTGAACGCAAGAACGCACTCAACAGGTGCACTTTCACACATCTTGCTTGCTGTTTGAGCGTATGTTATAATAAACCGGACAGTTGCTTTAAAAGGCAAGGTAACAATATTCTGTGATCTTGTTTGTTGCAAACAAATCAGATAATGAATATGACGCACAGTGTTTCTGTATAGCTCACAAACATTAACATGACACTCATATTAATGCATGAATATATTACATTCCGTACTCAAGCTAAATAGATGGACAGAGTATCTCGCATAAAATACTGTGATGGTTTCATTAAACTTCTGAAACACGTGCATGGACTAAACCAAATATAAACATAAGAAACAAATAGAGCGCGTTATTTATGCTAATGATTCATGAGTGTCGGGGTAATATTTGCGAGCTATAAGATGCATTTAGTTTTATTCACATACCGTCCATGCTCTCAGTGAGCCATGGGAATTCCTTCTTCCATTTAGGATCGATGCCAGACTTTCTTTGCTTTTGAGGTGTACTAGGGCTGGACGGAGATGGTGGAACCTCCGTCACTGTATATGTTACTAGGTACCTCTTCGTGAAACACTCGCGATATCAGATACTTTTTGTTATGACATTGTGACTATTTCCGGTGGCCCCCAATGTGGGCCGTGTCAGGGTCTGTTTATTGTCAGTCAGGTACCTCTCTAAACAAACAATAACGGATCAACTAATTAACACATACGTAGATGCCATATACTTGAAACGTTTTTTTTTGTGTGTTTTAATTTTAATCTACAGCATTTGGAAAACAATATAACACATATGAAATATTATTCTAGAATTCAGAATAATATTTATATAAAGGCCATAATTATTAAAATAGGATATGTTTTTGTCATGAGAATTATAAGTCTTATATGTCACCTTATATGTCATTATTATTATTATTATTATACTATTCATCTAATATGTGCCTAAAATTGGTTTATTATTTGACATACAAAAATGATGTGATGTATACATGTCTACGTTATAATGTGCGAGCAATACTATTTATCGGCATGTGAATATTTTAACGATACTGTAGCTTGAATTTTCAAGCATCTTATCTTCTTGATTGACAAACTGTCGAATGTAATTAACTCCGCCTGGAACAGCGACAAACCTTTTAACGCGCGTCTGATTGGCTAGCTATAGTTCTAGGGGCGGAGTAACACATTCAGATGATGTCCAGACGCTGTCCTGCTGTGCAATTAAGCTTTATTAACACATCGATAGCAGAAATGACGTGTGTGTTTAACGAGCGGATTAAGGCTTGTCGCTATGAAATAAAAGGGTTGTCGGCAAAATTAAAGCATGTCGGCAAATAGGGTTCTGCTTTGAAGGCTTGTCTGCGCTGACTGGCTTGCGGGAAACCCTGAACTATATGAGGAAAATTGCAAAACGGCCATGTTTTTCAAAAATTAAAAATGATTTTAACAACTTTGGTAAAGGATCACCCAAGAAACATTTCTGTAAAAATATTTTGACATCCAGTCCGCGGTTTCTGACAAGAAAACTTTTAAAGTTTTCTACATGTATATAGCTATATTAAGAAATCCGACCCACCCCGTGACAGCCATGTTTTTAACAAAACAAATTGATTTGAACAACTTTGGCACAAGGTCACCTAGGCAACATTTCTGCCCCAGCAACTTCCCCACCCCACTGGCAGCCATGTTTTTTACCGAATCAAAATGATTTAAACAACTTTGGTAAAGGGTCACCCAATGAACATGTCTGTGAAATCACTTTTGAAATAGCGGTTTCTGACAAGAAGATTTTTAACGTGTTTTGGCTATTTTGCCCTTTGGTTGCTATGGCAACCAGAGTTTTTCATATATTGCATTCAACTGAAGAAATCTGATAAAGGACCACCCCACAAACATTCCTGCCTAGTTCGATCAAAATCCATGAAGCAGTATTAGAGAGGAAGTAGTTTAAAGCAATTGTTGATGACGAATGACAAACAACGGACGATGGAAGCCTCATGGTGACAGATCACAATATCTCACCCCTGAGTACTTTGTGCTCAGGTGAGCTAAACACATTATTGACAACCACAATTGGTAACAGAAAGATTTAACAACCAACCTTTCTTTGCTATCTTGTCACTGTAAACATATAGTCTTCTGTTGTGAATGACGCCATAAGCTGCTGTTCCATCATAATAGTATTCAAAGCTTTTTGAAGCACTTTTGATGATGCAATACTTGTACAATACCATTGATGTTATTAAATGCCTTGGCATTTGTATTTCATAGATGTACTCTACATGCTTCTCTAATTTCCTACAAGAAGGCAATACGTGATAACGTAATTATTCTAATCAAGTACAGTAACTACAATTACAAGATAACATGGAAAGTTCATGAAAACCACATTTTTCGAAATAATTAGGGCATTTAAGAATACTGACCCTAAACAGAAGTTTGTTTTGTTTGTATTTTTCCCCATATTCAACAGTATTTCAGTCATATAACGGTGGTCAGTTAACCTACTCACACAGTTCCTGGGCAAGCTTAGCCGATTTAAGCGGTTTACCAGTACCAAGTGCATATAGCAGTAACTGACAACTGCCCTACTTGAATCAGAGGTGGGGGGAAATGGCTGTAGAAATTATTTCATGACCAATCACCACACAAGGCATGTGGCCACGCTGGCAGCCCTAAACAGCAGTATGTTCATGTAAGTGCAAATGTTTTACCGGTACAATAAAAGCTCAATCAACTACTGAGTTATTTAGTGGTAAGCATTCTATTTATTTTAAGTAATGGTGACCTTGACCCCATCTACCACTTTAGTAATTCAAGGTGGAATCTCTTGATCTTGACCGCACCCAACCCATAAAAAATTTCATGCAAGGTCTTGCTATAATGTATTTATATATAAAGTTGTATTATAACAGCTCAATTTGTTCTTGCTTTATTGAACGGAAACCATAGTTCTATTTTCAGTAACAGTAACCTTGACCCCACACATCAGAGATGATCCCATATGCTATCCCAAGCGAGGTTTCAATATAAGGTATCTACATTTGAAGTTGCATTACAATACCTCAATTTGTCCTTGTTACGAGAAAACCATTTTTCTCTCCTTATCAACAGTAACCATGAACCAGCCACCCCATATGCTATCCCAAGTGAGGTCTCAAAATAATGTATCTACAGATGAAGTTTCATTACAATATCTCAATTTGTTCTAAAGTTATTGAGTGGAAACCATCAATTATATTTTTAGTAAAGGTGACCTTGACCTTGACCCCATCCACCCAACATGCAATCTACATATTAATTTTCATAACAATATCTCAATGTGTTTATTTTAGCAACAGTAAAATTGGCCTACCAAACCACCCCATATGCAATCCCAAGTGAGGTCTTGATATAAGGCATCTACATATGAAGTTTCATTAAAATATCTTAATCCAATACTGAATTTTTGTGCTGAAACTTTTTTCTGTTTTTTAGTACCGGTGACCTGAACTTTTACCACACCCACGCTATATGCAATCCCAAGCGAGGTCTTGGTATAAGGTATATACATAAATATATACACTGAACAGCACTTCTAACCCGACATTTACATAAATCTCAATAAAATTACTTATTGTCAGGCAAATTGGATCAATTTATGACAGCGATTAAATCAATAACACAGATGTTCACTGGTACATTTTAATTGCATTTCGAGCATAATTTGATATTACAGGTAATACAATTAAACAATAACCCTTAATACAAGGATATCAGTAAAACTGATGGATGCTCCCTAATGTGCTTTGTCAAGTAATATTAATGCTATGAGAAGGGCAAAGATATTAAAATGACTAAAATGTGTAGTATATACTATATATCAGGAAGTCCCATAACTCTAAGAAAAGTCATTGAAGTGGAACATCCTGCAGATATGCACACATCCTCTTGTCAATGAAGCTTCACATGAAATGTCATTCAAATCCGGCCAATAGTTGCTGAGAAATAGCATGGACAAGAATTGTGCACTATAAACTATATGTCAGAAATGTTCAAAGTCCCATAACTCTAAGAAAAATCACTGAAGCAGAATGTTCTGGTAGTATGCACTAAACCTCTTGGTAATGAAGCTTCCCATTAATTTTTGTTGAATTCCAGCAAGTTGTTGCTGAGAAATAGCCCGGACAATAAAGTGAAGAATTGTACATTATATACTTATTTCAGAAATCTTCAAAGTCTTATAACTCTAAGAAAAATCATTGAAGTGGGAAGTCCTGGTAGTATGCACACCTCCTCTTGGTAATGAAGCTTCCCAAACATTCAAGTTTCGTTGAATTCCGGCTGGTAGTTGCTGAGAAATAGCCCGGACAAAAAAGTCAAGAATAGTAAACTATACACTGCAGATCTGTTATATCGCAATTCACGGGTCCAGGGATGGTGAGCGCAATATAGCCTGATAGCGATTAACTTGTCAGGTCATTCATGTACATATAGATTTACATGTATACACTGGCATATTTTCATGATCTCAAAACATAAACGTAATCAACACACCTTTTTCATTGTTGTTAACATCCACGATGTGTTATAACGATATGGAAATTTACTATTAAACTGCACATGTATTTCGGGTAAATCCTTTGTTCTGCTAGAAAAGCGCGAAAATTATGTTGCTGTACAACGTCACATCATCCGCATGGAAAGCGTGGGTGTTTTGATTGTCGTATAAAAACTTTGTAGCACAGAAAACATTGAGATCTTTACTTTCGTATAAAAGTTTTGTAGTGCATAACAACAAAATTAGGCATCTATATCGCGAACGATGTGCAGTTAGCATTTCCTCTTAAACAAAAAAGAAACAGTTACCCTGTATTGATAACGTTATTGTTGTTCAGATAGGTCAGTATTGATTTATGACATACAGTCATTGTATACACCCTTCACGTGGTCGGCGTGTAATTGGCCTGCTAATTAAAGCAACAGCAGTGAAATGATGTTGTCATGGGTGGCACGCGCGATGTAAGCTGATGACATCAAACTGTTAAACTTTGATGTTGGCGGATCAGGTTATTGTTTGGCGCACTACAAGAGTAAGAATGCAAGAGTAGCGATGTAGGCGCGAAAATCCTGACCATACTGGATTTATTTATTAACGTGTAATAGTGAAGTACATGAAAAACATGGGGATTCACGGCCGATTCCCAATATATTGGATATCGCGAAATAAAGGATCGCGATATAACCGATCTGTAGTGTATACTGATATCAGGAATCTTCAAAATCCCAAAACTCTGAGAAAAGTCACTTAAGTGGAACGTCCTGGTAATATGCACACCTCCTCTTAGTGGAGGACATAGTCCAGACAAGTAAGTGGGATGGAAGGATGGCCGGACGAAGTGGCGACTATCATGCTCCCCTTAATTTTTTGGGGCAGCATAATAAAATTCGCAAAATACTGTGTTTGTGGTGCACCAGCTTTTGAGGGGCTACATTTCGCTTTCTAACACACCTGTTTAATACGTCCCAGGGATGCTAAATCAAGTTTTATTTTAACTTTGATTAGTTTTGTATGAAATGATACATTTAAACAACAATTCAATATCTTACACTCATCTACCTTTCCAAGTGCAAAACAAGAGGACACTAGTGGCCAAAACGCTCACCTGAGAACTGGTAAAGATGAGGACCATAATGTTGTGACACGCTTAAAAAGTAAGGTATACGCAAAGGGGGATAGGATCGATTTGATTTAAAACATCTGTTAACGCAATGGGCTAACTAAAGTAGTTGTGTAGTGGATGTGCAGTGCTTTTGCTAATGGTTCTCAAATAATTTTCCTCTATATTCTTGCCCTACACTTTTTCATTCAGTATGTGACAACTCTGCAAAATGCAGAAACAGTAGATGTTGATGTCTTATTCGCAGACAGTTTTGGAGAACTAGTTGCAATGTGATAATTGAAATGGCTGTGCTGTAAGGTCACATTTTGCTTCCTCTTTGATAATTTTCTGTCCAATGATGATAAAATGATATTAATGCATGCTCTGAAGTAATCAATGTTGCATGTACAAATAACTGCATGCAAGGTTTGCAACTGTTGGAAATCAAATTTTCTTAATCAACTGTTATGGTCATATGCAAACTGTGTAAGTGGGTGAACACTGAATAAAAAATTGTGTCTGCAAGCCAATCATTGATAACTTGTTGATCTTTTTTTCCACACATAAGGGGCAATAATGGTGTTTCTGGTCAAAACATGCTTATATTCAACCTCACCTGTTATCTTAATGTTCACAGACTAACTGTGCACAATTGGATGAAAAAGGAAGTATCGATCCTTAATAATGTCCATTTTTGTATATTTTTTTTCACAAACAAAGGCCTATAAAACCCGTGTTTCTGGTTAGATTTTGTTTATATTCGACGTCAGCTTTAATTTTATAGTCAAATATACACTGTGAGAGATTTGTAAAGATATGATAAAATATGAAGTCTCTATCCTGAATAATGTCCATTTTTGTATCTTGTTTTTCACAAACAAAGGGCAATAACTCTACAGTTTCTGGCCCAATTTTGTTTTTATTCAACTTGACCTGTAATCCAATGGTCATAGATAAACTATGCAAGATTGATGAAGATTTTATGAAAAATTAACTCTCTATCCTGAATAATGTCCATTTTTTTAATAATTTTTCATAACCGAAGGGCAATAACTCCAGTGTTTGAAACACGATCTCACCCATTTTTGGCGTCTGCTGAGATCTGATGGCCATACACAAACTGTGAATGTTTGCCCCACTTCGAATAGAAACAGGACGTTATCAAGGCGTACTGGCAAACAAATGATATTGTTTTAATTGTTCGAACTGTGTAGAAAATGAACATCATGCATTATTAATAGGGATGGTACCGAATAATCAAATATTCTAATATTCCAATATCGGATAATATTCGAATATAAACAAAATGAATATGAATATTTGATTTTGAAATTTATTTAAAGAACAAACATTCTTTTAAAAAATCATTTTTTCTGATTTGATTGCAAAATTAACATGAATTCCAGTCGTATTTCCTGCCTAGCAGGTGGGCGGGCGCAGTGTAACGACGATTGATAATTGGCAGGGGAGCCACGTCTTTACAAAGGCCGCGAATTAACGGTTTGTAGGAAGCGCGAATATGACGCATCGTATCCACAAATAACAAAACATGTTGTGATAACGGTTTCACAGTTTGCACAAGGCGTACATTGTTGTTTACTATCCTTAAGTGACATATTTGCGGTTAACTTGTTCACAGTAAATTACAATTACTCTCTAAGTAAACCAATCAAAATGAATCCATTATCAGCCAATCAATTTCTTTAACAAAATTAGCATGATCTGGTAAATCTTAATATACGTCACTTGTAAATTATTCTCCATTAAATCAACACCGTATGTAATACATGAGTCTTGATTAATAAACAATGCCACCATCATGTGCTTGGAGGTACTTTATGCGGCCATTAGACAACACCCAGCCTTTGTCCCAGGCAACGTGTAATCAATGTAATGAGAAATTTGTGTACAGAACGATTAAAAATTAATTAACAATACATTTAACAATATCTTACATTTCTTTATATTTGCCTAACACTCACTAAGTTATATCGTTCATTTACCACTCAAACAAGGTAAAACAACTACGTACACATAGTATACATATTTCGGATAGGTAAATATTCTGACAGAGTGCTGTATATAGTAGTATTTACAAAACGAATATTCGAATATATTTGAATACCTAAAATGAATATTAGAATATTGACTTCAGTATTCGGTCCCATCCCTAATTATTAATCTGTCGCTATATGCAAATATTAGAGCTGTTTTATTAGAAAGGGCATTATTGATAAATCCTGGTTTCAACCTCTTAAAACCAACAGAAAAAATGAACTTTTTGATGTCAGATGATCGCATCATTAAATCCAGTGCCAGAGCGTGTCATGACATTTTAATTAAACCACAAAACCATCTGTAAATATAATTGCATTGAATTTTGTTAATAGAAAATCACTAATCTTACAGTATATATAGTAGTAATGTTTTGTGCTCTAAACACCTATTTCTTGTATATATTTTATTCGGTTTTTTATGACTGTTTTAAGATGGCTAATGTTTGCATTGAATATCTACGTTGCCTTTTTGTATTTTGTAAGCATCCGCTTATGATTTTAATAGCATTTGTGTGTTTTAAAGACTTTAGAATGTTTGTCTCTCATAACTCTATTCTGAGTGGTTTTGTACATATATATCATGATTTCATACTGTGTTATTATTTGTTTTATGTACATTAGTCAGAGGTAATTAAACTATTCTGTACGTCTGCTAAGATTAGATTGGAAATAAAGTCTATATGTTACTGGTGTGATATGGCCCAACAAAAATCCCATCCTAGAGTTTATGGTCATACACAAACTGTGCAAGTTTGGTCTGATTGGATAAAAAGTGAAGTCTCTAGTGCGCTTAAAAAACAAATTGTTGACGGCACAGGGACGACATACGACGGACGACGCAGGAGAGGTCCCCTATACCAAAAGCTCAACTTTGTGCTCCGGTGAGCTAATAATGTAAATGGACCTGAATGTCGTGCCGATGAATATTCAAGTTGTTCATTACAGTATTTTAGAAAATTTTATTTGTAGGGCTATAGTGTTATTATGTTAACATTTATATCAAAAGTTGCAATTAAAGAAATAAAATTTTATATACGAATACGTACATCAGAAAATGAATGATTGTCTAAATTTGATCAAACTTTTCTGACCATTGTATCACGTTTTTTAAATGAGAAGGGTTAAAAGTGCTGTTCAGAGTATAAAGTTTCCTTACAATATCTCAATTCTTTCTCAAAATATTGAGTGGAAACTATTTTTTCTATTTTTACCAACAGTGACCCTCGCCATATGCAATCCCAAGCAAGGTCTTAGTACAAGGTATCTACATATGAAGATTCATCACATCTTAATGCGTTCTCAATTAATTTAGTGGAAACCGTTTTACTGTTGTAAAAGTGACCGCTGTTTTAGTAATAACAATTGAATTTTTTTTCAATTAATATCTACTTATACAGCACAATGGTTCAATAAAATATTGGACAAGACATGCCGAAATGTGTGTTTTAATTATTGTATAATATATAACTAGAATTGTCACATGAGCAACGGATATATGCCCACAATATGGCCTTGTAACAAAACTATGGCATCCATTCGAAAAAAATGGACAGAGAGAGAATGCTTTAATTTGTGAATGTTGATCAGTGTATTTGGGAAAATTTCATTTCAATTGGCGCCGTAACTCTGTAAACAGTTAGTGGCTTGTAACCAAGGTTAAACTTGATCTATATTTTATGATGTTACACATGTGTACCAAAAATAATTTAAATATGTGGAGCCTTTCATGAGTTGTTGTCTGGATACCATGTTTTGGGGAATTTAATTTAAAAAAGGGCCATAACTGTGTCAAAATTTAGTGGTTTGTAACCAAAGTAGAGCTTGACATGTATTTTATGATACTAAACATGTATATCAAGAATTACTTGACAATGAGGTTTAACTCTGTCAACAGTTAGTGGTTTGTAACCAAAGTCGAACTTGACCTGTATTTTATGATGTTATAAATGTGTACCAAAATTTATTTGAATATGTCAATCCATTCTGGAGTTATCATCCGGAAACCATAAAACCAACAGACCGATAGACCCACTGACCGACAAGCTCACTCCTATATTACCCCCCCCCCGCCTAAACTTTGTTTGTGTGGGATATAATAATCAAAATAGTTTGGTTAAAGAAATTAAGAGAAGCATCAAGCCAAATATATACCTTCTCGGAGATGCGATGTGATTGTTGCAATCCCAACCGCCTAGGTATGGCGAACCGAACTTCAGAACAACTAGGTTTGATTCACTTTCTAGAAGCTTCCTGGACACTAGCACATGAAAAACAACCTTAATGGAGTCTTTGTCCTCCAATTCCCTGAAAATATATAACAACGAATAACAAGGATATCAGTCAACTGATGGCTGCTCCCCAATGCGCTTTGACAAGTTATGGGAATGCATTAAGAAGAACAGAAATATTAATATAACCGAAAACACCTAAAACTGCAGGTCACCAAATATACTGTAAAATGTATTTGAGCTTGACACCATACAAACAAGTATTACTAAATTTCATACAGCATATGATAACGTAGTTGCTGAGAAACAGTCCACACTAGAATTGTGCACTTTATACTAATTTCAGCAATCTGCAAAGGCCAATAACTCCAAGAAAAGTCACTGAAGCCAAATGTATTGCTAGTATGCACATCCTGTCTAGGTAATGAAGCTTCCCATAAAGTTTCAATGATTTACAGCTAGTAGTTGCTGGGAACAGTCCAGACAAGAATTGCACACTATACACTAATTTCAGCAGCCTTCAAAGTCCCATAACTGCAAGGAAAATCACTGAAACAGAACGTCCCGGTAATGTGCACACCTACTTTTGATACATAGAGTTTCATTGTATTCTGGCCAGTAGTTGCACAGAAATAGCCTGTACAAGAATTGAGCACTATATTTTAATTTCAGGACTGTTCAAAGTCCAAGAACTCTTAGAACAAGAGGGCCATGATGGCCCAAAGCTCTCACCTGAGAACTGGTACAGATTAAGACCATACTGTTGTGACAGGTTTGAAAATTAAGGTATCTGAACAATACGCAGAGGGGGATAGGATCAATTTTGATTTTAAACATCAGTTAGTGCTATGGGCTAACTAAAGTACAAGTTGGGTAGTGGATGTGCAGATGTGCAGTTTTTTTGCTAATGGTTCTCAAATCATTTTTCTCGATATTCTTACCTGAACTTTTTTCATTAAGTCATTGACAATTCTGGAAAATGCAGAAACAGTAAATTTTGATGTCTTTTTCGCAAACAGTTTTGGAGAACTAGTTGCAATGCAATAATTGCAATGGCTGTGCTATAACGTAAAGTTTAGCTTTTTCTTTGATAATTTCCTAATTATCAATGACGGTCAATGATGTTAATGCAGGCTCTTAAGACATCAATCTTGCATGTACAAATAACTACTACATGCACGTCTTGCTACTGTTGGAAATCAAATTTTATCAATCAATATTTATGGTCATGCACAAATTGTGTAAGTTTGGTCAATATTGAATAAAAAATCATGTGAGCAAGCCAATCATTGATAACTTGTTGATGATATTTTTCAAACACAATGGGCAATAACTGTGTTTCTGGCCCAATCATGCTTTTATTCCACTTCACCTGTAGTCTTACATTCATAGACAAACTGTACACGATTGGTGAAGATTGGATGAAAAATGAAGTCTCTATCCTACAAATGTCCAATTTTGCATATTTTTTTCACAAAGGGCAATAACTCTGGTGTTATTGGTCCGATCTTTCTTATATTCGACTTCACCTTAAATCTTATGGTCATAGACAAACTGTGCAAGATTGGTAAAGATTGAATGAAAAATGAAGTCTATATCCTAAAAAGTGTTTATTTTTGCATATTTTTTTTACAAACAAAGGGCAATAACTCTAGTGTTTCTGGTTCGATCTTGCTTATATTTGACTTCAACTGTAATCTCATGGTTATAGACAAACTGTGCACGATTGATGAAGATTGGATGAAAATGAAGTCTCTATCCTGAATAATGTCCATTTTTGTATATTTTTTTTATAAACAAAGGGCAATAACCCTGGTGTTTGAAACACGATCTGGCCCTTTTTTCAGCGTCTGCTGAGATCTGATGGTCATACACAAACTGTGAAAGTTTGGTTAAGATTGGATGGATAATAAAGTCTTAACATTGGAAATTTTGCACTATTTTGCATGAAAAAGGGGCATTTACTCTTGTGATATTGGTGTGATCTGACCCAATAACAATCCCGAGATTTTATGGTCATACACAAACTGTGCAAGTTAGGTCAAGAGTGAAAAAAAAATGTAGTCTTTGTCGCGATAACGGTCCATATTGTTGACGGCATAGGACGACGGATGACGCTGGAGAGGTCCCCTTTAGGTAATGAAGCTTCCCATAAAGTTTCATTAAATTCTGGCCAGTAGTTGCATAGAAATTGACCGGACAAGAATTGTGCTCTAACTACTAAGTTCAGAAATCTTCAAAGTCCCATAACTCTGAGAAAAATCACTGAAGCAGAACATTCTGGTTTAGCACATACCTCCTCTTAGTGATGAAGCTTCTCTAAAGTTTCATAAAACTAAGGCCAGTAGTAGCATAGAAATAGGCTGGACAATAATTGTGCACTAAATGCTTATTGGAGAATCTTCTAAGTCCCATAACTTTAAGAACAAGAGCTGTCGAAGGACAGCGCCCTCAACTTTTCTTGTGCTTTTGAGAGTTATTGGCATTTTTTTTCTAAAACAATATAGAAATTCTATGAAAACCAAATTTTTATAACGAAATGCATTGAAGTCAGCACATCAATAACATTTTGTAGTAAAAGTGACCTTGACCTCGACCCCACTAAGCTTACCGATAAATTTTAACCTGTCCATATAACTACGAAAAGTCACGCTAAAAATCATTGAAGTGGAATGTCCTGTTTTGGTACACATCTCTTTGTTATGAATCTTCCCATTAGGTTTCATTGAATTCTGGCCAGTAGCTGCTGAGAAGTACTCCGGACAAGAAAACGGGACATACGGACGGAAGGACGCACGGACGGATAGACAGACAAAGCAGCGACAATATATGCTCCCCCGAAAAAAAAATTGGGGAGCATAATAAAACAAGTCTACATTCAGATTGATCCTTGTGAATATAATTCTTAAGTATTCATATTATGTACATAAATGTAAATAAATAAACACATAAATCACAGGTTACGATTATCAGAACAGCATGTTATATTATATAAATATTGCATTCTAAGAGGGCAGAGTGCATTTTGTCAACCCGAGAAAATACTGTTGCCGGTGAAGCCGCGGGCAACAGTATTTTTCGAGGGATGACAAAATGCTCTCAAAGAATGCAATATTAATTTTATTATACCGCAACAGGGCTTCTCAATAAATGATGCGCTTTTGTAACATGGAGTAATTTACTCACCATTTCATAAGCGCCTTTTAACTCTGATCAACCTGTCACTATGCGGTCATAGTGGGTGATATTGCAGTGTGATATTAATATTATTGACTGCTTTGTTTTTATTTGAACAAAGAAGGCAAACAAAAGGGAAGGTATAATAACACATCTTATATAACAGAAGACAAACGGTATTATCACACTTTAAATCCACCCAAAGGTTCAGGAGAAGATGTTGTTTAAAACAATTTTATAAATAGCTCTGGTGGCCACCTTATACAGCGGACCCGAACACTGTGAGCAAATAAGACAGAGTCCACCCAAGGAACATTTCTGTGAAGTCGACCTAACGGTCTCAGAGAAGATGTCGTTTTAAATAAAACGTTTACGCATGCACGCATGACGGACAACATAATTAGGGCATAAACTCTCTGGCCTTTGGCCAGTGAAGCTAAAAACCATTAAGCAGAACATCTTGGTACGGAAGGACGGATGGACAAGGCGCCACCTAAATGCTCCCCAGATAAAAAAAATTCGGGAGCATAAAAACTAATCTGTGCATCAGCAGACATTTATCTGTCTGTCAACAGACATTTATTTCCAGATTAAGCAGACTTTAAATTAATGTATTTGACAGCAAATTAATGATATTTTGATATTGTGCTAATTGAATTATTTCAAATTACCCTGTAGGGAAATATTTAACTTGAAATTATTACCTTCTGGCAATTCAAAGACACTAACAAATAAGAGCACCGCTTACAGGTGCTGAATGCTTGACTTTCTTGTGCTTGATAGTACTCTGGCCTTTTGTTTATAGAATGGATTCCTTACTTTGATGAAATATGTTGAATTTCAAGTCAATTGCTCTTATAGAAATTTGACCAAAAGCAAAAATTCTAAGTCGAAACAAGAGAAAAATGCGGAAACTGCATTAAAGCCGGATTTTTTATTTTGCCGATGATGAAATCTGAAATATCTTGCATGCATATGCTAAACTGCTTTTTTTCTTGACCAAGAACTTTTGAAATATGGCGGGAATACAAATCTTTAACACCAAATCTTATCATAGCTCTAGCGGCAATTTGTGCATTGGAGTGGAAACTTCTGAATACTTTGGTAGAGGACCACCAAAAAAACATTTGTGCGAAATTATTTGAAAAACTAGCCATAGGTTTAGAAGAAAATGGCGTTCATCTTGTGCAGTGAGGCCGAACCATTTGAATAAGTTTGGTAGAGGACCACTTAACGAACACTGGTGTGAAATGTTTTGAAAATCTAGCCATAGAAATAGAAGAAATTGGCATTCAGAAATAATTATATTTTTAGCCCTGGGGCCATCTTGTGCTGTGAAACAGAACCATTTTCACAGGTTTAGTAGGGGACCATCCGAGGAACATTTGTGTTAAGTTTCATCACGATTGAAAATATGACAGGAATACACAACTTTAATGCAATTCTATTTTTAGCTCTAGTGACCATTTTGTGCATTGAGGTGGAACCATTTGAATAAGTTTGGTAGAGGACCACTAAACAAACATTGGTGCGACGTTATTTGAAAATCTAGCCATAGGTTTAGAAGAAGTTGGCGTTTAGACATAATTCTATTTTTATCTTTGACGGCCATCTTGTGCAGTGAAGCGGAACCATGTCCATGTTTGGTAGAGGGCCATCCAAGGAACATTTCTGTAAAGTTTCGTTGAGATTGACCAAGAACTTTTGAAATAATGACAGAAATACAAAACTTTAAAGCCAATTCTATTTTTAGCTCTAGTGGCCATATTGTGCAGTGGGGCAGAACTATTTAAATAAGTTTGGTATAGCTTAACTAAACACACAAGTGTTTAAAATTATTTGAAAATCTAGCCATAGGTTAAGAGGAAATTGGTGTTTAGACATAATTCTATTTTTAGCTCTGGCGGCCACCTTGTGCATTGAAGTCAAACCATTTTCCCAGGTTTGGTAGAGGACCATCCAAGGAACTTTTTTGTAAAGTTTCATGAAGTTTGATTAAACACTTTTGAAAATATGACAGGAACACAAAACTTTTACACAAATTGTTAACAACATCACAACGCCTGCCAGCCCACCCACCTCCTTCAATATATGTCGTGTCATTTCAAATATTCCTTCAATACTAAGGTTAAAATTATCTGCACACAAACACTAAGGGCAATAACTCCGCAAATATTGAAGAATAAGTTATTGTCCTTGTTCTCCACACTTCCTCTCAATGACCTCCATCAATATATGTGGTTTTATTTAAAATCCCTTCAATACTAATGGAGTTACCCTCCGTACAAAAATAAACACAGGGCAATAACTCCATAAATATAAAGAGTCATGGTCCTTGTAATCTGCACTTCCTCTGATTGTCCTCTTTCACTATATAACAATTCATTTGAATCCCTTCAATACTAATGGAGTTATGCTGTGCACAAGAAAATTAAACAAAGGGCAATATCTCGGTAATATTGAAGAAATAGTTATGGTCCTTGTAATCTGCAGTTTCTCTTATTGTCCACTACCGTTCTGTTGAGTGTGAAGTTTCATTTGAATCCCTTCAATACTAATGGAGTCATGCTCCGCACAAGAAAATTAAACAAACGACAATAACTCTGTAAAGACTGAAGAAAAAGTTATGGTCCTTGTGCCCTGCACTTCCTCCCATTGTCCTCTATCATTAGATGGTGTGCACAAGAATATTAATGCTTCACATAAGGGAATGAAACAAAGGGCAAAAACTCCACCATGTCCTTGATAGCCTACAGAATGGGTTCATAATTGTGATCAAGTATTTGGAGTTTCTAGTCAATAACTTGTACAGATATTGTGAAAATGGACCTAAAGCAAACATTTTAAGTTGAAAAAGGGTCAATTACAAACACAATCCTTCATAGAGTCACCTCCTCTTGTCTACAGAATACATTCATCACTGTGATCAAATACTTTGTGTTCCAACAATACCTCTTACAGATATTCAAAAATTTGACCTAATGTGAAAACTGTTGAAACAATAGCTGTCAGATGACAGCGCCCTCGACTATTCAAAGTATTTCTGTTGGCACATTTGTTTGAAAGTGGACAGCAGAAAGAAACCTAGAAACATACACTTGTTTATCAATAAAGGTTGCAACATTAGAGATACACCTTAACTGAACCCTAGTAAAATCTCTAACATAAGTAGAATAGACATACGGGGATGATCAAAATGTTTGTGGAATTTCTTAATAACTTAAATTTGACATCCAATCAATTCTAAACTAACATTAAATGCATTGCACCATATAACATGCAAATAACTCAGAGATCTGAAAAACTGAATCAGTGCATCAAATTTTGCAACACTATTATATGTGGCGTGTCGTGAGAAAACCGGTCTTAATGCATGTGTGTAAAGTGTCGTCCCAGATTAGCCTGTGCAGTCCGCACAGGCTAATCCAGGACGGCACTTTCCGCTGTTATGGTATTTTCTGTTTCAAGGAAGTTTCTTCTAAACATAAATCCTCTGTAAGCGGAAAGTGCCGTTCTGGATTAGCCTGTGCAGACTGCACAGGCTAATCTGGGACGACACCTTACGCACATGCATTAAGACCGGGTTTCCCACGACGTCTTCATATATACATTGATGCACCCTTAAGCAGTCCGAAATTTGTCTGAGAAATATAAACAGTGACAACAATATTTCAATTTGTAGTCAACGAAACACAGCGAAAAATGTACCTTGCCTAAATTACATCAGTGCAACAAGTTTTTGTGTTTTCTGACGTCCATTTCTTAAATAATATGGTTGCGGCAATGGCATATTTTGTAAGCTACACTGTTAATGACAACGTTAAAATATCGGACCTCCGGAACAACAAGAAATTAGCATAGCTGTAGAATTTGCGTAACATGAGTCATTCAGCAGCACAATCTTATACAAATCTGCAACAAACAAATGAATAGAGTGTAATGAAACAAAAGCTGTCTGAGGACAACGCGCTCGATTTTGTTTGTGCTTGTCAGAGTTACTGGCATTTTTTTCTAAAACAAGAAACATGGAAACTCCACAAAAACCTAATTTTTTTAAAAAAATGCATTTAATTTGGCACATAAATAAATTTTTTAGTAATGTTGACCTTGACCCCTCCAACCCCATATGAAATCCCAAGCGAGGTCTCGATATAAGGTATCCATGTTTGCAGTTTCATTTCAACACCTTAATCAGTTCTCGAGTAAGAGAGCGGAAACGAAAAGTTGAGAAACAAGCTTATCGAAAAACTTTAACCTATTTAAGTAGCGTATATGTAAAATTTCTAAGTGTAAACAGGCCCATAATTTTGAGTTTAGCAGTTGGATACAACGGAACTATGTAAATACTAAAATAATACACAAGAGGGCCATGATGGCCCAAAGGGCTCACCTGAGAACTGGTACAGAGGAAGACCATACTGTTGTGACAGTTTGAAAATTAAGGTATCTGAACAATAAGCAAAGGGTGATAAGATCGATTTAATTCAAAACATTGGTAAGTGCAATGGGCTAACTAAAGTACAAGCTGGGCAATGGATGTGCGTTGTTTTGCAAATGGTTCTCAAATCATTTTCTCTATATTCTTACCTGACCCTTTTTCATTAAGTCAGTGACAATTCTTGAAAATGCAGAAACAGTAGATTTTGATGTCTTTTGTGCATACAGCTTTGGAGAACTAGCTGCAATGCATAAATTGCGATGGCTGTGCTATAATGTCAAGTTTTGCTTTTTCTTTGATAATTTTCTGTCAAATGATGACAAATGATGTTAATGCAGGCTCTGAAGCCATCAATGTTGCATGTACAAATTACTGCATGCAAAGTTTGCAACTGTTGGAAAATAAATAGTATCAATCAATTTTTATGATCATATGCAAACTGTTTAAGTTTGGTCAACATTGAATAAAAAATCATGTGTGCAAGCCAATAAAAAATCGTGTGTGCAGGCCAATCATTGATAACTTGTTGATGTTTCACAAACAAGGGGTAATAACTCTGGTGATTCTGGCCCGAACATGCTTATATTCATCTTCAACTGTAATCTTACGTTCATAGACAAACTGTGCACAAATGATGAAGTTCTGAATAATGTCCATCTTTGTATATTTCTTTCACAAACAATGCTCTATAAATCTGGTTGTTTATGGCCCGATTTCGCTTATATTCAAGTTCAACTTTATATTATGGTCATAGACAAACTGTGCTAGATTGGTGAAGATTGGATGAAAAATGAAATCTCTATCCTGAATAATGTCCATTTTGGCATATTTTTTTTCCCAAACAAAGAGCAATACCTCTGGTGTTTCTAGTCCGATTTTACTTATATTCGACTTCAACTGTAATCTCATGGTAATAGACAAATTGTGCAAGATTGGTGAAGATGGGATAAAACTTGAACTCAATCCTGAATAATGTCCATTTTTGTATATCTTTTCATAAACAAAGGGCAATAACTCCAGTGTTTGAAACATGATCTGGCCCATTTTTGGCGTCTTCTGAGATATGATCGTCATACACAAACTGTGAAAGTTTGGTTAAGATTAAATGGAAAATGAAGTCTATATATTAGAAAAAGGTATTTTTTGCACTTTTTTGCATGAAAAAGGGGCAATAACTCTAGTTTTACTGGTGTGATCTGGCCCAATAAAAATCCCATCCGAGATTTTATGGTCATACACAAACTGTGCAAGTTTGGTTAAGATTGGATAAAAAGTGAAGTCTGCAGTGTGAGAACGAAACAAACTGTTGATGCCACATGGACGACATACGACAGACGACACAGGAGCGGTCCTCTATAAAAATAGCTTACCAAGCACTTTGTGCTAAGGTGGGCTAAAACAATAAAATGCAGACATTGTTGAACAAACGCCCAACATAGATATTTAGAATATAGCAAATTTTTGATGTTGTTGACGTCGTCATTTTCTGACTTGCTACGGATCTTGTTGAATGTGTTTGTGTTTTCGGCTCTTACTTCGTTATTAGTAGATATTTATTGCTGAAAATTTGCATACGTATAGGTAATATATTAAGACATACAGGTAATAAATTGAGACATATGTACGTTAAATATGACAAGTGTCAGACTTCTTGTTTTTTATTTATGAATAAATTCCACTAACTGTTTGGTCATCCCTCATATAGTCACCTGTAAGCTTCAATCATTAAATACATAAAATCATAGTTATGTGCAATGCTTTTTGGAAATTATAGGCCTAAACCATTTAAGAAAATCTAAGTAAAGAATGTTTATAACTGTGTCAAAATACAATAGAGTTGTAGAAGTTGTTGCAGCTGATGCTGTAAATGATATATTCCAAGTTTCAAGTGAATACCTTGTATACATTTAAAAGTAAAGGACTTCTTTAACTAAAACTTTAATCAGAAAATGTATATGAAAAGGGAGTATAACTATATCAAAATATAAAACAGAGTTATGGGGGCTTATGCTGGAGTTGATGATAATGTAACATTACAAGTTTCAAGCGAATACCTTATGTAGTTTTTAAGTTACAAAACTGTTGAATACAATCTTCAACCTGGATATCTATGTGAAAAAGGGGCCAAACTGTGTCAAAATACAAAACTGAGTTATCGGTAATGTGGCACTTGATGTTGAACTTGATGGCAAAGGTATATTATCAGTTACAAAACTTTTGAATATAAACTTTAACCTGAACATTCAAGTGAAAAAGAGGCATTACTGTGTTAAAATACAAAACTGAGTTATGGGGAATGTATCACATGATGTTGGAGTTGATGGAAAAGGCATACTGTCAGTTTCAAATGAAAAACTTGCGTAGTTTTGAAGTTACAAAACTTCTGAATATAAACTTTAACCTGAAAAATCTATGTGAAAGGGGGCCATAACTCTGTCAAAATACAAAACTGCGTGAATGTGGCACTTAATGTTGGAGCTGATGACAAATGTTTACACTGAAATTAACTGATTTAACTGAATAACTTAAAAAGTTAGGAAGTTTTGAATATAAACTTTAACCTGAACAAGAGCTGTCAGAGGACAGCACGATCGACTATTCGAAGTATTTCCTTGGTACATATTTTGTATAGTGGAAGGGGCAGAAATTTGTTAAAAAACAAAACTTCTAAGCGAAGCCTTGTATAGTTAATACATTTTTGGAAAAAAATCTTTAACCATAAAGTCTATGTAAAAAGTGGGCTTATGTTGCCCCTGATACTAGAGTTGTTGACAAAGGTAAGTGTCAAGTTTCAAGTGAATACCTTATGTAGTTCTGAAGTTACCCAACTTTTGAATATAAACTTTAACCAAAACATCTATGTGAAAAAGGGGCATATCTCTGTCAAACAAGAGAGCCATGATGGCCCAACACGCTCACCTGAGAAATTTAACTGTGCAAGTTAGGTCAAGATTGAATAAACAAGAGGACCATGATGGCCCTAGGTCGCTCACCTGCGTTTAAGGCATCCCAGTTTTGACCCCAGGGACATCATTTGAACAATCTTTGTAGAATACTGGTATGCAATGTTACATACCAAATATGAAACCACTGGGCCTTTTGGTTTCAGAGGAGAAGATTCTTAAAGTTATTTTGCTATTGAAGTAAAGACAGACAATGTGACCCCCGGGGCGTGGACAGTTTTGACCCCTGGGGTATCATTTGAACAATCTTTGTAGAGGACCCCTATAAAATGTTACCATCCACTACCAGACCTCTCGGCCTTGCGGTTTTGGAGGAGGTCATTTAATTATTTAAGTCTATATAAACAATGTGACCACCGAGGCGTGGCCAGTTTTAACACCAGGGGCATCATTTGAACAATCTTTGTAGAGGACCACTATGCAATGTTACATACCAAATATGAAACCTCTGGGCCTTGCGGTTTCAGAGAAGATTTTTAAAGTCATTTTTAGTCTGTACAAACCATGTAACAACCGGGGCGTTTGCCAGTTTTAACCCTAGGGGCATCATTTGAACAATCTTTGTAGTGGACCATTATGAATGTTACATACCAAATATGAACAATCTTTGAAGTGGACCATTATGCAATGTTACATACCAGTTTTGACCCCAGGAGCATCATTTGAACAATCTTTGTAGAGGACCCCTATACAATGTTACCAACCAAATACCAAACCTCTCGGCCTTACGGTTTTGGAGAAGAAGATTTTCAAAGTCATTTAGCTATTTAAGTCTGTATAAACCATGTGACAACCGGGGCACTGACAGTTTAAACCTTATGGGCATCATTTGAACAATCTTTGTAGTGGACCATTATGTAATGTTACATACCAAATATGAAACCTCTGGGCCTTGAAGTTTCAGAGAAGACTTCAAGTCATTTTGCTATTTAAGTCTATATAAACAATGAGACCCCCAGGGCGTGGACAGTTTTGAACCCATGAGTATCATCTGAACAATCTTTGTAGAGGACCCCTATACAATGTTACCAACCAAATACAAAACCTCTCGGCCTTGCGTTTTTGGATATTTTCAATGTCATTTAGCTATTTAAGTCTGTATAAACCATGTGACAACCGGGGCGTTGCCAGTTTAAACCCTAGGGGCATCATTTGAACAATCTTTGTAATGGACCATTATGCAATGTTACATACCAAATATGAAACCTCTGGGCCTTGCAGTTTCAGAGGAGAAGACTTTTAAAGTCATTTTGCTATTTAAGTCTATATAAACAATGTGACCCCCAGGGCGTGGCCAGTTTTGAACCCAGGAACATCATTTGAACAATCATTGTAGAGGACCACTAGAGGATGCAACATACCAAGTATGAAACCTCTGGGCCTTGCAGTTTTAGAGGAGAAGTTTTTTAAAGTGACCCAACGATAATTCCTGTGAAGTTGGTGAAAATCTACCCAGCCGTTTTGGAGATGTTGTTTGAATGAAAATGTTGATGCATGACGCACGACGGACAAAGGGTGATCACAAAAGCTCACCATGAGCTCATTGTGCTCAGGTAAGCTAACAAGAGGGCTATAATGGCCTTAGATCGCTCACCTGAGTTTAAGGCATCATAATGGCTAATAATAAGTGGGAAAAATGGCACTAAACACCTTACGCAAGTATAAAGATCTGGGCCTTGCAATTTCATGTTTTTTTAGTCTATATAAACCATTTGACCCACAGGGCATGGCCACCTATTACCCCAGTGGCATAATTTGAACAATATTTGTAGTGGACCACTTTTCAGTGTTTCATACACAATATGATTCCACTGGGCCTTGCGGTTTCAGAGGAGATTTTGTTATTTTAATGTATATGAACCATGTGACCCCCAGGGGGTGGACAATTTTTACCCCAGGGACATAATTTGAACAATCTTTGTAGAGGACCACTCCACAATGATTCACGCAACATATAAAACCTCTGGGCCTTACAGTTTCAACAAGGAAGATTATTAAGGCCCACTTGCCATATATGTCTATATAAATCATGTGATGCCCCGTGTCATGGCCACTTTTTACCCCAGGGGCATAATCTGAACAATCTTTGTAGAGGACCACTATACAATGTTACATATCAAATACGAAAACACTGCATTTTCAGGAGATTTTAAAGTCATTTGGCTATTTAAGTCTATACAAACAATGTAACCCCCAGGGCAGGGCCAGTTTTGACCCCTGGGACATCATTTGAACAATCTTTGCAGAGGACCATTATAAAATGTCACATACCACATATGAAACCTCTAGGCCTTGCAGTTTCAGAGGACAAGATTCTTAAAGTTATCTTGCTATTTAAGTACATATCAACCATGTGAGCCCTAGGGCATGGCCAGTTTTGACCCCAGAGGCATAATTTGAACAATCTTAGTAGAGGACCACTAGAGGATGTCACATATCAAATATGAATGCTCTTAGCCTTGCATTTTTATAGAAGAAGATTTTTAAAGTTTTCACTTTTTAAATCTATTTTTTAGCTCTGGTGACCTACATATGCAGCAGACCGGAAAGATTTAAACACCCAAGGATTATTCCTGTGAAGTTTGCTGAAAATCTGCCAAGCGGTTAAGGAGATGTTGTTTGAATGAAAAGTTGATGACGCACACACGCACGCACGCATGACGGACAACGGGCAATCACAAAAGCTCTCCATGAGCACTTCGTGCTCAGGTGAGCTAAAAATGTAATATTTATCGCTATTACGGTCCAAATTATTGATGGCATACAGACGACAGGCAATGGACGACAATGGAGAGCTCCCCTATATCAATAGCTCACCGAGCACTACGTGCTTAGGTGAGCTAAAAACAAAACATAGTTATGGGTTATGATACCAGAGTTGATGACAAAAGTTAGTTCCAAGTTTCAAGTGAATAACTTGTGTAGTTACCAAACTTTTGAATATAAACTTTAAACAGAAAATCTAAGTGAAAAGGGGGCAAAACTCTGTCGAAATACAAAACAGAGTTATGGGTAATGTTGCCCCTTATACTAGAGTTGATGACAAAGTTTAGTTCCAAGTTTCAAGTGAATAACTAATGTAGTTTTGAAGTTACAAAACTTTTGCATATAAACTTTAACCAGAATAACTATGTGAAAAAGGTGCATAACTCTGTCAAAATACAAAATAGAGTTATGGGGAATGTTCACCCTGATACTGGTGTTGATGATAAAGGTATATTCCAAGTTTAAAGTAAATATCTTCTGTAGTATTGAAGTTACACAACTTTTGAATATAAAATATAACTGGAAAATCTATGTGAAAAAGGGACATAGCTCTGTCAAAATACAAAACAGATTAAAAAGAATTTTGCCCTTGATACTTGAGTTGATGACAAAGGTTAGTTCCAAGTTTCAAGTGAATAACTTATGTTGTTTTGAAGTTACAAAACTTTTGAATATAAACTTTAACCAGAAAATCTAAGTAAAACAAGATTCTGTGTTTGATAAACACACATGCCCCAAGTTGGCGCTGGGTAGCCCATTTCGTAGTCCAAATTAGGTCAAGGTCAAGGTAAAAGTGAAGTTGGGTGATATGGGTGGATTGGGGATGGTCATAAGCAACAACTGTGTAAGTATCCAAGTGTTGTAGCAAGCGGTGTTGGTGCTAGACGAAATGGTAAAATCTAATTAACCAACAAACAGCACATTTGAATTATTCTAAGTGCAAATTAGGTCAAGGTCAAGGTCAAAGTGTTGTCGTAAGTGGTGTTGGTGCTAGAGGAAACGGTAAAATCTAGTTAACCAATTAATGGCACTTGTGAATTATTATAAGTTCAAATTAGGTCAAGGTCAAAATCAAAGTGCGATTGGGTGATATGGGTGGATAGGGAATGGTCATAAGCAATAACTGTGCAAGTATCCAAGTGTTGTAGTAAGCGGTGTTGGTGCTAGATGAAACGGTAAAATCTACTTAATCTTGTCACGAACGGAAGGACGGACAGCAGGATGGAAGGACAGGACGATCACTATATGCCTCCTGCATCAAGATTCTGGGGGCATAAAAAGGGCATAACTCTGTCAAATTACAAAACAGAGTTATGGGGAATGTTGCCCCTGACACTGGAGTAAATGACAAAGGTATATTCCAGTTTTCAAGTAAATAACTTATGTAGTTGTGAAGTTTAATACAAGACTTTTTAATAAAAACTTGAACGAAATTCAGACGTGGACGCCGACGCCGGGGGTAGTAGGAAAGCTCACCTATTCTTTGAATAGTTGAGCTAAAAATATATGTGAAAAAGGGGCATATTCTGTTAAAATACAAACATGTTGCCCCGTATACTATTCTTTGAATAGTCAAGCTAAAACGGGAAATAACTCCAACAAAAGTGTTACCTTATCATGTCTGCAGAATGGGGTCAGCACCATAAACAAGTACATCGAGTTTCAATTTAATGTATTTATAATTTTATATTTACCAACAAATTGTCAAAATATGCTAAGTTGCAAGTCCAAACAAGGTCAGATAACTCTGGAAATACAAATCACAAGGTTAGCTGCCTTGTTGTAATGAATTAACCTTTTGATAGTGAATAAGTATCCAAAGTTTCAAATGCATACCTTTGGTAGTTTTTGACGAATGGACTCTGACAAAAAGCTTAAACAAGAGGGCTATGCTGGCCCTAAGCACTCACCTGAGTACAGGCAATGACTGAGAATAACTCTTACATCTGAATGTCATCTCCTACAAAATGACCCACATAAGACAGATCTCTTACTGTTGCTGACCTGCCAATCGACAGGTGCAATAAAGGTGCCTGTCCTACCTTCTTCTGAGTTAACCTGGCAATTGACAGGCGCTTATACAAATGCCTACCCCGCCTATTTCAACTCGCAATTGATAGATGCAATACAGATTCATTAACAGTCAAACTTAAGGTACAAGGCTAAATCAGTGATATGTTTACCATTTCAAAATGTAAGCATTTATGAGTTCTTGAACGAAGCTGACGATATTCCATTTTTATGCCGAAGAAGGAGGGCATATTATAATCGAACCGTCCATCTGTATGTACATCAGTGCATCTTCTGTCTGTCCAGCCAAGGTTAAAGTTGTGTATAATGTCAAACATCTTGAATGCTATCATAGGTATTTACTTGAAACTTGAACTGTTTCTTTACTATCAATGTCTCCACCAGGGAAAGCAACCCTCATAACTCTGTTTTGTATTTTGACAGATTTATGCCCCTTTTTAACTTAGAAATTTGGGTTAAAGTTTTCAAAAGTTGTTCCTGAGGAGCCATTATGACAGAAGTAATAAAGTTTACATTTGTCATTCACTTTTATTTACAAAGATTCATTTTGGTTTCAATGTGGCACTTACTGAAAGCTTGTTGGGGGCATATGTCACCTGATAGTGACAGCACTCGATTTGTCTTTTTTTCATAAAAAAGGGCCAATTACTCTCTTTTTTATAGTCAATTGATTTATTGCGTAATCTTAAGGCCATGCACACATTGTGCAAGTTTGATTAAGATCAGACAAAATGAAGTTTCTAGGTTACACATTTTTGCAAATTTTCTTATAAAAAGGGGAAATACCTCTAGTGTTTCTGGTTCCATCTGCCCCACCATTGCATCCAGATGAGATCTCTTATGATTATACACAAACTGTGAAAGTTTAGACAACAAGGAATGAAAAATTAATTCTCTATGGAGACTGAAAGCCAAATATTGACAAAACATGGATTTTTTCACAAACAAGGGCCCTAACTCTGGTCTTCTGGTCTTATCTGGCCCACATACAGGGTTGTCATTATTAACTGATTGCCGACCGAATTCATCATTAAAAATCGTGAGAAAATTGGTTGTTTTTTTGGGAACTTAAAAATTGTGACCGGTAATATCAATGTTGCATGTAACAAATTGACGAGGAATTATGTAAAGCGACACCGTTATTTTGCATTAGAACGCTTGTAGTTAAAACGTGGTTTTTGATTGCTTAATTATAGTTGCACAACTAATCGTGTGCCTCGGTACAAAATAAATGTAGACAGCAGCATGGCAATGGCGAACGAGTCGACTTTGGTTTCAAAGCGAAACCCGGTGAGAATTGAACGAGTTACGACATGGATAGCTTAACAGTTGATTTATTGTCCCATTTATGTTCTGATTCATGAAAAGTTTGATTTATTGAATTACAGTTTTTGTTTTGACTGCTTTTCGCAGTTCACTCGAGACAGGAGGTGTTTCATTGCTTCATTCTGTTGTTTCACTGTGTTCAAGGTAAGGCAAACGATTTACTTTCTTTTCTTAATAAAGGGAATTTAAACAAATGTCATCGTTTTCATTCTAGATCGTACATTCTTAGAATAATTTAATTATTTTCTATTTGTTATTTTGCAGTTGAACAGTTTAACCAAATGACTGAATCAGATACATAAAGATGTGTAACTACATGCAAACACATGGGGTTTAATTGTTGTATCATTAAAATGTAAAACAATCGATGTAAAACAATTTAACTAAAATAAATTAAATAAGCAGTAAAACAAAGTATATTATAACTAAACATGGTTTACTAGTAAAATGTCATCCTTTCCTCGACTACTTTGGAGCACAGTAATCGATAAGAGAGTACTTTGTCTCTTCAAAAATATTTAAAGCAAACATTCTTTCAACCATAAAGAAAACAATTGAAATATTTGTCTGAGAAAAGCATATATGGTATATATATATCGTTTAATATTTATTAACAAAATTGTATTTCAGAGTCAGATGAGGGGAGTGCTGATTCATCTACAGACAACCCATATGGTTCCAAACCTGAGGACAGTGGGCATGCACCTACAGCCGATGCATGTGGCTCTGGGGGCAATGCTGGTTCATCTACACACAGCTCCAAACCAGTTGATGACGGGGGCAAAAGGGTTGAAATTGAAGTGCTGTGTGTGGATCCAGTGTCATCAGCCTCGAAACAGCAGGGGGCTAAATCCATGAGCGTTGATCTGTCCGTACAAGAACATTTTTTGCCCTCTATAAATGCTTCTAAACCAAAAGAAACAAAGGTTTCACATCACCAAAAGCCATGTCTGATAAGGAATGTCTTGAGTTAGTTAAAACATTATTTGAAGGATCTGAGAATAGGGTACATCACAGGAAACTTTGTCAGAATAATTTCTGCACAGTTATCTCAGAAACTGAAAAGAAAAGACGGCTTCCCAAAATATTTAATCATAACAAACTGTCAGATTATTGGTGGCTTTCTTTTGTAGAAGGCCAGGGCATGTTCTGCATATTATGTAAAAAACACAACTTGAAACACTCCCTTAATAAAAGAGATGCATTTGTTAATACACCTGGTACACGATTTTTAGAAGATACTTTAAAGACCCATTCTGGATCTAAGATCCATATGTCAGCAATTGAAACTGAGTTGGTACAACAGCTGTCTGTTTTTCACACAGAAGTTTGTCAAAAGAAAAATAAAAAGGTATTCTCAACTGCATATTTTCTTAAGAAAACTATGCAGTGTAGAAAATTAAATTTGATGTTGACCATGATAGAAACTGTATATGACTACACGAATCTGAAGAACTTTGACCATATGTCTGTTGGTGCTCAGAGGGAGTTTTTCCTAACCTTAGGTGAAACTGTGAAAGAGTGCAGGGTTGAACAAAATAAGAAAGCTGGTGCATTTGGCATACTTAATAATGAAGCGTCTGTATCAGTGTTACAGAACAGCTCATAATATTTATTCACAATTTTGATCAGGACTTGGGCAATACGCATACTTCCTTCTTTGTAAGGAATGCAGACCTACTTGTAGAGACTGTACAAAATAGTGGACTTGACATTACAAAGATGACGGGGTTTTCCTCTGATGGTGCAGCTGTTATGGTTGGTAAAAGAGGAGGAGTAGCTGCACTGATGCGCTTGAAGTGTCCCACACTAATTAATGTACACTGTGTACGTCACAGGCTTGCTCTTTCTTTTACTGACAGCAATTAGAGTATTAAATACATTAAAGAAGTAGAACTTATCCTGAGACAATTGTAGAGTTATTTTGAAAATTCCCCCAAAAGAATGGCAGCCTATCTGAAAATGCAGATGCAGTTAAAAAGCATGGACTTGAGTAAACGAGCTTTCAAAACTGAAGCAACATGTTTGAAAAAAGCTTGTAGAACAAGGTGGCTGAGCCTTGACTTGTCAGTTAAAGCAGTATTCAATGATTATGAGGCTTTGTTGCAAACACTATCACTGTCTCAAAATGAAGATGCAATGGCCTTAGGGTTGTTGAAAAAAATCTAAACCATGAAATTCCTTGGAGCAATTTACATTCTTAAAGATGTACTACCAGTTCTGTCAAACCTCTCCAGAGTGTTCCAAACGGATTCATTCTGTTTTTCTTCCATCATTCCTGAGGTCAACCGTTCTAAGGACAACTTGATGGTATTATTGAGAAAGAAACCCCACTTGTTTCTTTGCAAGTGACATAGATTCATTTACTAACATTAGTGCCGAATTAACGATGTCCCCGAAAGTGATGGACAAAACAAAGACATTACTCAAGAAAAACATCACTGCTTTAAAGACAAACATCACAGAGTTGGTGATTCCTCAGAAATATTAGCAGCCTTCTGTATCTTTGACCCAGTGCCAATTCCTCAAAACCTAGCCCAGTTCAAAGAGTATGGGAATAGAGAAATTCAGCAGATACCCACACATTTCTTTGCAGATAAACAGGAGGTCAATCAACTTGAAATTGAATGGGGTAGCATGAAATACCATCTGAGAGACATTTTGAAACCAAAAATTCCAAAAGGTGTTCTTGACAACACACTTAAGATTTTCACTACAAAATGGTGTCTGAATAAACTTTTGTAAGTGCCAGGATACAAACACTTCTTTCCAAAACTTATAGCAGCTGCTTCGCTTCCAGTAAGTAATGGCTGGTCAGAAAAGGGAGCCAGTGCTCTGAAAAACATTCAAACAACACACAGAAATAGAATTCAAAATGACTTGCTGAATGCTTTACTGCAAGTAACTGTGTATGGTCCCAAGTGTGAGGATGCAGGAGAACTGGTAAAGGGAGCAGTGTCAAAATGGATGAATCAGAAGACCAGGAGAAAGCTAGCAGTCAGAACTGAGAAGAAGGAAACAGTAGCAGCAGCTGCAGCCAGTAATTACACAGAGGCAGGCGTGCAGACAGATGACACTCAGATGGTTATTGGACAGGATGAACTCAGAATGGAGATAGAAGCAGCCTTGAAGATACTGCAGATAGAGGCTAGTGATTCTGATGATTCAGATGATGAAGAGTTTTAAAGGTAATTTAGGTACATTAAATACATTCAAAACAGTGACTTTTGTACTCACATTAGCAGTATTTTGACCTCCAGAATGTTCAAAATTTGTTTTTCTAGGTGGCCCCCTTGACCCCTGGCCTGATCTGTTACTTTTAACAAAACATCATTTGCTTCCTTTGATAATGTCAACCCTGCATATCATTAACTGAGAACTTATAGTGAAACAAAAATCTTGTCCAAACTTGCACTAAAGGCAATAAATGAAGTCTCTATACTCCACATAGTCCATTTTTTCTCACAAACAGGGAGCAATAACTCCTGTGTTTGTATCCCATTTAAGGCCATTGTTGGATAATTTTTAAATCTTCAGGTCTGTGCAAGTTTGGTCAAGTTCAGATGAAAAATAAAGTCTGTATGTTGCACAAAGTCCATGGGGAAATAACTGTGGTGTTTCTGGCCCGCTCTGGCCCATTATGGAACCTATTCGAGATTTTATGGTCATACTCAAACTGTAATAGTTTGGTAAAGATAGAATAAAAGTGAAGTCTGTATTGCATCTACGGGCCCAATGCTGATGCTGATGCTGACACAGATGCTGATGCAGAAGACAGAGCGACGACAACAGCTCCACTTTTTTTCTTCAAAACGCCGAGCTAAACATTATCTTGGGCATGTTTGTATAATACAACTTGTTTCAACGTTGTATACAGATGAGAAAATTTAAGTACATACTGCAGTGAACCAACACAAATTATGTAGAGCATGTTACCTGGGAACGCTGGTCGGTTTGTCTTTTTGAGAAGCAGTCTGTTTCTGAAAGCATTGGTATATAAATTATTACTAATTTAAAATGCTCTTATTTTGTAACAATGTAAAGAAAGTTTGGTGCATAAATTCAATTACATAAAAGATTATATGCACTAATACAGTAAGATGATAAGGTGAGTGCATAAGGGTTTACCATTCAAAAAAAGCATTTATGTCGACCAATATGAAAGTTCAAATACCTGAATGTTTAATAATGTAATTGATCATATGTATAATTAGCTACAAATGTTACGACAGTGTATGTTCTCCAGACTATACTTTAACATCTAAACAAGTTTACAGGAGCTATCATCCCATCTTGGTAGGTTACCTACCTTTTTATTCTGTTCATTTTTTGTGACCTTTTCATTTCCATTCTTATTAAGATTAGACTTTGTCTTAACAGATTCTGTGGTTGTATTTGACGATGTATTCTTCTCACTGAAAAATGATGGTAAGCTGCTAACATCCACTTCAGTTTTATCACTGCAATCAGACGTGCTGGTTTGTGTATCAACTTTGCTTTTTGAGCGGAGAGCTCTGCCAAAAACGGGTTCTTCTTCATGTTTTGCTCCAGGATTTTCATCATCACCATTTCCGGACATGGCTGGTTTGTCAGGCTTTTTATTTCCATCTTCCAATTCACTTGTTGAATTATGTCCTTGCCTTAGCTTAGCTGCTTTTTTAGCTTGTTTAAGTTTTTTCCTAGCTTTGGAACTGCCTTTGCTCTGTCGTTTCCTCCCCTGTTTTGGTTTTGCACCCTTATCTTTGTTCGGGGTCCCAATATTGGTCGCCTCATCTGCTCCATCTTGTGGGGTTTCACATGTCTCTTCGTCAGAATCCGAGCCAGAAGTATCATCCTCACTGCCACTGTGAACACCTTGTGAAAGGCTGTCAGTATCTGTTTCCAGATTTAGTTTATCTGTGTTGTTTTCATTCAACTGCTTAGAGTCCATTTGGGATAAAATGGTACCCACAACATCATTTTGTAATTTCATGGTTTCTCTACTTGGCTCATCAGAATCATGTCTCACATGTGACATGTGGCTGCCGCTGCTTTCCTTTTCCCTCTCTGAAATGTTCAGCTCAATTATCAAAGAGCATTTAAAATAACGTTCAATTAATAAATAATGTTTGCTTTTTTTGAGGGGGAGGGAGTTACAAAAATAATTATCCTACTCAAATTATTGACACGGTCAGGCAAACCATAAAAGTAATATATTGTTCACCTGGACGAGTAGCGTGATGTGATGGAACATGAAAGAACAGAGTAAAAACAACTTTAAAAATTGTGTCAGTCTATGGGCGATCATCTCATTCAACCTAGTTTTTATCACAAACCAATACTCTACCATAGCATAGATTTCATTGATGAATCAAATAAGAAAGGGTCTCCAATAATCCTTATAGTTCATCTGGCATAACATTTTGCTAACAATATGACATGAATAAATAATTTGTATTAAAGTAGTAAAGTAGTACCATTCATGACCATGTCATGGGATTTAGCAGCCTCATCCTCTTGTATTTCTCCAGTCACTGTGTGTTGGTTCACCTCATTTGAATGTGAATGTTCTTTGCCTAGTTGTTGATGCTTTGTGTAATTTTGACATTGTGCAACCTGTGGTCCTTGAAGGGTTGATAGCGGATTAACCACTAAATTTTCTAGACTCTGCAGTTCATGTGGTGTGTTGCCTGTTTGGGGTGATACAGAAACAGCCACATGACAGGTTTCCTGTAGAGACCCTTCTGCAACTTGTGGAACTGTTGTAGCTTCCACTATAAATGTATCAACATAGCATTTACATAAAACACTCCTCCCTACCAACACTAAAAGGTTGTAGTTGTATGCATGGGTGTAATATAGATTTGTTATATTCTGAAATTTTGACACACAATAATAATGCCCTTATTTTATTATGTATTGAAATTTTCATTTAAAGTGGTACATCAAAGGTATTTCGCACAAAAATAAACACAGAAAGAATATAATTTTATATTTTTCAGTTTTTATGAATATACATCAGTGCTCGAATTTGACCATTTTTGCAAATAGCAAATAGAATCTATTGGTAAGTGGCTTAAACAAATTATTTCTGGATTTTTTTTTAAATTTCTCCATGCATGTTATGTATATACTGTGGATTCGTAAAATTGGCCATATTCTTTGGATCTTAAATTTGTGGATTTAGATATTTTTACAAAAACCTAAAAAAAATACTGTATCTATGTGCTTTTTGTTTATTCTAGCAACCCTTGCGCTCATGTGACATCCGCTAAAACAACAAAGTGTAAATTACCCGCATTGTCCGTATCTTATCGTCTCAATCTCGCAATAATGTGGTCCCTAGTGTAACAACACCATACCAATTAGCAGGATTAAACAGGTGCAATATACTAGTATCGCAATAAACAGTCCAATTAATAGTGGTACCCATAGTGTATAGCATAAATGTAATAAAACAGTGGGTCCTATTAATGGCAGTTTGACACGAAGCCAGTTAAGCGCATGACAATTAACAAGTGACAAACTGCGAATATCGATACGTGCGTAACGATGGAGCTATCTGTACCTTTCAATTGTACTGTCAGTATTATCTGTTCATTTAAAAAGAAAACATCACACAATTATTTATTTTTTTCAAACATAGTAAAAGTATAATTTAACATCATGTCAGTATTCACAGTAAATAATTCTCAAGGGAGGTAACACAATCACCCAAACATGGGTCAAAAGTAGATGCGCCCCTTTAGTCTGACGTCACAGTAGTGCAGATACATATAATTTCGGATATAAGACCTCTGACATAAACGTTCATCGTACTTTTGAATTCGTGGTTGAGCTGACCCACGAAAATCCACAAAAATAAGTGTCCAACGAATAATAATGGTTTTACAGTATTTTAGACTCACCATTTTTTTGCGAGTATCATAAAAACTAACATGCTGATACTGTTTTTATTATAACTATAAATATTGATTGAATTATGCTTTAGCCTTAAACCTCTTTGTTTCATGTTTAAAACTGTGTGCACAAGATATGAAAGAATGTTTTACAATTTATTTTGTATGTGTTAAACACTTCAAATTTTATTTAAAATGTACATTACCTTCTTTTAGTGTTGTAGTACATGTCGCACAAAGACTCTGCCCAGCAGGGCACTCGGCTCCACATTTTCCACATTTCTCAGTCACAAACCCAGCTGGATCAACTGGGTGTCCACAGTGTTTACAAAATTTTTGGTCAGATGATATTTCGGCATTACACAGGTTACCACCATCATCCTTTCCAAGACAGATAATGTTCTTAGCTTTAACTACAAGTTTTGTTCCACATTCCTGGCAAAACTTTCCATCACCTTCTGTCCCACAATTAGGACACTTCATTGTTTCTATCTCACTAAATTACATTGTAACCTGGAACAAACAAAATGTATACCATATCAATTACAACTGCAATTCAATTTGAGATAACAAGCTGCAAAGAAAGTTATCTGATTTCCCATGTGTGCATTTCTGCATAACCTATGATAATGGTTTAGATATATTACATTGCATAATTTGTGAAATAACATCATACAGACTTAAAGGGACTTGTTCATATGTTTTCGCTTTTTTTTATGTATGCCATTAAATATCTTAACTTGCAAGATTTAAGCATCAAAACTAAAACGCTTAAGTAAAATAACAAGAAAAGTATAAGGAAAAAAAAAGAAAAGACAATAATTGGTACCACCAGGGTTCGAACCCGGGACCTGCAAATTAAAAGGCTATTGCCTTAATCTCTCGGCCATTCCGACTTCTATATTTCATTTTCCATTCTTTACTTTATGTAAGTGTTCCATGTGATGTCAACAGTTTCAACAAAAACAACAGAAACACTCCAAATTATTCCATCATTTAGCGTTACAAACCCTTTATAATTTTATCAATTTCAACTGACGATTACTCATAAAGGAAACGGTTATTACGGTATATTTCTAGGTCCGTAGTGTTATTTTGCTCTCTTGTATACACTGTTCTTTTATTTGTGGAATCGGTGAAAAAAAGTTGAATAATTGTCAATTCGTCAATCTGTGAACAGGTCCCTTTAAAGCGTGTTTGTATGATCTTAAAAGAGATATAGTGGCATAAATACAATTAACAAAATAAAGTTAATTAACATATATTTCTATTTAAAATAGAATAAAAGTTAAGAACAACATTGCTTTTAAACGCACAATAAGCTATTTTTTAACCACCAAATAGTTTTCGTCTGTACAATTGGAAACTCAAATACATGTATATACATTGACTTGACAGTTGATTTAGGATACACAACACTAGTAAACGATGCAAAAGTCGACACTAGTACTTGTTGATTAATTTAATACTGAAGTGTTTATTTCTGCATTTTTATGTTTTAATGTTTGCTTTCAAGGTTTATTGTCACTTTCATGTGCTTATGTTGAAAATAAATGATATGAAAGATGGTACATACACACTTTAAAGTAGTGTCTTAACAATTGTTATTATACAATGATTTGTCAGCTAGTGTTGGCAAAAATGACGCTTTTTACAAAAAGAGTTATGGTCCTTGTACTCTGCACTTCCACTTAACATCCTCTATCAATATATGTGGTTTTATTTTAAATCACTTCAATACTAATGGAGTTATGCACTGCACAAGAGAATTAATTGAAGGGCAATAACTCCATAAATATTGAAGAAAGAGCTATGGTCCAAATATCTCAATACATTCTTAAGTTATTGAGCAAAAACTGTTTTTCTATTTTAGTAACAGTGACCTTAACCTTGACCGCACTCACCACATACGTATAGCAAGGTCTCGATATAAGGTATCTACGTATGAAGTTTCATTAAATTATCTCAACGCATTTTTAAGTTATTGAGCGTAAACCGTTTTTCTACTTTTACTAACAGTGACCTTGACCCCACCCACCCCATAAGCAAACCCAAGTGAGGTCTCGATATAAGATATGTGTATTAAGTTTCATTAAAATATGGCAATGAGTTATTGAGTGGAAACAGTATTTCTATTTTCAGTAACAGTGACCTTGACCCCATCCATCCCATATGCTATCCCAAGCAATGTCTCGATATAAGGTACTTATGTATTAAGTTTCATTAAAATAGCTCAATGCGTTCTCAAGATATAGCTGAAACCATTTTTCTACTTTTAATAACATGGACCTTGACCTTGACCGCACCCACCACATACGTAAAGCAAGGTCTCGATATAAGGTATCTACGTATGAAGTTTCATTAAATTATCTCAATGCGTTTTTAAGTTATTGAGCATAAACCGTTTTTCTACTTTTACTAACAGTGACCTTGAACCCACCCACCCCATAAGAAAACCCAAGTGAGGTCTCGATATAAGATATGTGTATTAAGTTTCATCAAAATATGGCAATGAGTTATTGAGCGGAAACTGTATTTCTATTTTCAGTAACGGTGACCTTGACCCCATCCATCCCATATGCTATCCCAAGCAATGTCTCGATATAAGGTACTTATGTATTAAGTTTCATTAAAATAGCTCAATGCGTTCTCAAGATATTTAGCTGAAACCATTTTTCTATTGTTAATAACGGGGACCTTGACCTTGACCCCACCCACCCCATATGCAGTCCCAATCGAGGTCTCAATATAATGTATTTATGTATTAAGTTTCATAAAAATATCTCAATGTGTTCTCAAGATATTGAGCGGAAACCGTTTTTCTATTTTTACCTTGAGGCCTCCCACCCCATATTCAATCCCATGCGAGGTGTCAATATAAGGTATCTATGTATTAAGTTTCAATAAAATATATCAATGCGTTCTCAAGATATTGAGCGGAAAACGTTTTTCTATTTTTAGTAACAGTGACCTTGACCCCACCCATCCCATATGCAATCCAAATTGAGGTCTCGATATAATGCTTTAACCAAATGTGAAACCTCTGGGCCTTGTGGTTTCCGAGAATAATTTTTAAATCATTTTGCCATTTACGTCTATATAAACGGTTTTTAACGGGGTGTGGCCAGTTTTGACCCCATGGGCATCATTTGAACAATCTTTGTAGAGGACCACTATACAATGGTACATACCAAATATGAAGCCTCTGGGCCTTGCGGTTTCAGAGGAAAAGATTTTTAAAGTCATTTTGCTATTCAAGTCTATATGAACCATGTGACTCCCGGGGTGTGGCCAGTTTTGACCTCAGGGGAATCATTTGAACAATATTTGTAGAAGACCACTATACAATGTAACATACCAAATGTGAAACCTCTCGGTCTTGCGGTTTCAGAGAAGTTTTTTTAAGTCATTTTGCTATAGAAGTCTATTTAAACCATGTGACCCCTAGGCGTGGCCAGTTTTGATCCCAAGGGTATCATTTGAACAATCGTTGTAGAGGACCACTAGAGGATGTCACAAATCAAATATAAAAGCCCCAAGACTTGTGGTTTCAGAGATTTTTAAAGTTTTCAGTTTTTAAATCTATTTTTAGCTCTGGTGACCTACATATGCAGCCGACCAGAACGATTTGAACAAGTTTGAAAGAGGGTCACCCAAGGATCATTCCTGTGAAGTTTGGTAAAAATCTGCCCAGCGGTTTAGAAGGAGATGTTCTTTGAATGAAAATATTGACACATGACGCACGACACACGATGGACAAAAGGCGATCCTAAAAGCTCACCATGAGCATGTTGTGCTTAGGTGAGCTAAACAGCAATAAATCTTTAAATATTGAAAAAAGAGTTATGTTACTTGTGCTCTGCACGTCTTCTCATTGTCCTCTATCATTATATGAAGTTTCAACTCAATCCCTTCAATATTAAAGGAGTTATGCTCCGCACAAGAAAATTAATGCTTGACATAAGGAAATAAAACAAAGGGCAATAACTCCATTAATATTGGAAAACGAGTTGTGGTCCTTGTGCTCTGCACTTCCGCTTATTGTCCTCAGTTTGTTTGTATTTTTCGCCGTTTTTAACAGTATTTCAGTCATATCACGGCGGTCAGTTAACCTTCTCACACTTTTCCTGGGCAAGCTTAGCCGATCTAAGCGGTTTACCAGTACTAAGTGCTGCACATACCATGCCAGTAACTGACAACTGCCCTACTTGAATCAGAGGTAGGGGGAGAATGGCCATAGAAATAATTTCATGACCAATCCCCACACAAGTTACGTGGCCGGGCTGGGGTTCAAACTCTAGCGCTCTACCAACTGAGCTAGCCGGGCCCGACTTATTGTCCTCTATCATTATATGAAGTTTCATTAGAATCCCTTCAATACCAATTGTAAATATTGAAGAAATAGTTATTGTCCTTGTGCTCTGCACTTCCTCTCATCGTCCATTATCATTATATGAAGTTTCATTTGAATATCTTCAATACTAATAGAGTTATGCTCTGCACAAGAAAATTAATGCTTCACATAAGGAAATAAAACAAAGGGCCATAACTCAGTAAATATTGAAGAAAGTGTTGTGGTCCTTGTGCTCTACACTTCCTCTCATTGTCTTCTATCATTATATGAAGTTTGAATCCCTTCAATATTAATAGTCATTCTCGGCACAAGAAAATTAAACAAAGGGCAATAACGCTGTAAATATAGAAGAAAGAGTTATGGTCCATCTGCTCTGCATGTCCTCTCATTGTCTTCTATCTATATATAAAGTTTAATCTGAATCCCTTCATTGCTAATGGAGTTATGCTCCGCACAAAAAAATTAATGCTTCACATAAAGAAATAAAACAAAGGGCAATAACTCCATAAATATTGAAAAAAGAGTTGTGGTCTTTGTACTCACTGTCTTTTATCATTATATGAAGATTCATTTGAATCCCTTCAATACCAATGGAGATATGCTCTGCACAAGAAAATTAAACCAAGGGCAATAACTCCGTAAATATGGAAGAAAGAGTTGTGGTCCTTGTACTCTACACTTCCTCTCATTGTCCTCTATCATAATATCGAGTTTCATTTAAATCCCTTCAATACTAATGGAGTTAAGCTCCGCATAAGAAGCGTGACGCATGGATGTACAGACCGACGGACGATGCGATTACTATAATGCATCGGGGGCATAAAAATCACTAGTGCTTTATTAAGCATTATGTTCCCAGAATGTTTTTTTTTATTTGTTTGTTTTGCAATATTTTATGTGTTTTTTTATATTTGTTGTTTTGAAATGTTTTGTATAATTATTTTAATGTCACATATAATTGTATATATATCAATTTTGTTTTCATTTATCTATAAAGTACATTATGACAGTCTTAAGACTATTTTATTTTAAACAAGATGACAAGTTCCTATAAGTTTTCAAGTCCAAACTTCTAAGGTTTAGGATTAAGGATCCAAAGATGAATCATACAACAACAATTTGTTTCATTATGATGTAATGCAAGATTTGAAGCAGTCAAACTAAAAGAAAAGAGGCAAGAATTTAATGTTGAACGTTTTTCCATGCTTTTTTTTAAATATAGATGTTCATATAGCATAATATCCAGTTTACATTTTCATTAATTTCTGTATACTGGTTAGCGACCCATTTTCGCCCAGAAATGAAGTATTTTTTTCGTCGTAAACGTGTCTTACGAAAAACTTTCTAATAAAACTTGGCACAAGCAATGTTAGTCACCTTAGACAATAAACAATAACTATTTTTTTCAAAATCCATTCACACAGATAAAATTATATCACGTGCGAAAAAAAACTGTAATTGAATTCATAATTATTAACAACTGTACCAATTGTTCGCCCACCTAACAAAAAACATGTTACTTCGAAAAGCGAAATTTAAAATATTTTTCGTAATAATGTTTCATTTTATATTATATTTGTAATATAATTTCATGTTCAAATGTGCACGCTATCACTTTGTACATGACAAACACCTGAACATGTCACAACACTGAGGCAATGCACAATTTTCTCGATTCTCAACAAAATACATTGTTTAACGAACTGCTTATTTTCTATAGAACGATACTCCAGGCAAATCGACGCCAGTATGGTTTAGCCTATTTGTTTGTTATTTTAACTGGTTTTCAGTAGTGAGCAAATAATTGGTACGGGCGAAAACATGGTCGCTAACCAGTTTATTGAGCCTAAACTCCCTAAATTTGTTCAACGATACGCTGATACACATATTATATACATCAAGTGATTTCCTTAAGGAAAGACTATGCTTTGAAACAACTTAATTTCACATTCTTATCATTACCTATCAATATTTTCCCCCAGGGGGGCGCAGCGGGCATAATGGGACTTTAGACTGAAAGCAATCCCAACAGGCACGCCAAATGATTCACGGTCCCAGGAAATAAAATTTGTTAGGATGTTAGATCCTGTTAATATTGGCCCCCTGGCCATTTGATACATCAATTAAGCATCCCCCATTGAGGGGATTTAAACAAATATGCTTGGCTCTATGGTGGAGAATTAGATCCCCAAAAATATAATAAGTAAAATGTCCTTAAGTGCATTACTTATTAATTAAGTTACTACCACAATTACACTGTAGTTAGAATAGAGTGATGTTCTCTCCTTTTAACCCATAAGAAAAATTAAAATAATACATGTCACATGCATTGTGTTGTTGTTGCTGTTGTTACTTATATCGTTTTCATTGTTATTTGTGATTTAATTACAGTAATTCTACAATTTCAAGTACAATGTACATGGTCACCAAAACTTTAGTGTATCCCTCATTTATGCCTACTTTCGTTTTCATAGGAAACACAAAATTAATATGCTGTCGGGAAGGTCAAACATACATTAATATAATAACACTATTCATATAGTTGCAGATATAATTATTGCTTTTCACTTAAATTCATCCAAGCGACAATAAAAGTAAATGACAAAATGCTTAACATGATCATTAATGAAATCGAAAGTTGAAATAAATATGTATAAATTAAATAAATATATACATAACATTATCCGAAGTCAAAACATGCTTGTTCAGCAAGTTTTAATAACTATAAATAAAATGCATTTAAATTCAATATCAAATTCAATACCTAGTAATAATTACAAATAACAATTTACATCCACGACAACTGCGCATTTTTGTTTATCTGCAACATCCGGGGGTTACTTTCCACCAACTGTTGTACAAAGGATAACTTTAGGTACCGGCTAATGTTTAGCATTTATTATCAGACACTTGTGATCACAGTAAATATGCATCATACATACAAAACAGCTTTATATGGTTTTATTATTTTTGTAGTACATATGTTTAAATCGCCGGACGAAAATAATATATTAATTTTATTAATAAATAATGTTTGATTTAGGGTTGTTTATGGGCTAATTTACAACGATTTGTTGTTCTGATGCGTATGAATTAAACCACGATGTCGTGAGCCCAAGTTCTTTAATTTACCGTATCAGAACATCCAGTTGGTGTTTATTAGCCGATAGACAACGATAATGCGAAATTATTTCGATTCCAACATGACCTGACAATATATTCTGCAATTACATTTGCGAACTATATTTTACAGCTTCGGAACTATTTTTTCCGGGTTGTTTATTGGTAGTTTAACAACGGGGAATGATGTTCTTTGTCTAAAGAAAACTCTGCGCGTGTCATGTTCGAATTACGAAATAATTTTTTATTCATCTTTATTTAGTGGCTAAAATCAACCAAAACGCTGACAGCGTAGAAAGACTGTTGGCGAGAAAAGAAACTAAAAACAAATGAATAATGAGAGTATTTTTTATCATAAGGAACATTTATTGAAGTAAGTCACCTTTATGTTATATCATTTCTACAAAAAATCTTGAAACCCATAACTATACACTCTACTTAAAATAAATTGGTATAAGCTGGTATTTGACCTTATTGAAGATGGAGATCCAGGCCACTGTTTTTTTGCAAATTAAAACTAATATAGCGCGCGTCGAATTTAATGCTATTTATCTACGAAATTATTTTTTGCAATACGTGGGAGGAAAATATTTTTTGCAATCTATTTAAAAAGCAAAGAAAGTTATATGCATACAAGTCAATCTACAACGGGTAAAAATAGTCGACGAACCGTAAAGTTCGAATTAATATTCAGTGCTTTTTATCACAAGCGCTATGTTCGGTAAATACCAATTTAAATTAAATAAATTAAATTAGTAAAATACATTCAAAACTCTTTTTAGAAGTATAATGCTTTTCCATAATTCTTATGCATACGTCAAAAACAATAGCAATCGTTAATCGAGTGGTTACGATCGCTCCGCTATATGCACTGACTCAATACACTGTTGTTGCATTCTATACACAGAGGATGACGTCACACGCCAAACCTTCTGTACTTAACCGCATTATTTCGCCCCCAACGGCGAAATGTGCTTACGCATGAAGTAATCCCGCGTATGAAAGTTGTTTCATGAAAGGACTTTAGTGATACCATTAATCAGTCCAATATTCAGTTAATACTGATAGTAGAATATATTTCTGTAAAATGAAATAGTAGTTCGCGTTTAACGCTGTTTAGCGTGTTTATTCTAAAAAGCTACCTTCACTTTCGTTTTGTGTGAAAATTCAAGGTTAGATGCCAGTAAATCCAATTCCAATAGGGTCCCATTAATAAACGGCGAACATTCAGATTTCAGATTGTGCAAGCTTGGTGTCTGTTAAAAGATGAATCTTTCGTCTTCCGAAAATTGCAAAAAAAAGATATGGCATGTTATTTCTAAGAAAATGGGTCTCACCTGAATGTAGATATAAACAAACAATGTTTAGGCAGTCAAATTTCGACAAAAGCCCCAACCCACAGCAAACACACCCCAAAAACTCAATCCTCAAGGTAGCCTCCAAAGAAATGCACAAAAATGTTCCAAACACACAGAGGATATTAGAAATAACCACAAAAGGCATGTCTGACATTGCTAAATGCTTTTCAAAGCAGAAGAAAAAATGAACTCTAGTAAAAAGCAATATTTCGAAGGTAAAACGGAGGGAAACACATTGATTTACTGGTATCTAACTTCAATGCGATTAAATCAACCATTGCGAGTTATGCTGGAAAGTAGCGCATACCCATAATGTCTAGAGCGTGAGTACACAGGTCTGTCAGACCGGTGTAGACACAACGCTGTTGTTAACCTTATGCAATATGTTATACGCAGTTAACCAGTCAACAGCACAAACAGATACGCTATCATACCTATATGAACAGACATAACATAAATTAACTTGTAGATGTGGACTAAAAAGAATCTTAGATGTCGTGGACTATTATTATTTTTTATTAGTGTTTTAAGTCGAATCTATTTCTTGTCATCTATTCATAGAAAGTAGCATCGATAACAGGAAGCCTCACTGCTCTGCGAGCGAAGCGCAGTAATTTATCGATTTACTGACTCGTAGCCTGCAAAGTAAAGAAGTAGTTCCCTCAAGATCGATTTTCTGAATACACTTACTAAATCCTGTTGGCTTGCGCTAACAGTCTAAAACGATTTGGAATTCAGATGCGTATGAATGAAACCACGAGGGCGTTAGCCCGAGTTGTTTTATACCCACGCATCAGAACGACAAAGAGCTGTTCATCGGCCAATAACCAACGATAATGCAAACATTATTTCAATTTTAACATGTTTTTACATCTATTTTTGCAATAATAATAATTGGAAATACTTTTTACTGTGCTCCGCTCAGAATCGGGACTAATTTTGCGTTGTATATTGGATAGTTTAACATCGATAATTTTGTTCTTTGTCTATAGAAATTAGCTTGCATTATGTTGAAATTCGTAGTCAACATGAAATATCGGAAACATGCAAATGCCTACTTTAAACTGTTTTTTTCTTTGCTTGAAACTGAAACTTCACAGAGAAAAGATATAGCCCTTGGCAATGATGCAAAAACAATTGTGAACAAAACTGAAATCGAATTATTATTAGTATTTTTACCCACGGTCGAAACAAATAGTATATTGTATACCTTTTTTGGTATTGTAAATTTAATACTGTGACCCTACGTGTTGTTGCTGTTGTTGTTGTTGTTATTGTTGTTGCTGAGAGCTAATTAACGTGCTATCTCAGGTTCTACAAACATCCCGAAGATTCCATAAGACAATTCCTTTGTTGTTTATAAATAATTTAGTGTCATACAGAATTATACGTTTCAATCATTCGTCATTTAAAATAGTCAATTACTACAACAATTTTCAGTGATCGTACAGTAGATAAAAATTTACAAACAGTTCTTATTTTCCAGTTCTTATAAGAAACTATTCATAAAAAGTCACTTAAAATAATGTTTTTAAATCCAACACAAAGTCTCCGTCCACACTCCCCTGACGCCGTTAACTTGGGAATGTACAAGTGCGATTCTCAATAGAACTGGCACGCCGGGACTTATTTCGACCGGTAGTTATATGTTTCATCCACTAGATTTAACTATCCTGAAGGATTGGCTGCGTTAAGAATTGAAATTAAACAGCCACTAAAAACGCAATTTCGGAGAGGTGATGGCGAAGTGAATCCTATGCCGAAAGCCCTCTGACGCTGGGAAACGGAAATGTGTTTATTCCAATCAGGCTACCTTCGGTGAGCACAAGATTAAATAATTACAGAAGCGTCAAAGAAACGGATCAACGGCAAATTGCCCATAGAAAAAGTGTTACATAATAATTGTATATAATAATCAATTAAAATTTAACGTCACAAATTTGTAAATCTTGTTGAAATAGAACAAATGTTTTTTGGATCATTTTACAGATAAGATGCAACAATTATTCGGTGTTTTGTAATTTAAGGCGATAAAGTCGCAACAGGTATTCTCTTACTACTGATCTGATATGATAATAGTTTTAGTTTGTACATAGAATTATTCCATTGATCATATAAAAAGCATTTGACGTTAGCAAGGCTTAAGAAACTGAACTAACAAATATTGTTTATTTAAAAGTTTAACACATAAACCATCATATTAAAATACAAGGATTCAACGTCAAAAATGTTAAAAATTTCGATTGCAACAATGTGCTAGAGCTAAATAAGATTTATACACATACCCACCGTAGTAAAAGTTTACACGTAGTAAGAGACCACTCAATTTTATTTCTTCAGTAGGCGTACAAGCGTGTCAACAGAAATGCTATAAATGAATAGCTCAAAAGTAGTCAGAGACCACTCATTTATTTTACTTATTTTGCGGTGAGCAGCAAATATTTTGTGACATACTGAACATAAATAATTTGTAAATAAATAAAAATAATATAGAGAAACAATCAAACCAAATCACACGCTCCCAGGGGCGGATCCAGGATTTCGGGGGTGGGGGGGACCTAACCCCTTTATAACCCCTTTATGTTGTCTGTGGGTCTGCAGTGACCAGCTACAAATCCGTATTAAAGATATGTACATGTATAGTATCATCATCATCATCATCATCATCATCATCTTCATCATCTTCATTTTCATCAGCATCATTCTTCAAATGTGCTATGCACGGTGTTTTGGTTTCATCGAAACGAACTAACGGACAAACAGACGAACATTTTTTACACGCAATATTGGGAATGAATAGATACTCATATGATTGCATTGTGAACTAATAAGGCAAGTGATGCCGACTTTGTGTCATTTTCGCTGACACATGGTGCCCGGGAAAAATATGAAATCGCCAGGAATTGAAGCCAACGTTGTGGATACCTCTCTACTTCAGCAGCTTATATCTTTCTTATGAATGCATACAACAATATATAATTTGGAGTGATTGATAATGGAAGATTTAACAAAACGTTTGTCGATTTAGATTTTTCGGAACTAAAATATGTATTGCGACAAAACTGTAAAAACTCGAAAGTAGCCATTTATTTGACTTGAATTTTGACTTTAAACTCATATGTTTTTGTAAAGTATAAATGTCTTATATGTGGTATCCTGTTCCAACGTTATTCCATCTAACATAGTTTTATAAAATATATGAATTTATACAAGAAAAATATCTCATCCACAAATAAATGTACATATACCCATTGTCTATAGTTTATCGTTTTTGCTGAAATTTGACCCCCGGTACTACGGTGTACGTAAGAATTCGTAAGCGGACTCTGTCGGGTATGCTTTACATATATAAATGTGTATCTTTTACAACATTGAGCGAGCGAAGCGAGCGAAAAAAACAGAATATTTTTCCAGTTTTGCCCGTTTTATATATGCCCATATATGTATGGCCCAGGAGTTTCCTGGATCCGCTATAAGTGGCTCCTTCCATAAATAAAAGTCACCACATATAAACGCCGCGTTAATGCGTTTATGAATACATCGGAAAGTTTATCATATGGACTATGTACATTAATGCATATACGTTGCATTTTCCAAAAATCTAACCATGCACATATACTGCATTTTAAAATTTCTGTCTAATCTTTTTTTGAAAACGAATGTCCATGAAACATGTTATTAATCATGCGCAAGATAACACGTTTGGGATCCCGCGTTGAACGTTTTCGAAAATGACACCAACAAAGACCAACAATGCGGTTTAGTATTAAAATTCGTACAAATATTAGTAGAAGTAGTAGTAGTAGTAGTAGTAGCAGTAGTAAATAGTTGAAGTAGTAGTAGACGAAGTGGCAAGTAGTAGTGGCAGCAGTATTTGGAAAAGTAGCAGTAGTAGTAAATCTAGAAGTAGTAGTAGTAATAGTAGTAGTAGTAGTAGTAGTAGTAGTAGTGGCAGTAGTAGCAGTAGTAGTAACAGTAGTAGTAGTAGTAGAAAAAGAAGAAGTAGTAGTAGTACTAGTAGTAGTAGTAGCAGTAGTAAAAGTTGTAGTAGCAGTAGTAGTATTGGCTGGTTGTTGTTGTTGTTGCAATGAAGTAGTAGACGTTGTATTAGTAGTAATTAGTAGTAGTTGTAGTAGTAGTTGTTGTTGTTATTGTTGTAGTTGTAGAAATGGAGTTGTTTTTTTTTTTTGTGATAGTAAAAATGGTAGTGATAGTGTATTTGTGATTTTGTGTTTTGGAGCATACATGATATAAGATTTGGAAACTAAATACTAAATATTGTTCCAGAAATATGTAAATTATAATAAGAAACCTGTACGAGTTTTACCCCACAAACACGATTGCACTTGCATACTCTTAATTTCATTCACACAAAACATCAACTGTATATATACAATGACGATTATAAACCTATCAGTAATAAATGTAAACCTTACCGTAACACATCTAAACAGACAAAACACCATCTCGCCTATGTACGCACTACACATGACACAGTATGGTGTATTATATTTTCCGAAAATAACATGATCCTATGGTTAATAATAAACTACTACATTTTTAAAAAATACCGGTATCGTCATGTCGTCTACAGCCCACGAGAGATGCAGATGTAATTTCACATGTAATCTACATTGGTATAAGGCCGACAATAAAATTGGGTGTGTTTCCCCTTCCAAGATCTAGACCAATGTATATCAACGGGTAGATACATGTATTATGCGATAGGTTTAGCATGGCCCTCATTAATCTTCGCCCATCATTCACAGTGTTCGTAAGGAAAAACGATGACATGAAAACATTAGATCCCGTCATTAGGATAACAAGAATGGCATTAAATTAAACACATATTATGTAATTCCAGTAGATCTTTGAGGGGGGGGGGGGGGGGGGGCTGGGCAATTAAGAATACACATGCGCAAATAAATTCCTTCTTTGTTACATATAACATATTCAAAATTTGATCTCACTTTTCACCATGACCAAGCTACTTTCCAATATATCACAATACATTGTTGGAAAGATGAGGACATAACCTTTTAAAAAAACAGCATGTCAAAAAATTCTATGTGTTGTAACTCAAAATATTTACCTGAGAAAAACACACCGGTTTTGACGGGCATGGAGGCTGCCATTTTGCGCATGAATACATGGGCCAAAAGTTATGAAGCTGGGAACCACTAGACAAACAAGTAGTCAATAAAACAGCCTTTTTTCTTATTGCTTACATATATACCTTTAAAATGATACCAACACATATCATTTAAACTGTATTTTGCAAATTATATGCATCCTGCACTCAGCCACATGTGCTTATTATCTAACTGACAGCATGTAACCCTGAGGATGTGACTTCCGTTTTGGGATAATTAGACCTTAAACGAAAGGTCCCGAAATCAAGAACAGCTAGTTTCTTATGTGCTTTTTTCAAGCTTTCAAATAAATACTTCCACATGTCTTGAGTGAAACAGAAGATATATACATACCGATAATATATGTTGTAAAGTGGATGCTAACCCACAAAAACAATGGCATTGGTATGTGCAAGAAAATCATGCACATAATGTGTAACTGAATTTTAAATAAACACAAATAAAACTGGTACTCTTGGGACTCGAACCTACAACCGCAAGATTAATAGCTCATCGCTCTTACCACTAGGCTATTGGTAAATGCCGATTTATGTTCGTTCTGTACAGGACTCATACAATATAAGTATAAAAAATACATGATATTTACTATTTAAATTTCGAGTGGGCAACGGATATAAACGGAAGATTCATCAGTGCGAGGTTAAACCTGTCGCATAATAGTGTGTGTTTTCTTTGGCATTTCACATAACGCTATTATTTGGACACAATAATGTTTCATGCCAAGAATGTCATTTTTTTCGCAAGTATAGTTTGCAATTGATTTGTACTTGATTAAATTCTAACACAAACTGTTTTCCTAAATTAATGTGTGTTGATCTGTATTAAATTATGTGCAACTTTGCATTAAAATATGTTCTCAAGAAAGGACAGACAATTAATGAGTGTTTTGTCAGTTTCAATAAAACGGAAATTGTGTCAGATAAAAGGAAAATGTACACATAATATATGACGATTGTTTACATACACTTCACCATCGCAATGCACTGATTTTTACGGATAGGCAGCGAGATTGGAAACAATACTATTTTATGTTCGGCCTACGCAGATATGCTAGTCCATGCATTGATTATATATACTTGTAAAGCTAGCTGGACACGCGCCAAACGGCAAAATGTCATATGGTCGATTTAAATTTAGTCGATAATGTAACCATTTATCGAAAAGGGGGGAAATCGTTATTTTCTTTTTATAAACACGCTGCAATCGTCTGTACCGGTATTTTATTCGCAATTATCCTGATCATTTGCTTTAACTCATGATAGTTTATAAATGGAATGCATATGTGTTTGTACACAAAGTTTGAAGATATATAACGAAAATTAACACTGCTTTTTAACGTTTTGATATTAAATAATGATGTTTTATTTCTCAGTCATATTTTGTTTGTTTTGGTTCTCTATCATTAGAGAGTATAAAGAAAAACGCCTTTGATCAATTCTGGTTAACTCGCATGTACTTTAGTGTATATTCTGTTCGTACCAAGCGTTTTCGAACATAGATATTATAAAATGGCTTTCGTAAATGAGAAACAGTTTTCAGTCGAATAAACGTCATTGACGTTCATTAGAACAAATGGCAATTTAAGATAACTTGAATTATATTATATGGACTGTGGCTTTAAGGCGAGACATTTCTTTTGTGGCATACACAGAGAATGTTGGAAGGTTTGTTTCATTGTTCTTATTTATTCCATTCTTGCGTTAACTGTTTACTGACAGTGTGTACTGCATAAGTACTGCATTATTTACACTTGCGTAATAAAAATATGAAATCAAATATTTAAGACAGACACACATTATGTAATATATTTATACTAACCAGGACGTATATTGTTTTCATGTTGTCAGTTATTTGATTAATGACCAGCAACTACACATGAGTAATCTGTTGGCAACAGTCTCGTTTAGGTTTACTGAAGGAAATAAACGGCAGTCTGGTTTATTCATATAACAAGTTAATATAAAGATTTTTGTATAACTAACGATATCATCGTTTCAGTTTTTTTAAATTAATGGTCCAGAGACTTGTTATTTTTGTATTAATATAGCATTGCCCAATTTTAGAAACACTATTGTACACTATTTATTTTACACTAATTGTTTACTAGCTTTATCATAACCATACCAATGGTCATGACAAGCAATCATGTGCATAAATTAGAGTTTACATTTATGAATCTTATTGTATCAATATTAATGTTAAGAGAAAAAATGTGCATGGTCTTCGTAGACATAACATACCAAAACCAAGTGCTCTATGTCAGCATAAATGCAACTCATATTTAACCAATCGTGTTCATTTACTACACAATTGCCTTGCAAACGCGATATTTAAATCTGAAACACCTAAAACCCCAGTCATAGGTGTTTCTGATTTTCGTCGTCTCGTTAAGCTACTTTGCGCAGCTTGCCAGTATTGAAGTTCAACGTGGCCGTAACGCGCCTCAACGTGGCACAAGTTGTCAGGTACGTTGTTCAACGAAAAACGACAAATCTGAATTTTGAACATGTTCAAAACACTGCTACGTTATACCGCAACGTATTTATACGTAGTGGTACACTTGACACAGCGTAGAACAACGTAGCTTTTACGTAGCACAACTTGAATATAACAAGAGTCTTGATAATTCCTACGTGGTGCTGCATTATTCGCTACGTTAAACTACGATACGCCACGCATCGATCTAGTTAATGTTACACTTAGCTGCACTATGTACTGCGTTTTTCCACGTAACGCTAGGTAACGACACGTTGGAGTACGTGGAGTGTAATGGTAGCGTCGCGATAGCGCAGTTACTATGAAGTAATTCAACGCGCAGCGCAGTAACAATTGATGATAATTTGGCAGAACCTGAGTGCCAAATATTTACTAAAGCGGCGCGTAATACCGTGTCACTTTGACATCTCCCAGGCGCACCACAAATAACAACACGCATTAGTGCTTGCGAATCACTCGAATTTTAAACACAGTGCATAATCAGACATCCAAATATAAGTTAAATCTACTTATTGTTTATAAAGAAATTGATATTTGTCCTTTAAGTCCAGTTGTAGTAGTAGCATTTAATCAACCACATCCAAAATGAGCTAACTGTAGGTAATTACAAACGTACGTAACTTGAACTTGATTATAGTGAAATTATATACCACTATGCACACTAATAACACGCGGTGTATTACTAGCACATGGTTGCTTATTATAATTTCTTTATTAGCATATATGCCAAACACAGCAACTTGTCATACGGTGAATAACAAAATACTAAGGTGTGCTGGGCTAATTTATCAAATTATAAAATACAAGTTTAAGTATTATGAATTCTTAGGTTTAAAAATTAATTCAAGAATCAAACGAACATAATACGTTAAAACGACTTCATATTACTTAAACGCTTAATGCATTATTAGTATTTTATATTAATAAATTTAAATTTAAAAGGGTGTTTCGGCGTTAGGTCGACAATAACGTTCGCGCCGTTGATTTACATCGCTTAGCGTAGAGATTTTATTGAAGTCAGCGATTTTGTTCGAATCAGAGTATAAACAGTATTTATCCCCGGATGTTTTTTTTTTTAAATATTACGCCAATATGTTGTTGCTACTTGAAAGATATACACGAGAGAAATGGGAAATTATCTTTTGTTTGCATTTAATATGGGTCTTTATGTTTGAGAAATGCCTTCGATATACCCTTTTAAAATTCCAAACTGGAACTTTGGGTCTGCTGTTAAGTTGCATTAGGACATTTCCTTTGAAGCCTCTATGAGTTTTTGCTGCATATCATATGGAGTTCCATTACATTTTATAATTGAACAATTAGCTAAATCAAATGAATGACCAGTTGAAAGAGGTTTATACTTTTCGAGAGGGATTATTACAGGATACATGTATGTGCTTTGGATAAACACATCACAGTAACACACACAGCTTGAGCTTGTGTTATTCTATCCTCTGTTTACCATAACGGAGATTACAGACTACTCTCAAATGCAAGTTTAATTGTATAAAAGGCCTATTCAATAAAGAAGAAAAAAACTCACAGAACGCAGAAAGCAGTACATCTTGGTCACAACATTTCTTATAGACTAAATCTATGGAAATTATTATTGTCATTAAACAAGGACCCCATAGGAAACAAGCTTTCACGGGCTATCCAAGGTTACTACACACTATACATTCCATCTATTTAATCACATTAATATATTCAAACAAGTGTAATCTCGCCTCGTCATAGATGTTCCTCTAGCATATTCAATTGCAGTCTAGTAAATTCAAGTATTATTGCTTTTGATAGTTTTAAGAACCGCATGTTAGTCAAAACATTGCTTTAATAACCGAACTTGCCATGTGTTGTAAACTTATGTGTTTTAACTTGAATCCATCCATCCATCCACACGCATCGAGTTTTGGTAATGTTCTCAGTCGAATTAAGTTTGAGGTGGTTTTCATGAGTGTTCATGACATGTTTAGATTTAAGAGTTTTTACATTGCAGTTACGACAGTAGTTAAAAAGTAATATTATATGCAACAAGCTTTTTACAATCATTTTCATATGAAATCACAGAAACAGCTAACATAACCTGAAATATACACATAATCTATTATATATCTTAACATTCCTTTGTAATAAGCGTGTAAAATATGCCTGGTTTGCCGTTTACGAAGACACCTATCAAAAGGCAAGAACAGCAATTTGTAAAGCACACAAAATATGTAATAAAACATCAGCATAAACGTCAACTATGTTATACAAATAAATGTAGACAAATTGATCTAGATTGGTAGTGGTGGGAAGACATCACATCATCTTCAACTGAATTTTATCTATACCAATGGCCCACCACATGTAGCGCAGACAGACGACATAGCTCCGGTTGCCACAGCCAGCTGCCGAATGCTCCATACAATCCGAACCTGGGGTGCGTTTCATCAATATTTACGATTTGTCTACGATCGAGATTTATGTAGTTGTTTACGATTTTACCTAAATTCCGTTTCATCAACGAAATCGTAAATGCACAATACATAAATATACGACTACATAAATTATGGTGTTCGTTTACCGATAAAATCGTGACGCAGTCTAAAAGTTTTACATGACGTCATTTTCGCGTCATCTTTCAGTGCAGACGAAGTGTAAACAAACATGGCGGAGAGGAAGCCAAAAAACAAAAACTGGTCTTACATCTGTTTTAGTTGACAGGTGTGTTGACGGAAACGCCATTTTGATCGGTTCACACAAAATGGGGTTAACTGAGGCCGACAAGGATAGATATTGGGCCGAAACTGTAGATATGTGAGTTTGTAATATGTTAGTACGTGTCGGTCGTCCTTACGCCTTTACGGTTGTGTACGTGTGTTGTTATTTCAAATTGAATATGTGTTATAAAATATACTTACCCGACAGTGAATGGCTGTCATTGTATTTGTTTGTCACTAGCTGGTCTTTAATCAAAATAGTTTTTTTTTGTATTAATATATATATATATTTTTATGTTTCGTTATAGGATTAACGCTGTTGGACCAGGCCGCACTATTGTGGAAGTGAAGAGAAAATGGATCGACATGAAGGTGCATACATTTTTTACTTTGCATCTGAATTTAGTTTTTTCTTTGATAACTGTGCGGGCATTGTCATTTGTACTGATTTTAAACCACTCTTAATATAATTCAGTTCCTAATGGAATATTCTGCACTTATCAAGATATCAGTGTCGTACAACTTAAATGACTGTTCATTGTGTTACTACCTAACACCTGTGGCAATCATTATTACAGAGTGTAACGAAGAAAAAGGAGCAGGAGAGGGTAAGGGAGAGTCGAGGCACTGGTGGAGGGCCAGCTCCCTCTCAATAGCCACCTTTGCAGGAGAAGGTAGCTTACTACACTTTGTTAAGTTGAACTGGAATTTTGACAGTACAGTTGTAGATCTATGTATCCTAGAATATGTGATGCACAATCATATTTTTAATAATCAATGTATTGATGAATTTCATATTTAATTGGAAACTTTTCTTCAAAGATAATCATGAAACTTCAAAGCTTGTAAATAAATGTAAGGAAAACATCGTCTGGTGAGTAATATGGAAAATGTATTATGCCGTATTTCTTATTATTTTTCATTTTGTGTAGGTTTTGACTATTATTCCACTTTGCACACTGTCAAGAGTCACTGATCATGGTGATATATTCCTGGATAACTGCAATGGTAAGTGTGTGACTGCACAACTTGAATCAGAGGTAGGGAGAAAATGGCAGTATAAATTATTTAATGACCAATACCCACTTAAGTTGTGGCGGGCGTTTGAACTCGTGAACCCCGTATTGAAAATCCAGCTCTCTACCAACTGAGCTAGCTGGATCATAATTGTGTACTACTAATAACTTCAATTTCTTTAATAAATATACAATTGAATTCAATGAAGTTAATTTTTTGTACATTTTCGAAATTTCAGCGTAATAATGTCAATGTCATTTTTTTTCTTTTATCAAGAAGATTTGTCCTCCTTTGAAATGTATGTGGATCCTGAAAAAGGTATGACCCACTATCTGTTTACATCAATAAGTTAAATTTTAAAATGTTTTATTCATTACACCATTGTCTGCAATTATCAGGGGTTCTATGTTACTGCTTTTCTGTGTAACCATTACATGCTGTTAACCCGTATGCGGTCTTTAAAACTATACTTACTAACTTATGTGTTGTAAACATATTTTAAACGTTTTTCCATCAGATCTTGCTTCATTCGAGCAAGTGAGGGACAGTCCAAAAGCGGGTCCAAGTCGTGGTAAAGATAAGTGTCTTCAAGGACAAAAGAGGAAGTCCGAAGGTCAGTTTAATCAAAAAGAAAATGTAAGGCTTAAAATAAAATTTGAAAAAGAAAACTACATTAATTCAACATAAATAATTTACACGCATATGAAAATATTCCAAAATGTTGACATACTGACTTGCACGTTTTTGACACTTTGAAGGCCAATTAACCTTTGAAACATTTTGAAGAACATTTTAAGAACAACTGCAATCATAAAAAAACACAACAATTGCGACATGTTTTGTAATTTATTTATACACATATCTGTATATTATGTGTACATATACATACATAAATACATACGCACGCACATACATTTCCATACATACATACACACACACACATACACACACACTATATTTTGAAATTTTTACACTTACCTTCAGGGTCTGATGATTGGTACAGACAAGAGATCATACAGATCGAAAGAGAGAGGTTAGAGGTGTCAGAGAAAAGAAACGAGTTGTTGTGTGATATAAGCAACAAAGTGGAAAGTAGTTTCACTCAAAAAATTGAAAAGTTATGTGAGAACCAACTGATGCCAGAACATTAAACGATACTCATATATCCGGAATATTTTTAAGTGTGTATGTACGATATATCATATTAGTTACTATCAAAAGCATATTAACGTGACAAAATTTACTTGAAAACAAAACACGGGTGTAGAATGGCCGGAGTCGCTTACCCGAGTTTAATGAATCATGGCTCTTTTCCGGGAAATAATTTGAAAATCCAGATTGTGGTTATAGAGTGTTTTCAAAGTTCTCAATAAAGTCATTTAAGGGCAACTGCTCTGTCCCCTAGCAGCCAGGTTTTTTTTTTAACAACTCATAAACTTTAAATAATTTGGCAATGGAACACCCAATAAAAATGTCTCAATGCTCGATTATTGGAAGTATTTCAATTGGTACACATTTTGGAAAGTGGAAAATTTGTGATTACAAACTTGCTAGTGAAAAGCAATGTTTGTTAGTATCTTTCATTTCAACTTTGTTGTTCTTTTTTGTTTAGAATTATGTATGTTGTAAGATCGTACATACACACTTTATAAAAGCAATATCGCATACATAATAAACTAATAATAAGATACAATAATAATAACTTTTTAAGTATTGTTTTGAGTATTTAACGAATATAAACAGGCGAATTACTTTTACAATATATATCACACTCAGATCACTTAATTTTTTGCTAGAAAATCATTTGTATTGTAAACAATTACAGTTTTAAAAATACACATTTTATGACGCTTACGCCTTATTCCAGACTATCTATCCAACTGGAGAAAATAGACGGTCACCAGGCTTAAATATTAATAAACATAATATGTATACATGTAACGCGGTCAACTGTAGACAGACTTCTCGATTTTGCAATATGTACCGCATTTAAAATGTCATTATACAATCAATAATGTTATTCATATTATAACATGTAAATAATGTAATGAATGTAAAAATATGAATCAATATTTCTTTAACCATTGTTATTTAAATAAATTATACAGTTATTTCAAAGAATATATTGTTTTAAAAGAACATTTGTTCACATTACAATTATACAGATTTATATAAAAACAACAACAAATACTTGATTTGTGAATATTGACAGATTATCTTATCTCTAGCACTGTAGACATGTTCACTTTGTCCATTTGATACCATCTGTATAACATATTTATGTACGCAATAAAGTGATTCTTGGAAAGTTATTAAAACAGTTGTATTAATGCTTGTCGTCTGTTCTGCCCATCTCTGTTCTCTGCCATCCGTAATGCAACATCCTGGTCACCCTCCAAGTCTTCGACATACACGTTTCGTGGCACATTTCTTGTGACACTGAAATTGTGCAGCCGCATACATGCCATGACAACTTCAGCACATTTTGCTGGTTCAAATGGAAGGCATCCAGCAAATTTATGTAAGCACCTGAAAATTACATTCCCAAGATACTGAGCACGATAGTTAGAAATCCGGTAGTCAGATGTGTCACATGTTGGGGCATAACTCAAATGTTAGAAGAGCACCTATGCTTTCTAGTGATTTATAGGGATATATAAGTTAAAGAAAATTAATAATTTACTGTTTTAAAACAGTAAAAATCAATACTTTGGTAATGTTCACTTTCACACTGGTTCCCGATTTAATATCTGAAATGAATTAGACGTTCAACCCCTGACTTCAAACTGTGTGGATAAAGGCATTAAAAAGGGGGTATTTTCGGTAAAATATCGATTTCTGATTCATTCGTGGTAGAAAATAAACAGTTTAACGCGTTACTGCACCACACGTAAAATATTAATTTATATTACTACTTATAATTAAAATCGATATTCTACAAAAAACAACAAATACCCTCTATTTAAATCAATTTCAATTTTTCATATGACAACAATTTAATAATGACTATAATACACCGGTAACATTTGCCTTTGATTTGCCTATGTGCTTAATTTTTAGCAGTAAAGATATTTAATGACATTTTTTAAAATACTTAACTATGTGGATAAGTCATTTTAAGACATTACATCATAGTTATTTAATGAAATCTACTTAAATATACCTTAACTTGGAATCAACAACTGCTTTAATGTTCAAGGCATGATAGCCTTTTCTGCACACATATGCATCTTCATTACAGATCGGAATTAATGTTCCATCAACTGCACCTACCACATTTGGCAGTCTACACTTTCTGTAAAATGCATGCTTGCAACCAAATAATTCAGGTCCGTGTGGAAATTTAAAACAAAAAAAGAAATATAAAAAATGTATGTATTGTATTTCAATTAAATTGAAATGAATATGGAGAACAACACATTTATTGAGAACTCCAAACAGTGGTATCTGACACAATATGTTTAAGGTTTTTCCCTATATAGCCAAATATTGAAATAAGAAAATCGGCTCCGCCCCCCTGGTGGCTTTGTTTTTAACATTTCAAGGTATGTACTAGAGCTGCATCCAAGGAATATTTATGTTTAATTAATTCAAAATCCATTCAATAGTTTCAAACAATAAGGTTTTAAGTGTTTTTCTGTTTTTGAGCCGACATAGCAACCAGATTTTGATATGTATTTCATTGTTTTGCAGGAATTTCGGAAAGAACCGTGTGTGTTGTTTTTAACATTGTTTTTATAAGTGAATACAGTCAACTTTTTATAAAAATGCAACTTACTTCACACCAATTAATTAATGAATTACCTTATGTTATTTAATCGTGAGTTCACTGCCCTGACAAAGCGATGTAATATTCTGCAAAAACTTGACCTACTGATCCCATGCAGATCAGCAATTTCAGAGTAAAAGTCTCCCTTACCCAAGTAGCGCAGGGAAGCAAGAATCTGCAAAAAGGAAATTTTGGTAGTATTCAAGACATGCTAATCAAACTGAATATTGTTAATAAATGAAGAACGGAGGAATAATTATATTCAGGCACATTTAGTAGCATACATGAGATAATCTCATATTCAAATCATAGATCTAACTTTTATTTATGTCAATCAATACATATCTAAATAAGACCCACGAAATTAGGGTGACACGGCATAATTACAAATGTATGAATTATCTAATTGTTTATTTAATTCCAGTACTGTACTACAGTATCCCTAATTTTTTAAATATTTTTTAAAATAAATTGATTGTTTTTACTATTAATTTACATTTATAGACAAGCAACTGATTCAATATCACTAAATCCAAAATGTCAAAGCAAGACATTTCTTAGGGGCGAAACATCACCGGATTTTAAAATCTAGCTTTTGTAACGAAAAATATTGATTTATAAAACTATTTGCAATTATCTGAAAACAATACTAGCCTAATAAAATGATAGATGGTTGCATTTGTTACATTTTAAACTTGCATGTTTTATTGTTTAGAAAAGCGTTGAAAAAAAACAGCCAATTTGTATTTCCGGTTGATTCTTCAACAAATGACATTGACCTGTCAAATTATGAGCGGTATTCAACCTAAAGAAAGTAATTACAAGCAGTAAAAGGCAAAAAAGAACTTTATAGCCGCAATATCTGTACCTGCGTTATAGGTTTTATTGCGGATGACCGGTTACATGTCAGAGTCAAGTCATCGCCTATTAATTCGAGCAGTTCTAAAATCGACTATCGGTTCAGTCGATACCTTGAGATCAAATCCTCTTCACGAAGTTGATGTAACGTCACCCGCAGTTTAAAAAGGCGAGGAATGGGTCTTTTTCGACCCCTTCTTTCAGCAACAAGAACAGCGAACGCCGCCATTACAGACATATACGACTGCTCTTCCCCAAGCGTAGATTTATGTATGAAATTTATGTAGTCGGACAATACGATTTGTTTGATGAAACTCGTTTTCGGTGTAACTCGTAAATTATGTAAGTCGTAGCGTACGACTGGTAGTACTACCGTTGATGAAACGCCTCCCAGAGGTATAAATAAACGCGATACATGTTAAGGGTAAACGCTGCTTATATATCAGTAGACTCTACGTTATTACAATTATTAAAAACGATTTAAATTATGTTCGTGTTTATATTTATAAATTGTATTGAATAGTTTCTTTCTTAAATGGAACTAACAATTATACAATCAATTAAACAAGAAGTAATTAACACATGATTTATGCACTAATTATCTATAAAAAAAATACATTATTGTTTTGAAAATGTAATTTGACCCCATTGTTAATCATTTGTGTGTTTTTTGTTGTGTTGTGCGTATTGTCCAGTATTGCATAGGCAAATGGTCACTTGCCTTAAAAACAAGGACCTACGGATGTTAATAAGAATTTTTCTCCTGGAGATGTATCTGGCGTTTTATTATTTTTTTTTCTAACCAACGGGTTAAGTCAGAGCTCCGTGGGTATCGCTTAGCGGCCTTCCATAACGTCGGAGCGCAGTCCTGACCACCTACTGGTTTGTTACTGACATGTGTTTGACAGATGGGTGGATGGTCACAGAAACTGCGCTGCTGCTAAATCACTGAACTTTCAGAAACTCTAGCGACGCACACTTACTATCGTGTCTGGCGACAAACACCGGCATTGACGTCACAGCAGTTTCATGACGCCGTCGTGCTCCGAGTCGCGATTACTGCATATGTTTCACTTAATGTTATATTCATATTGTTATACGTACGTACGTCGATAGAACTTGGCGTGTGGTTTTATTTGACATAGAAACATACACACACAAAACCAATCGAAAAATGCTGTTCGCTCTTTGTAGTTTTCCTATATGAATAAATTCTGCGACCTTTTTGCTCACCCCTTGTACTTGTCCGAAATATCGAGTTTCGGGATCATATTACAACATAAAACTGTTATTTTTACATTGCCTTATTTTGAAAACGTATTGCCTTCAAGATCCGTCAGCAGCATCCAAAATGTGTCTGAATGCTGCAACAGCAAGACATCATTGACTCTTTTGTTGCTGCCTGCTTTTTTAAAATGTGTTACATCATTTAGATTTGTTATATTAAGTCTTATATCAGTTCATATATCGACCAGTTGCATTTCATGTATTACAAATACTTTCTTATTCAGGCGATCATCATCTCATTGTGCATATGCATTTATATGATTTTCCTTAGCCAATACATGTATTGCTGATTATGCAATAGGCCTTACTATTTAAAATAAAGGTGTCATTGTGTGAGCTCTCACTTTGGAAATAATTTTCGTCAGTTTGTGTTTCATCTATCTTGACTATTTTTCTTTTAGTAAAGATAATTAACCGTCTTTATTAATTTAAAATTAGAAATCATTATTTGTTGTAAATCACACACTTATTGAAAGCTAAAAAATGCATTTAATTTTAAAATATAACACAAAACACCCGGTTTTCCAAAATATGTATGCATATTTTGTCATGATAGTTGACTAAATATTTTGTGTTTTACGACATTGCAATTATATAAGTAGCAATTAAAAGTTTTAATGTCACTTACAAAAATACGTTATTATAGTTTCTGACATTTTTACTTCAGTTTTTAAATGTGCTATTATGAATAGATTCTGTCAGAGCAAGCAACATATGTCGGTAAATGAATGTACGTTCCTTGATAAAACGTGCACGCGGCCAATACAACCAAACACATTTCATGTCAAGCATTACTTTATTTTAGCATGATTATATTCAAATAAAATAAATATGTGTTGCTAGTTGTTCTTTTTTATAACACATAGTTATTATGTTGATCTTGTATACGTTTATATTTGTGTGTGTCCTTAAATGGGGCTGGCTATATATTTTGTTATAATAAAAACAGACTATGACATACTGTTTATGATCATTTAAGCACTGTTTATATCATTTGAACACTGCTTAGGAGATACACGACGTCTCATCATATGATCAACATCGAGTATTGCGTTGTGGTTTATGGCATTTCCCTGGCCTGTAATATACACCACAGATGTCAAAAATTAGCGTCGGTTTTTAAAATGCATACTAAGTACAAGGCTTGTTTCCGGGTTATTTTTGTTTAAACAACGTGTTTGAAAATCGTTTAATGAAGATATTCTTTCACAAATACACAGATATTAGTTAATGCAAACCGCCTATGACGTCATATCCGGACATCGCGCCTCCTTCGAACACCTCCAGCTCTGTCAGTAAGTCTTGCCATTCCATCAACCGAATCTTCAAAGTCACTGCGTTCTCGCAAACCAGAAAATCCAAGCCCGAATTGACCTATTAATAACAAATGTGATGTCATTTTAATTCATTTTGATTATTAGTGTAGCATATTGTGTTGTGACGTTTCCTATCGTCTATTTTGTTTTGCATGAAAGCTTACTTGTAGTACATGCAATGAAGTTCATGGACAAATGACATAAATACATACATATTAATTATCGAATAAATTCACTTGAAAAAAGGGAAGGACCTGAAGTTCTAATAACATTATTTATGGTCTTTCCCGCTTGCAACACGGTAAATGAGTGTGTGATACTAATATAACATTACTAGATTGTTAAACTTGCATGAGACTTTTCCAGCTTGTATTTGCAGTGTTTAAATAAAACAAACATAATTTGCAAACGATTGACTTTTGTGGAAACGTCTGTTGTTTAATCTACTGCAGGATAGGTCAGCCGGAATTGGTGGAGAATAAGTCATTGTTAATTATAGAAATTATCAAGACTACACCTTTTCAAAATCATTTCAAAGATTTAATATGAAGATATATGTGAACATTTACATGGGTTTTATATAATACAATTCTAAACAGTTAAAACTGAAAGGTGTAAAACGATGGCGACTGCCTAGTGACACGTAAAAATTTTGTTTTCTCGTAATAGCAATTTAAGGGGTAGTAATTACGAGTTTACGTCTTGATTACGAGTTAATACGTTTTAATAACGAGCAAATACGTATCAATTACGAACTACCAAGTCGAACTTTTGAGGTACATGTTTTACGTGTAGGTCGAAATCTTAATTTAATACGTGATTACGAACTACCAATTCCTACTTTCGAGGTACATCTATACACAACACAATTATTCATATGTTTGTTTAAAAAGAAAACGTTAGCGAATAGTTGCAATTATGATGGGTTTGTGTACAGAGGAAAATACTTCATATACATGTATATATAACTTTGATATAGTGAAAACAACACATAGTAAAACATGTATTCAATAAATTGTTGTACACTTGCTTCAGAAAATAACAAGTTACATACCTTCGACTTCAACGAGCGTGCACGCGAGGCAGATGGCGAGGAGAATAACCAGACCCTTCATCCTGTGTTCCGTTGATAAAAGCTGCAGATGCAAACATGGCAATACCGAAGCTCTGACGTCTTTTATAGCTAAATGTGCACTGAAAAAGCAATTAAACAACACAACGACGGATATGATTTTATCCGGTTGAAGATAAATGTAATGAAGTTTAGTAATTAAAGTAATATATGAATAATCAAGTTAGTCAGTTATTTAAATGCTGTCATGTCACGCCAGGCAATGTTGGTCAATAACGTTTAGTCGACCAGGATCCAATAGCAGCATTTGTAACCGAGGCGAGAAATTCTGAAATTCTTATATACGTACCATAACGGATCATTATGGATAATTTCGAACATAGAGGATGTCACATACCAAACATGGAACCTCTCAGCCTTGCGGTTTCAGAGGAAACGATTGTTAAAATAATTATGCTTTTTAAGTCAATTTAAAACATGTGACACCAGAACGTGGTCAGCTTTGACCCAGAGGAATAAATTAAACAAGCTTTGAAGAGGACCACCAGAGGAAGTCACATATCAAATTTAAAACGATACGTATGCATCGACCCGGAAGGATTTCAACAATTTGAAAGAGGGTCCCCCAAGTATTTTTTCCCAAGACGTACTATATTCAAATAAGTTTAACTGTTGAAGTTGGTATAAAAATGTTATGTTTTAATTCGTACGTTTTGTTTCAACGGGTAAGAGTTTGTTTTCATTGGGTATGTGTAATGATAAATTTAATGCTTAAATATGTCATTAAATCTGAGGTAATTTATACCGTATTTTACTTTAGGTTTCTTTTGGAGAACATTTTGCCAATACTTTGCTGTGCAAAAAGCATTTTCATTGGACGCAGCAGGGCTGATATTTTATTGTTCGGAAGGTCATTTGAACATGACTATATAAAAATTGATATATATCAAAATGAACATGTGGTATATAGTAGCATTCCTTAAACGCATGGAGTTTATAACCACTTGTATGAGATTAAAAATCATTTAAGAAGTTGGTCTGAACAGATAAAACAAAATCTCAGAATCTCAATAAACACAGACACTGTATCAAGCGTGTGGTCATATAAAGTTAGGAATGGTATATACTCACTACAATGGCATGTCACGATACAGCAATGTGCCTATTATGATCATATACATGTAAGCAGTCACTGTTTCAGCCTCGGGCTTTCTAGCTGCAAATCCCCGAGCTTAGCCCGACGATAAAATTTTCCGACAGGGCTAACGTATCACTTCATAAAACATAATATGCATTGCTTTATTTAATCACTATATCTGAAATCTTAATGCTGGATAGAGGGACTTGCTGAGCCTACTGTTTAAATCACGGGCCTCGTTGGCCTGGTAACATACTTCATTGGTTGATGCATATTCTACATCTGGCCGTTAATTGTACAACGAAAGAGCTCGCTATTTTATAAGAGCGAGATGAATTGTTAAAAAAAGGATATTATAACGGATCGGGTTCAAATATTTGGGGAATTTGCTTGTTTGAAAAGACAATTTAGTAGATAAACATACAAAGGTTCGGACAGTTTTCAGACTACTATAATTTTTCACCATAACTATGTCTGATTCGTAATTAAATACGATCATGACATAATTATATTTTAATTCTTTATATAATGTACAAACATATACCCAGTAGCAGTTTATATAAATATATGCAACACGCAGATACCAACTATTTTCTGCGAGGCGAGCTCGGCAGAGTGAAGCCAACGTCAAGTCTGATTTTGACGTCACTCCTCCACGTAACGTCCAGCACAATTAATACATTTCTCACGCCTCCTTATCCAATCATCAAACTACTGTTTGTACTATTCAGTGCAAAAAATTAAATACAATGTGCATGATTCTCGATTGCAATTCTGCTAGGCTTTTGTATCGTATTCCGCGTAACTCTGATTTTATTTCCGGGAATGCGACGGAATCCCTAAGGGTTAAATCCGGTGAGTACGGCGGGTGCTGAAGTCGATTGAAGAGTACATCCAGTTCCAAGGTGGTGGAAGCAGCTTTGTGTGTTGGGGCATTGTCCTGATGGAGGTAGATATTTTTGTACTTCGCTTCTCTTCTTCGGGAGCATCTCCTTCTAGTCCATAAACAGGATGAACATTTGCTTGGCAGCTGATTTTGCGATGCGAGCCTTTCTGAGCGTAGGAAAAACCGCTTCTAGATTGGGGACTAAGATTTTGTTTCGAGATCGAAGAAGTAAAACCATGATCCATCGATGTTTTTGATT